>BFEA01000612.1:604397-640426 GCA_003427395.1 Chara braunii | reverse complement strand
TATATATATATATATATATATATATATATATATATATATATATATATATATATATATATATATATATATATATATATATATATATATATTTTAGAAAGCCCAGGTTGTTGAATTGTAGAGGTGGGATACTAGACCAATGACAGTTACCCACAACACTTAGTCACTCGGTTGTCCAGCTAAATCCCTTTGAAGACCCCACCCACCCTTCCTCTTATCATTTTGCCTTGGCGCACCCCCACCCCCATGCCCTACCCTAGTGTTAACCAACCGGGACCATCACCCATTGCCATATTGGCAGGGTGACTTGACCAGACAACGGTTGCAGGCACCCGGGCTATGCAGAGAGATCTACCCCCCTGCTCAACCCTGGTTGAAGCAGACGCCATGCAAGCCCGATTGCACGGGGACTTCGGGAGCTAGGTATGAACATGCTACTACAGGTCTTCATGAGGGTGCACAGTGTTACGTTGTATTACTTCTATTGTGTTTTTTCTGATGGCAGAGAGTTGGGGATCCTCCGTTCCCTCATATATCCCTGGAGCCCGTTCCGGCCCCGCGGGAAGGTGCAGTATCTCCTGACACCCTCGACATGCCGTACTAAGGAACTGCTATGCCACCCTCAACCCTACGCTACGTACTAGGAGTATAGCCAACCCTGAGTCATATGTGTATTGCAGTGTTCTGTTGTGTTGATGGTAGAGAGCTGGGATCCTCTGTTCCATCGTGTATCCTTGGAGCCCAACCCCCAAAAAAATATCCGAAATATCGGGCCGCAAAGTAGGTCTGGCGGCCGCGGCTGCGACCGACTTTTTCGGCCCCGGCCGTTGAATTGCTCGAGGCCTAGGTCGCAGGTGTCACATAGCCCGGCCCGAATGGTCGAGAAAATCGTTTCAAGCGCTGCACTAAAACGCGCACACCCCTTTTCATTTCAGACCGGCCCCATCGTGGTAGTCGATGTCGTTGATGTGTCGACTGCAAAAGAATGGGCAAATACCCTTGTAAGGGTCTTTGGTCCGACAACGCTGACCTCGTTTTCGCCCCCCGAGTCTCGGTCCAGGTGAGTTTGCTCGCGTTCCACCGTGTCCGTGGAAGTTCCTACCTAATGATAGACAACTGTCACCTGGACCTCAGATGTGACGCCATCCCGTCTGCACCTACACTTGGCCCGATCCTTAGCTTCAGTCACGACCGTCTGCAGTTTTGGATCCACTCTCATCTCTTCCTCCCTAACCACCTCTACGTTGATTTTTAACTTGGCTTCTTTTTCCCCTTCATAGTTTAGAATGGTGGTGATCTTGGGTCCCTCCCTGGACACTGGCCTCCAGCAAGTTATAAGATTCCAACAGTCAGACGTGAGTCTGTTGACGGGGGCGCAGCGCGACCAGGAGCGTTGCGCCCCCGTTGGAGCAATTTTGGAGACAAAGCGGCAGACGTGGGATCTACCGGAGAGTCAGGCGACATGGTGGGCGAAAACGCAAGGACGCAAGGCGAGAGAAGGGTATGTATGGGAGAGCTGGCGACGTGGTCGACAGTGGGATATAGTGGCGCACACTGGGAGATGGGGGGTGTTGGGCAGTGACGGGGAACAACCACGAGAGGTAAGGTAGGGGGGAGGAGGGTTGGGCTAATGGGCAAGGAGTTGTGGAGACACTGGACTAGGTTAGGGCTTGTCGTCCTCGTTTTTTAAAATTTCTTCCCTCTTCCTCAACAGTATGGTATGGGTATAGCTTAGGTGGTTTTTAACCCCCTGTGGCGACTCGTCAAACTCTCTGCAGAGCCTAGGGCTTCGGATGTCCTGGACAAGGATCTTGAATACCGGCCCAGGGCCAACGTCCGACTAAGAAACCCCCAAGAAGCAGCTAGATAAAAGGAAGGATCTTCCTTATGTCCCTCAGTCCCAACCTTTGAGTAAGCTTTAACACGGGGCCTCTTAGGCCACACGAACACCCATCATAGGTGCACCCACGTATATATATATGAGGGGGTAGGTATGTGACGATCACTTCTCACAATCTCAGTGGGGTTCTTCACAACTATATGTATATATGTGATCGCAGACAGTAAAAAATCCAGAATCTGAGTCACAGAACGTACCTGCAATTACGTCAACCAATCAAACGACAGCCCACACACTACACGGAGTCAACCCCAACCATTCCCTGCACTCATACCCCTTGCTTTAGCCATGCAAGCCCCAATCTTCAGTCCAACCGCCCAGAATTAAATACTCAGTACCTTTGTTAAATGGCCATTCAATAAAAGTCCGGGTAAAAACCTTAACAAAACAATAAAGCCATCAGGGCTAAAGCCTTTTAGGTTGAGTGTGGAGGGTGAGTTGGAAATCGAGTCGTAGACCGACGAATCGGCAACCGATCTGTTATCAATGGTAACAGAAGATGATCCTCGTAGGATCAAGCTGAAGCTAATCCAAATCCTCAACCAAATGGTCAAGAGGACCTGTAACACATGATAGGTCAATCCCTAAGCTAAAATCATAAGTGTATGGAGAATATAACTCCATAACACATTCTCACTCAAATCATCCTAATTAACTAGGCCTGAATCTACCTTTAAGTAGTGCCCAAAGCAAAGGTAGACCCTGACATAATCTCTCCTATACAGAGTGGATCGCCAGAATCGCCACTTGTCAAAATATAATCTATCTCCTTTAAACTAAGAAAATTTCGATAGCGTTTCCCGTAGGAAAAGTGTCTTTCCAGAATTTATATCACCCCGAATATGAAAACAGAAATGACTTTTAACCTTTCAAAGTCCAATTTTTTTCAACTCCCTTAATTAGCAAAAATTAGGGCAGCACCCCCTTTAGAAAAGGAGACTTTTCATATTTTTATTAAGCCACATACAAATTTTAGACAAGTTTAACTTTGAAAAGTCAGAAGTTGAGTAACTCCTTGGATTTGCAAAAATTTCGACAATGCTTCCCGTGGAAAAAATAGCTCACCAAAATTTATACAAAGCCAAGTATAACAAAAGAGCCCAGAAAATGCAAGAATTGATCCAAGTTAAAAAAACGTAGCTCAGAAAATGCAAAAATCGAAACTAACTCCTATGGCTCTAGCACGTGGCAAGCGACTAAAGCAGCTATCTATCAAACTGAAACTTAGACCAAGTAGTAGCCTCACTCAGTCACATGCAGGCCAACCACAAAGGTAAGTACTATCACCATCCCCGGGTCAACTTGGCAAACAATAGTTCATAGTCTTTCAATGATTTAATCCCTTATACCCAGCTTGCATAAGGCATAAGGTCAGGACACCCAAACTTATAGAATGAACCTTACCCTAGCTGGGCCTAAAGTCAGGTCACTCAAACTTATGGAATGAGCCCAATTTAGCCAAGGTATACACAAACAAAGGACACAACAACTTTTCTTTTTTTTGGGCATATGACTAGACCATTCTAGTCGCTCTGGATTGTTTAAATAGCCAAGTTATATATATTTCTCTGACCTTAATCTTCAAAGTGGGCGTAGGACCGAGTCATTCATCTTAGGAACAATGTTCAGCCGACCCAGGTTACCTTCGGTTATACTATTAGTTGTACTCTCTTGAGGTTGTGATAGGCTATAGTCAAACCACCTAAACTTATAGAACAGTCAGATTAGCTCGTTCATAAATAGAATAATAATAAAGTATAGCCTAATTATAACCTTTGGGCTCCAGCATATGCGGACTTCCAATAAGGTCACCTGAACTTACAGAACAGTCTGGCTCTCTGCCTGATTCGTTTCTCTCTTATTCAAGTTGTGCGTGATAGGCTCTACCACCAGAACTTACAGAACAGTTTACCCTTTGTCAAGTTCACTTTCTCAAAATAAAACAGGAAGAGGCTGAGCCACCTAAACTTATAGAACAACTCAGACCTCCTCGTTCAGGGACAAAAGAAACTGAAGAAAACCTGAAATAAACAAGGCGGTCAAGGCACCTGAACTTACAGAACGCACTTGGTCCCTGAAAAGTCATCCACAGTAAGCCCTCCCAAGTCAGAGAAGTTAGGCCACCTAAACTTATAGAACAGCCTAACCCTCCATGCAAACCCACAGCACTGGATCTCCCCAAACTTATGGGGACTTCCCAGCCACCAGAGCAATCAGACCCCCTAAGCTTATAGAAGGGTTAGACGCTCCACTCAAGTCAAAATAAACATAGCGCTGAGTCTCCCCAAACTTATGGGGACTTCCCAGCCACCAGAGCAATCAGACCCCCTAAGCTTATAGAAGGGTTAGACGCTCCACTCAAGTCAAAATAAACATAGCGCTGAGTCTCCCCAAACTTATGGGGGTCTCTCAGCCTTAATCACCAATTCAAAACTCATGCAAATCAGCCCTCAATTCTGCCTTTCCCTGATGCAGTTCCTTTTAACAATCTGATCTCACAAAATTAATAAGCTGAAATTGAACTTAAACAAACATTCCTTTCCTTGATCTGATTCAGTGCCCTGAAACTAAAACAAAGATCAAAGTAGGGCCGCACACCATATATTCAGTCAAAGATGCAACAGGTAATACTGATAGGGGTTATAATCTGGGTTTATTGAGGGGATGAAAAGTTGGCTCACAATTCTCTGCCTCCATAACTCCTTCTGAGTTCCGGTAGAGTTTCCGCAATCGGTAAGGTAACCTCCCACGTACGCCTTGCTACGGTCTTACGGGTTGCAATCCCGCCTGCCGCCTTCCTCTCAGAACAAGATTACACTTACACTTAGAAAGGCAGATAGAGGGTCTCAGACTCTCGAGATACAAGAAGGGTACAAACTCAACTCCCAAGAGAGGGCCTTGTTGCCTTGATAATCCTGAGGGTCCCGCAATGATGACCAAACTGCAGCAGCTTGATCGAACTTTGAAGTCAACTGCTAAAGTCAACTCCCTGGCGACCTTCCGAGTCGCTGCAACAACCCCCTTCGCAATCTGACCACTCTTCTAAGTTTCGGCACCTCTCCTTAGACCAATCGCCACCGCATAGCAACCTGTAACAATCAGTAGCTGTATACAGTAATATGCAGCAGCCGTTCGTGCCCTGTTAACAAAGGTATCAGTTGTTCATGTAGCCAGGCAGCCACCCGCTCGTGCACAACCAGCAACAATAGCAACAGTTCGTGTGTGCACAGTCAATCGAACACAACTGCCGCGCACAGCCAACCACACCAGCTGCTGTTTATGCCCCGTCAATGAACCCAGCAGTCGCGCGCAGTCCACCATCAGCTGCAACCGCTCACAGCAGCCGGCCTCAGCAATTCGTGCACAGACGCAGCAATAGTTCACGCCCAATCAATACTACTCAATAGAAGCAGCACCAGCGCACAACCAACAGCAACAGCAGTACGCCGCAGTTACATGGTCCCAAACAGCCGTTTTTGAAATAGCGCAACAATTCGCAAGAGGTTGAGCCACATGTGTAGCAAGAAGCTCGGCTGTAAGTGAACAACAAAGTGCACAACAACGAAACGCACAGCATCTGACCAGCATGTCCGAAACAGTCTGCAACAACCGTCTATACCAGCATACTAGCTCCGGGCGCCGGACTGTAACGCTCAAACACAATGTGTCTGCCACCACCCCAAACAGAAGAGGCCCTGACACACCTGCAGCAGCATCCGGATAGGAAGGCAGTAGACACAACGATACCTGAAAACCTCGACCCCCGAGCGCGTCAGGTGGGCCTTCTTTCTCTCTCCTTGCCTCGTAGCCGGTCGCAACTCAGTTGTCTCACTCCAACAGGTCTGTTTGGTGATGAACTACAACACCCAGCACGCAGTTAAAGCCCAGCAATTAAAAGGTGGGCCCAGGGGCCACAGCTCTGCGATCCCCCGACCTTGGAACAAATTGTCGCAACATAGTCTGACAGACCACTCCGCTGCAGCACGCCAGCTAACAGGTGAGCCTCCACCCTCGCTTCTACCCTCAGCTACTTCCTCCGGCTGGGGGAACGGCGCGCAAGCCCACAGCTAAGGCGTAGCCACTAGTACCGCTTACGCAGACAGATCATCAGCAGGCAAAGGGGGCATGGTTCCTCTCACTTTCTCAGGAGGGACGAACTTTAGTAAGAATAGCAGAGTTTCACAGCGCAACGATCCCATTGGAGATTCAGCAGGTCGACAGGTAGCACACGACTTCAGCGCTGTGGTTCGGCCTCTCCACCTCTCGCCCCGATTGCGTCAACGACGAGCTGTTCCGCGAGGAGGGCGATGTGATCAGCCTTCGTCCGGCAGGTAAGTTCCGATCTTGTTTCCAGTTGCTTCCGTTGTCAGTAGTGTGAGCTTGGAGGAATCTTCTGTTGGACCCCGTCCGGATACACTCCCTCTACTTCCTCTAATTACACGGGCGACGCCCCTGCCACATGTAAGCCTCTAACCCCACTGTTCGCTCCTTCCCTTAGACTCAAACAGAATCGAATATATCTTCCGCTAGAACCCGGATAGGTACACTCACCTCGACTCACCCGTTCTCGCAACACCCATTAAGGCTACCCGCGCATCACTCATTTCTTGTTGCTCCAAGACTAAACTTTGTCCTCCCATCTAACATCGCCACTAGATTTGCCTTGTGTCGAAACCCCGATCTCACGGCTTAGTTTGTCAGAAGCGGCCAGAGAATGGTCGAGCCAACTGTCCTTCATTCCTACTCCCCTTTCCTCATCGTCTTCTCCGACCTCCGCGCGCACCTCCTTTCTTCCTTATCTCCCATCCTGCTAACTATTACGCTACTCCGACTTCCTTATCTCCCATCCTGCTAACTATTATGCTACTCTGACTACAGATTTCGATTCGCCTGCGGGCATAGCCCCAGACTCACCCCTAACCCGTCGAAGGCGACCAGGACCATGCGTGCAATCACCTTTTCGACTGTGCCCAACTTTCTCTCTACCATCACTAACCTCGCTACCCGTCGTACTCCGCACCCCCCGCTATTCGCCTTCCCCGTGCGATTAACGCAGCCCTCGGTCGCAGCAGTCCACAACGCCCAGTGCTCGCTCAATTTTTCTCCCCGTCTTTGCCTTCATCTACGCATTAGAACGACTACACGAGCACAACTCCTCCGGCGCGCTGTGCTCCGAAAATTTATCAACTAAAGTCCCCACGCTACTCCTCTCAATCGGGCATGTTAGCTGCGCTACCCATCTGGTAAGTCCTCACACCTTAACCACTCCCCACCCCATACTCTCTTTTCAGGTAGGCTTGCTGGATGAATCTTCCTCGGTTTTTGCGGAGGGTACGTCGCTCTTCTGTCGACCAGGAAAGGCCTCGCCCCCTATCTCACGTGGCGTGGGCACTCCAACCGCGGCTACCCCTATCCTAAGGTACTATGCTCGAATTTTGCCTTTATTTCGAACGGGTTCAGACAGGCACAACTTGCTACAGACTAGCTACTCCGCACACAGACCACCACTAATCTGGCAAGCCGACCTTTTTTAGCACGGTTCCTCTTCTTCATCAATCCCACCATCAGAGCTCTCTCCTGGGGCGAAAGGAAATCGGGTTCTCCAATTATCAACTTTTCTTCATTCGCATCATTGATACGACACGGACCACTGGCTGCCTGCTCCCGCATGCGCCGTATCAATCCTCGTTCCTGCTCGTAGTAAGCCTCCTCATCCTCAGTAACGAGCACGGAAACGGGGCGGCACTTCTTATCTACCGTTTTGTACCGCCTTTGGGAACCCTGCTGAAGCCGTCCCTTAAAAAAGGTCGGCTTGTCGTTTGCGCTTGTGCCATTGCCAGGCCTCCCTTTCCGCCTGGAAGCCGATAGACCAGCTCCACCTCTCCCACCTTAGGGCTCTCCAAAACCTGCTCCCTCGGCGCTTTAATGACTTCAGGATCTGCTATGTCATGCGCTGCCACCATTTCCATAGCCTTATTGGCATCAGTAAGGCTCAATGTCAACACCTCGGCCCCCCTTTCTCCTCAGGCACCTCCCAGAGCCTCCTCCGCTTGTTCTCAGACTATTCAAAGGTAAACGAGCCAAGATTGGGCCTGTTCCTCCCGCTCCCTGGCCCCGTGTCCTGGCAGGTAATGACCTCATAGTTCCTGCAGGCCGGATCGCGCAGGAGTAGGATCATCGTCTCGTCGTGCTTATTGAAAATCAGAGTCTCTGTGCGGCACAGGAACGATCTCCCCAGGAGGATGGAGTGGTCGGCATCTAGCATGACGAAGAAGCATGTCCTCGCCCGTACCTTCCCAATCTTTATGATCACATTGTATGTCGTGCCGCAAAAGGCCGCCTTGCAGTTGGCGCCATGCAGCATACCATGGTCCGAACGGTTAATCTCCATCCCCAACATCATTGCCTCTCTTTCCCGGATGATGTTCATCTCCGCCCCCGTGTCCACCATCCCAGTACACTTTTGATCCTTTACCACCAAGTCCACCTGGCCACACGCCACACACTCCCAATCCATCCTTGTTCCTGCTTCAGTCCATTCCACCTCCCTTGGCAGGATCGTACTCAGGTGGACATTAGGCACTAGCCTTCGCGAGAGTCGCCCCTCCAGTCCGTCGCAGAGCCTCGGTGCTGATGCTAAGATATCCTTAAAGTTCATCAGGTCATTGTGACCTTCCCGGAGCCTATTTACCATCCGTTCCACGTCGAAACCCTCTTCCAGCCGAACTGCGTACTTCTTCTTCTTAGGTACATTGTCAAGCAGGCTTGGCTCGGCTTTCTCCTAAGCCCCTCTCTTCTTAGCCCTTAGCTCCGCCCGCTGGTCCTCCTCTTGCCGGAGCCTCTCATCCTCTTCGTCATCCTCCTCCTCATCTTCTTCTGGAACCTCCACCAACTCCTTTCTGCGTCCTGGCTCAGACCCCTTTCGAGGGGGTGCCTGACTGGGCGCCTGGATGGGCTCTTGGCTAGTTCCTGCCTTATTTTGGCTTCTGGTTCGCACCGCCTGTGGCACTCTTCCATGCGACGTGGGTGGCCTGTAGGTCGTGCCCCACCTAGGGTCTGCCCCCAAGGTTGCTACTCTTAACACTGAATTCGTGAAAACCTAACAAAACCACAAAACCTAAAAAAAATTACAGAATGAAAAAGTGAAAGTCAAACTCTTATTTTTGACACATAAAAGAGAGCGTTTTTAACTGTTTCCTGAGAAAGGAGGCAAAAAAATTGGTAAAAAGTCTAGCGATTCTCTAAATGTGCAAGAAAATCATTTCCAATAAAAAAAACATGTTACAAGACTATAAGTCGTTTTTAGTAGATTGAAAAAAAACATACCTCAAACATGACAATCCATAAGGACTGCAAGACGAACTCGAAAGACGTTAAAAAAAACAATTTCAGTGAATACTCATTTATAGAACTATAAGTCGTTTTCAGCAGTTTGGTAAAAACCAAGTTCTGCGAAAACTAGTTTATAGAACTATAAATTAATAGAATCTATTTTTTAGTTTACTGTAAAATCCTTGTCAAAAAATATATGTTATGTAAAAGAAGAATTCAAACAACTTTTGCCTCGGGGACATCTTCAAATTTTTAGCCAACCACGATTTAAAATTAAAAAATAGAAAAATATTTCAATAAAAAATATTAAACAAACAACATATTCGTCCATGTATGAAGGAACATATCCAAGAGAATGTATTCGTTAATAGGAAAATATATATGCGTGTTTGGGAAACCCCCGAATAGTTTCATCGTGCTTCATACCTTATATAACTATAAATTTGATTTAAAAAAAAGAAGAAAAAAAAAAATAGATATTTCGATTCATGAACAAACGGTGCTTTGCAAGGTAGTGATTTTTTTGTAAAAATTCTTGCTTCTCTCCTCACCACTTTCAGTGGTTTTGAAAAAGTATTTTTCTATTCATTTTTTGCGGTTTATTTACTTCACATAGAATGTTGTTCATGTAGGAGGCCTGAAAAATGTACTATCAGAATCTTTAAAAAAATTCGTGCAAACCTAACAATTTTTTTTGTTAGGTTTTCATGAATTCTATGTTTCTTGGGTATCCCTGTTGTTGTGACGAAGGTTCGGGCCCGGAGTCATATAGGAAGACTCCGGGGAGGTTGGCCTCCCACTCCCAGGTCTCGTCATACAAAGCCTGCAGCTTCTGCTGGTATCTGCCCACCTTTTCCAACAGATCCTCCATTTTTCCCAAGATGATTATGACCAACTCTCTTTCGCCTTCCTGCCTCTCACCATCTGACTCAACGACTATCGGCTCCTCCTTTATAGCCCCTGCCTTTAGCCGCTGAGTTACTTCCTCACTTTCCCCCACAATCTCCTCGACCCTTACGGCCGGGTCCTCTCTTTCCTGCCACATCCTGAACATGGCAGGGGGTGCTAGCCCTACCGCCGCTCGCCTTTGGGCCTCCTGCCTGACTCTGCCGGGTGTCTTCGGGTCAATATACTACTTTCCATATTTATCATATATATCTCCATCCATGTTGGTGGAGATCAACCCGGAGAGCTCGTCGTCCCGCCGTCCTTAACAAAATCGTATAGTGTGGCCTTGGTAGCCACAATGCCAGCAGGTGGCATTCCGCCAATCAAAATGGGGACTTCCATACCCTTGGCCGCCTTGGTCCTGACCCCCTTGGCAATTGCATCCACCCTCACGACCTCCGTCGTTCCTTCCTCGGCCTCGGCCACCGCCTCCTCTACCTCCTTGGCCTCCCTCCATTGCCCTGTCCGCCTTGCCCCTGGATCCCTCCTCCGTCCACGCTCGCCTGCGATACCTTCTGTGAGGGTGGCGGTTGGGCTACAAACTGACCCTGAGTGGCAGGATAACTTGGCGGACCCGCACTCGCCGGTGGGCCCGACTGTCCAGCGTGGGCTTGGCTCCCTCCACACGAGGTGCAGTGGTTACTAGTGGGTCAGGGTGTTATCTGACAATACGGCACCTTGTGCCTACAGGCGGGAGGCGGCCTCATTTGCGATGGCCCTGCTGACACGGGCGCAGTCGTGGAGGCAGGTGGCGGCGCAGCAATTGCTTGAGGGGTCTGTCCCTTTCCAGATCCTTAACCTCCCAACAACAAATTGTGCTGCTTCCGTTGGGCCTTAGTCAGGACCAAGGAACCCGTTTCCTCTCCACCGTAGTCTTTGTGTCCTGCCTCCTCATCCGCTGCCCCTGATATCCGACCTTGGGCCACGGTCACCGCCCTTTTTTGCACCTCAGCCTCATTACCATAACCCAATCCCGCCAGCACGTCCGTAACGATTCTCTTTACCCCCGGGGTCCCAGATGCGGTGGCGTCTCTTTCCTTTCTTTTCCGCCTCTGTAGCCGCATCTGGTGTTGCTCTACCTGGTCCAAACATCCCTCCTCCACTCCTTTATCAATAGTGGCCCAGGTGAGCTTCTCACTTCCCCCTCCACGACTCGTCAGTTCCGAAGCTTTCGTGCCAGTAAGCAGCCCCAAGAAGATGGCACATTGTGCCTCTTCAGAAATCTCGTGCATCTTCTTTGCCTTCTTCTTGAACTCTTGCACGAACGCCCCGATCGTGGTAAAATCATCCTTGTTCATGGCTTCCAAATCAGCCATAGTCAACAGCCCGTCCCGCAGCCGGTACTTCCTTAACATCCTTTCCCTGAACCTTCCCCAACTGCCATTGGCGGCATCCACAACCTTGCTCACTTCCTGATGGTGGCCATGAAGGACGTATCTCATAATCCGCTGAAATTTCACTTCATCTGACAGCCCCACCAGGGCCTGCTCAACCAGATCCAGCCAATCGGAGACCTGTTCCCCCTTAAAATAAAACGTATCAACTTTCGGAACATTGCTCGGCGCCCTCTCACGCTTGTTCAAGGCCTCGACAAGATCGTCGAGCGTCAAGGCCTTTCTCGGGAAGGCACCCCCACCTCCTGACATCTTGGCTGGCTGCCTCCTGCTCGACCTTCCTGTTAAGAGAAGAAATGGAAAGCTTCATTCAGCATCTCGACCTAACATACTTCTACCAGGCTCCCTATATCGTCCCTTATTTCCTTTCGATCTAACAGGCACTACCTTTACTCCGAAGCTCATCCTAGTGGAGTCTGTCCCTAACATGAGGCTCCCTATACAGTCTTGTAAGTCACACGATCACTTCAGGTACCAATGAGGGTCATTAGTCACCAGGTCTTTCATGCACATACCCAACCAAGGCATCATACAGCTCACTCATCGCTTATCCAACCATGGCTTATTCTCTCTCACTCCCATACCCGGATGTCGTTCCACCAGGGACAACGATAGGCTTCCGTTATCCCCGGCAACGACAGCACCTGTCGAGCTTATCGGTTCGACACCGCACCAGGGCAGCGCGGGACCCTCCTGACCGCGTCACGCGGGAGTTGGTTTTGATCCCTCACCGCGAATATGCATGGAGCTTCCGCAAGCCACTCCGGCCGAGTGCGCCAGCCATACCTCCCGCGAGCCCCTACGACAGAATAGGGTCTACGCGAGGCACGACTTACCTCCACCTTACGAGAGTTGTCACCTCCCTTCGGTGGGCGTATCCCCGCCGAGCTACCAGTCCTCAGTACGAAAGCTGATCAGTTGCAATCGTAGAGGTGGACCAGCCGAGGGTGTTTTCTCGTTTCGCTGTAGCATAGGGGGTACACGCGGTAATACGCCTCTATCGGACCCGCACGCGAACCGACATCTGGGGGGGCTGAGGTCCCAAGCGCGACTCGTCGTCAGTCGACTAGGTCGTATCCCACTCACCACGCATACACCACTCCACAAACGCAAAAATAAAACATACACACACACACATCGAACAAACGCGACAAACTCCTAGTCCATTCAGTATTTATCCCATAACTTTCTAATGGGGAAATCGAATAGGCGTCACGCGCGAGACTTAGTATAAAAACCACGCGGACGCATGGCTAACTCATATCGACTCGTAATGCGAGCGTACGCAGACAGTCGCAATGATGGTGTACTATGTAGTACCCATACTCATGAGGTCCTCGTTAACCTCAAGGGTCGCATTCGACACTCAAGTGTCGGCTGACACGCGCTTTGAGGGTTAGTCTCTCGACGCTGGACAACCGTCATGGGCGGTTGAAGACCACACACCCTCTTCTGCACGCTGTGCAGAGTGGGTGGTACACAGGTCCATACCAATGGTGTCAATCGTTTCTTACTGCCCTCGAGATGAGCCCCACTCCGGGCCTGGACAAAAGTCGACGGGTTTGACTTTGACGGCTGCCACGGACTGCAACGTCCAACTATATAAAATCCTAAAGAGCACAAATAGGCCGAAGGTCCCCCTATCCCAAAAGAAATCATGACCCTGGGGTACTCCCTTTCGGTTGGTGTCAGCGGCCTATAATAATTACAAGCGTTCGTGCATACGTGCGAATCTCTTGATCCCATTACTTTTAGACACTAGGACGGCGAAGCGTCGCACGCAAGGTTCTGATATAAAGCCACGCGGTTGCAGGCCAGTCCTATACCAACCAACGTTGCTAGTCATAGTACGTAGTAATCGCGGCTCCGGCCTCGAAATATTGAATGGCTGAAGGAATATATCGTGAGGGGTTACCCCTCACGATATTTAACAGCTGAAGGACATGTCGTTCAGCACTCGCGATATTTTCGCCCTCAATGTTAGGTGTCTCGACGGGCAGAACAAATGGGCTTCGCGCAAGGGGCGGTCCACTCCCTGCAGAGCCTAGGGCTTGGGATGTCGTGGACAAGGATCTTGAATCCTCGCCCAGGGCCAATGTCCGATTGAGAAACCCCCAAGAAGCAGCCGGATAAAAGGAAGGATCTTCCTTATGTCCCTCAGTCTCAACCTTTGAGTAATCTTTAACACGGGGCCCCTTAGGCCACACGAACACCCATCATAGGTGCACCCACGTATACATATATGAGGGGGTAAGTATGTGACGATCACTTCTCACAATCTCAGTGGGGTTCTTCACAACCACATGTATATATGTGATCGCAGGCCGTCAAAAATCCAGAATCTATGTCACAGAACGTACCTGCAATCACATCAACGAATCAAACGACAGCCCACGCACTACACGGAATCAACCCCAACCATTCCCTGCACTCATACCCCTTGCTTTAGGCATGCAAGCCCCAATCTTCAGTCCAACCGCCCATAATAAAATACTTAGTACCTTTGTTAAATGGCCATTCAATAAAAGTCCGGGTGAAAACCTTAATGAAACAATAAAGTCACCACAGTTAAAGCCTTTTACGTTGAGTGTGGAGGGCGAGTTGGAAATTGGGTCGTAGACCGACGAATCGACAACCAATCTGTTATCAGTGATAACAGAAGATGATCCTCGTAGGATCAAGTTGAAGTTGAACCAAATCTAGAACCAAATGGTCAAGAGGACCTGTAACACATGACAGACCAATCCCCAAGCTAAAATCATAAGTGTATGAAGAATATAACTTCCTAACACATTCTCACTCAAATCATCCTAATTAACTAGGCCTGAATCTACCTTTAAGCAGTGCCCAAAGCAAAGGTAGACCCTGGCATAATCTCTCCTATACAGAGTGGATCGCCAGAATCGCCACCTATCAAAATATAATCTATCTCCTTCAAACTAAGAGAATTTCGGCAGCGCTTCCCGTAGAAAAAGTGTCTTTTCATAATTTATATCAGCCCGAATATGAAAACAGAAATGACTTCTAACCTTTCAATGTCCAATTTTGTCTAACTCCCTGAATTAGCAAATATTTAGGCAGCACCCCGTCTAGAAAGGGAGACTTTCCATATTTTTACTAAGCAACATATGAACTTTAGACAAGTTGAACTTTGAAAAGTCAGAAACTGACTAACTCCTTGGATTTGCAGGAATTTCAGTAGTGTTTCCCGTAGAAAAAGTAGCTTACCAAAATTTATACAAAGCCAAGTATAACAAAAAAGCCCAGAAAATGCAAGAATTTATCTAAGTAAAAAAACTTAGCTCAGAAAATGTAGGAATCGAAACTAACTCCTATGGCACTAGCAAGTGGCGAGCGACTAAAGCAGTTACCTATCAAACTGAAACTTAGACCAAGTAGTAGCCTCACTAAATCGCATACATGTCAACCACAAAGGTAAATACTCTCACCTTCACCGGGTGAACTTGACAAACAATAGTTTATAGTCTTTCAATGATTTAATTCCTTATACCCAGCTTACATAAGACATAAGGTCATGACACCCAAACTTATGGAATGAACCTTACCCTAGCCGGGCCTAGAATCGGGTCATCCAAACTTATGGAATGAGCCCAATTTAGCAAAGGTATACACAAACACAGAGCACAACAACTTTTCTTTTCTTTGGGCATATGACTAGACCATTCTAGTCGCCCTGAACTGTTTAAATAACCAAGTTATATATATTTCTCTCACCTTAATCTTCAAAGTGGGCGTAGGACTGAGTCATTCATCTTAGAAACAATGCTCAGCCCGCCCAAGTTATCTTCGGTTATACTCTTAGTTGTACTCTCTTTAAGTTGTGATAAGCTATAGTAAGACCACCTAAGCTTATAAAACAGTCTGATTAGCTCATTCATAAATAGAATAATAATAAAGTATAGCCAAATTATAACCTTTGGGTTCCTGCATGTGCGGACTTCGAGTCTGACCACCTGAACTTACAGAACGGTCTAACTCTCTGCCTGATTCGTTTCTCTCTGATTCAAATTGTGCGTGGCATTGGGCTGGACCACATGAACTTACAGAAGAGTCTGCCTTTTGTCAAGTTCACTTTCTCAAAATAAAACAGAAAGAGGCTGAGGCACCTAAACTTATAGAACAACTCAGACCTCCTCAAAATAAACAAGGCGGCCAAGGCACCTGAACTTACAGAACGCGCTTGGTCCCTTAAAAGTCGTTCACAGTCCTCGCTCCCAAGTCAGAGCAATTAGGCCACCTAATTTTATAGAACAGTCACCCTCCATACAAACCCACAGCACTGGGTCTCCCTAAACTTGTGGAGACTTCCCAGCCACGAGAGCAATCAGACCCCCTAAACTTATAGAAGGGTCTGACGCTCTACTCTTGTCAAAATAAACATAGCGCTGAGTCTCCCCAAACTTATGGGGGCCTCCCAGGCTTAATCACCCAGTCAAAACCCATGCAAATCGGCCCTCCATCCTGCCTTTCTCAAATGCAGTTCCTTTTAACAATCTGATCTCACACAATCAATAAGTTGAAACTGGACTTAAACAAACATTCCTTTACTAGATTTGATTCAGTCTCATGAAAGTCAAGCAAAGGTCAAAGTAGGGCCGCACACCATATATTCAGCCGGGTAAAAGGAAATATCTTCCTTATGTCCCTCAGTCCCAACCTTTGAGTAAGCTTTAACACAGGGCCCCTTAGGCCACACGAACACCCATTATAGGTGCACCCACGTATACATATATGAGGGGGTAAGTATGTGACAATCACTTCTCACAATCTCAGTGGGGTTCTTCACAACCATATGTATATATGCGATCGTAGACCGTCAAAAATCCAGAATCTGAGTCACAGAACGTACCTGCAATCACATCAACGAATCAAACGACAGCCCACACACTACACGGAGTCAACCCCAATCATTCCCTGCACTCATACCCCTTGCTTTAGCCATGCAAGCCCCAATCTCGAGTCCAACCGCCCAGAATCAAATACGTAGTACCTTAATTAAATGGTCATTCAATAAAAGTCCGTGTGAAAACCTTAACGAAACAATTAAGTCACCAGGGCTAAAATCTTTTAGGTTGAGTGTGGAGGGTGAGTTGGAAATAAGGTCGTAGAATGACGAATCAGCAACCGGTCTTTTATCAGTGATAACAGAAGATGATGCTCGTAGCATTAACTTGAAGCTAATCCAAATTATGAACCAAATGGTCAAGACGACCTGTAACACATGACAGGCCAATCCCCAAGCTAAAATCATAAATGTATGAAGAATATAACTTCATAACACATTCTCACTCAAATCATCCTAATTAACTAGGTCTGATTCTACCTTTAAGTAGTTCCCAAAGCAAAGGTAGACCCTGGCATAATCTCTCCTATACAGAGTGGATCGCCAGAATCGTCACCTCTATAACTATAATATATTTTCTTTCAACTAAGAGAATTTCGACAGCGGTTCCCGTAGCGAAAGTGTCTTTCCAGAATTTTTATCAACCCAAATATGAAAACAGAAATAACGTGTAACCTTTCAATGTCCAATTTTGTCTAACTCCCTGAATTAGCAAAAATTTGGGCAGCACCCCCTTTAGAAAGGGAGACTTTCCAGATTTTTACTCAGCAACATATGAACTTTAGACAAGTTGAACTTTAGACAAGTTGAACTTTGAAAAGTCAGAAACTGACTAACTTCTTGAATTTGCAGAAATTTCGGTAGCGTTTCCCGTAGAGAAAGTAGCTTACCAAAATTTATACAAAGCCAAGTACAACAAAAGAGCCCAAAAAATGCAACAATTGATCTAAGGAAAAACATTTAGCTCAGAAAATGTAGGAATCGAAACTAACTCCTATGGCACTAGCACGTGGCGAGCGAGTAAAGCAGCTACCTATCAAACTGAAACTTAGACCAAGTAGTAGCCTCTCTCAGTCACATGCAAGTCAACCGCAAAGGCAAGTACTCTCACCATCCCCGGATCAACTTGGCAGACAATAGTTCATAGTCTTTCAATAATTTAATCCCTTATACCCATCTTATATAAGGCATAAGGTCAGGACACCGAAACTTATCGAATGAACCTTACCCCAGCCGGGCCTAAAGTCGGGCCACTCAAACTTATGGAATGAGCCCAATTTAGCCAAGGTATACTACACAAACACAGGGCACAACAACTTTTCTCTTCTTTGGGCATATGACTAGACCATTCTAGTCGCCCTGAACTGTTTAAATAGCCAAGTTATATATATTTCTCTGACCTTGATCTTCAAAGTGGGCGTAGGACTGAGTCATTCATCTTAGAAACAATGCTCACCCGGCCAAAGTTACCTTCGGTTACACTCTTAGTTGTACTCTCTTAAGGTGGTGATAGGTTATAGTCAGACCACCTAAGCTTATAAAACAGTCTGATTAGTTCATTCATAAATAGAATAATAATAAAGTATAGCCAAATTATAACGTTAGAGTTTCAGCATGTGCGGACTTCGAGTCAGACCACCTGAACTTACAGAACAGTCTAGCTCTCTGCCTGATTCATTTCTCTCTGATTCAAGTCGTCTGTGGCATTGGGATGGACCACCTGAACTTACAGAACAGTCTGCCCTTTGGCAAGTTCACTTTCTCAAAATAAAACAGGAAGAGGCTGAGCCACCTAAAGTTATAGAACAGCTCAGACCTCCTCGTTTAGGGACAAAAGAAACTGAGGAAAACCCAAAATAAACAAGGCAGCCAAGACACCTCAACTTACACAACGCGCTTGGTCCCTGAAAAGTCGTCCACAGTCAGCGCTCCCAGGTCAGAGCAGTTCGGTCACCTAAACTTATAGAACAGCCTGACCCTCCATGCAAACTCACGACACTAGGTCTCCCCAAACTTATGGGGACCTCCCAGCCAGCAGAGCAATCAGACGCCTTAAACTTATAGAAGGGTCTGACGCTCCACTCAAGTAAAAATAAACATAGCGCTGAGTCTCCTAAAACTTATGGGGACCTCCCAGCCTTAATCACCCAGTCAAAACTCATGCAAATCAGCCCTCCATCCTGCCTTTCTCAAATGCAGTTCCTTTTAACAATCTGATCTCACACAATCAATAAGTTGAAACTAGACTTAAACAAACTTTCTTTTACTTGTTCTAATTAAGTGTCGTGAAAGTCAAACAAAGGTCAAACTAGGGCCGCACACCATATATTCAGCCGGATAAAAGGAAGGATTTTCCTTATGTCTCTCAGTCCCAACCTTTGAGTAAGCTTTAACACGGGGCCCCTTAGGCCACACGAACACCCATCATAGGTGCACCTACGTATACATATATGAGGGGGTAAGTGTGTGACGATCGCTTCTCACAATCTCAGTAGGGTTCTTCACAACCATATGTATATATTTAATCGCAGACAGTCAAAAATCCAGAATGTGGGCTACAGAACTTACCTGCAATCACATCAACGAATCAAACGACAGCCCACGCACCACACGGAGTCAACCCCAACCATTCCCTGCACTCATACCCGTTGCTTTAGCCATGGAAGCCCCAATCTCGAGTCCAACCGCCCAGAATTAAATACTAAGTACCTTAGTTAAATGACCATTTAATAAAAGTCCGGGTGAAAATCTTAACGAAACAATAAAGTCACCAAGGCTAAAGCCTTTTAGGTTGAGTGTGGAGGGTGAGTTGGAAATTGGGTCGTAGAATGACGAATCAGCAACCGATCTTTTATCAGTGATAACAGAAGATGATGCTCGTAGCATTAACTTGAAGCTAATCCAAATTCTTAACCAAATGGTCAAGACGACCTGTAACACATGAGAGGCCAATCCCCAAGTTAAAATCATAAGTGTATGAAGAATATAACTTCGTAACACATTCTCCTTAAAATCATCCTAATTAACTAGGCTCGAATCTACCTTTAAGCAGTGTCCAAAGCAAAAGTAGACTCTGGCAGAATCTCTCATATACAAAGTGAATCGCCAGAATCGTCACCTGTCAAAATATAATCTATCTCTTTTAAACTAAGAAAATTTCGGCAGCGCTTCCCGTAGGAAAAGTGTCTTTCCAAATTTTATATCAGTCCAAATATGAAAACATAAATGACTTTTAACCTTTCAAAGTCCAATTTTGTCCAACTCCCTGAATTAGCCAAAATTTGGGCAGCACCCTCTTTAGAAAGGGAGACTTTCTAGATTTTTACTAAGCCACATATGAACTTTAGACATGTTGAACTTTGAAAAGCCAGAAGCTAATTATCTTCTTGAATTTGCAAAAATTTCGGTAGTGCTTCCCGTAGAGAAAGTAGCTTACGAAAATATATACAAAGCGAAGTATAACAAAAGAGCCCAGAAAATGCAAGAATTGATTTAAGTAAAAACACTTAGCTAAGATAATGCAGGAATCGAAACTAACTCCTATGACACTACCACGTCGCGAGCGACTAAAGCAACTACCTATCAAACTGAAACGTAGACCAAGTAGTAGCCTCGCTCAGTCACATGCAGGCCAACCACAAAGGTAAGTACTCCCACCATCCCCGGGTCAACTTGGAAGGCAATAGTTCATAGTCTTTCAATGATTTAATCCGTTATACCCAGCTTTCATAAGGCATAAGGTCAGGACACCCAAACTTATGGAATGAACCTTACCCTAGCCGGGCCTAAAGTTGGGCCACCCAAACTTATGGAATGAACCTTACCCTAGCCGGGCCTAAAGTCGGGCCACCCAAACTTATGGAATGAGCCCAATTTAGCCAAGGTATACACAAACACAGGGCACAACAACTTTTCTCTTTGTTGGGTATATGACTAGACCATTCTAGTCGCCATGAACTGTTTAATTGACCAAGTTATATATATTTCTCTGACCTTAATCTTCAAAGTGGGCGTAGGACTGAGCCATTCATCTTAGAAACAATGCTCAGCCGACCCAAGTTACCTTCGGTTATACTCTTAGTTGTACTCTCTTCAGGTTGTGATAGGCTATAGACAGACCACTTAAACTTATAGAACAGTCTGATTAGCTCGTTCTGATTAGCTCGTTCATAAATAGAATAATAATAAAGTATAGCCAAATTATAACCTATGGGTTCCAGCATGTGCGGACTTCGAGTCAGACCACCTGAACTTTCAGAACAGTCTGACTCCCTGCCTGATCCGTTTCTCTGTGATTCAAGTTGTGCGTGGCATTGGGCTGGACCACCTGAACTTACAGAACAGTCTGCTCTTTGTCAAGTTCATTTTCTCAAAATAAAACAGGAAGAGGCTAAGCCACCTAAACTTATAGAACAACTCAAACCTCCTCGTTCAGGGACAAGAAACTGAGGAAAACACAAAATAAACAACGCAACCAAGGCACCTGAACTTACAGAACGTGCTTGGTCCCCGAAAAGTCATCCACAGTCAGCCCTCCCAAGTTAGAGCAGTTAGGTCACCTAAACTTATAGAACAGTCTGACCCTCCATGCAAACCCACAACAATGGGTCTCCCCAAACTTATGGGGACCTCTCAGCCACCAGAGCAATCAGACTTTGTTGCGCCACTCAAGTCAAAGTAAACATAGCGCTGAGTCTCCCCAAACTTATGGGGGCCTCCCAGGCTTAATCACCCAGTCAAAACTCATGCAAATCAGTCCTCCATCCTGTCTTTCCCAGTGGCAGTTCCTTTTAAGAATCTGATATAACACAATGAATAAGTTGAAACTGAACTTAAACAAACATTCCTTTACTTGATCTGATTCAGTGTCCTGAAACTCTAACAAAGGTCAAAGTAGGGTCGCACACCATATATTCAGTCAAAGATGCAATAGGTAATATTGATAGGGGTTATAATCTGGGTTTATAGAGGGGATGAAAAGTTACCTCACAATTCCCTGCCTCCGTAACTCGTCTTTAGTTCCGGCAGAGCTCCCACAATCGGTGGGGTAACCTCCCACGTAGGCCTTGCTGCTGTCTTACGGGTTGCAATCCCGCCTCACGCCTTCCTCTCAGAACAAGATTAGACTTAAACTTACAAAGGTAGATAGAGGGGTCTGAGACTCTCGAGATACAAGAAAGGTACAAACTCAACTCCCAGGAGAGGGCCTTGTTGCCTTGAGGGCCCCTCAATTATGGCCAAACTGCAGCAGCTTGATCGAACTCTGAAGTCAACTGCTAAAGTCAACTCCCTGACGACTTTCCGAGTCGCTGTAACAACCCCCTTCACAGTCAGGCACCTCTCCTTAAACTAATCGCCGCCGCATAGCAGCCTGTAACAATCAGTAGTTGTATACAGTAATATGCAGCAGCCGTTCATGCCCAGTTAACAAAGGTATCAGTTGTTCGTGCAGCCAGGCAGCCAGCCGCTCGTGCACGGCCAACAACAACTACAACAGTTCGTGTGTGCACAGTTAATGGAACAAAGCAACCACGCACAGTCAACCAGCAACAGCTGCTGTTCATGCCCCGTCAAACGAACCCAGCAGCAGCAGCTGCAACCGCTCACAGCAGCAGGCCGCAATAGTTCGTGCACAGACGCAACAACAGTTCACGCTCAATCAATAGAAGCAGCACCAGCGCACAGCCAACAGGAGCAGCAGTACGCCGCAATTACATGGTCCCAAACAGCCGTTCTTGAAATAGCGCAACAATTCACAGTAGGCTCAGCTACTTCTGTAGCAAGAAGCTCAGCTGTAAGCGAACAACAAAGTGCACAGCAGCAGAACGCACAGCATCCGACCAGCATGTCCAAAACAGTCTGCAACAGCCGCCTATACCAGCATACCAGCTCCGGGCGCCGGACTATAATGCTCAAACACAATGTGTCTGCCACCGACCCAAACAGCAGAGACCCTGACACACCTGCAGCAGCATCCGGATAGGAAGGCAGTAGACACAACGATACATGAAAACCTCGACCCCTGAGCGCGCCAGGTGGGCCTCCTTTCTCTCTCCTTACCTCGTAGCCCGTCGCAACTCAGTTGTCTCACTTCAACAGATCTGTTTGGTGATGAACTACGGCACCCAGCACGCAGTTAAAGCCCAACAATTAAAAGGTGGGCCTAGGGGCCACAGCTCTGTGATCCCCCCACCTTGGAACAAACTGCCGCAACATAGTCTGACAGACCACTCCAGTGCAGCACGCCAGCTAACAGGTGAGTCTCCACCCTCGATTCTACCCTCAGCTACTTCCTCCGGCTGGGGGAACGGCGCGCTGGCTCATAGCTAAGGTGCAGCCACTAGTACCGCTTACGCAGACAGATCATCATCAGGCTGAGGGGGCATGGTTCCTCTCACTTTCTCGGGACGGACGAACCATAGTAAGAATAGTAGAGTTTCACAGCGCAACGATCCCATTGGAGATTCAGCAAGTCGGCAACTAGCACACGACTTCAGCGCTGTGGTTCGGCCTCTCCACCTTTCGCCCCGACTGGGTCAACGACGAGCTGTTCCGCGAGGAGGGCGATGTGATCAGCCTTCGTCTGGCAGGTAAGTTCCGATCTCGTGATTTGTTCCCAGCTGCTTCCGCTTTTAGTAGTGTGAGCTTGGAGGAATCTTCTGTTGGATCCCGTCCGGATACACTCCCTCTGCTTCCTCTAATTACACGGGCGACGCCCCTGCCACAGGTAAGCCTCCAACCCCAGTGTTCGCTCCTTCCCTTAGACTCAAACATAATCGAATGTATCTTCCGCTAGAACCCGGATAGGTATACTCACCTCGATTCACCCGTTCTCGCAACACCCAATAAGGTTACTCGCGCATCACTCATTTCTCGTTGCTCCAAGACTAAACTTTGTCCTCCCAGCTAACATCGCCACTAGATTCGCCTTGTGTCGAAACCCCGATCTCACGGCTTAGTTCGTCAGAAGCGGCCAAAGAATGGCCGAGCCAACTGTCCTTCATTCCTACTCCCCTTCCGTCATCGTCGTCTCCGACCTCCGCGCGCACCTCCTTTCTTCCTTATCTCCCATCCTGCTTACTATTATGCTACACCGACTATAAATTTCGATTCGCTCGCGGGCATAGCCCCAGACTCACCCCTCACCCGTCGAAGGCGACCTGGACCACGCGTGCAATCACCTTCTCGACTGCACCCAACTTTCTCTCTACAGTCACTAACCTCTGGCACAACATGGAGAGATTCAGTGTCATTTGGCACACTTGGAGACACGCACCGTCCTCGCCTTCTCCATATTTGTGGTACCATCAGGCAGTCCAGCAAGGTAGGTTCCATATTGGCTAGCCTCTTCGGGTAGGCTTTCCCTTTTTGGGTAGGAGCACAGGGGGGATGATTTACCTTTTTGGTCCTTCAAGCACCAGTACATGCCAGCCATTGGTTGCGGGCCCCTTTGGGAAGCCGCCCGCCGCCCGCCGCCCACCACCCGCCGCCGCCCGCCGATTCGTTTTATCTAGGGCGCTTGGCCTCCCAAATTCTCAGAGAGGCTCAAAAAAGGTTCTCCAGTTGCCTGGGGCCACGTACTTGGTGGTTTCAGATCAGATTGTGAGACTGTTCAGTCCGATGGAGCCTCCCCGTTGGTGCTAGGTGTGTCTGCTCATATCGGCACACCTAGCATCCGGTCGGGTTGTTCTTCAAAAGAAAAAAAAGAAAAAAAAGAAAAGAAAGAAAAGAAAGAAAAAAAAGAGACTGTTCAGTCCGGGGTTGGCAGACATCTGCCTGCGTATAGATTTGCCACTGAAGAGCCTCTGTCACTGGGGTATGTCTAATGTGGGAAAAGGTTTATCCATTTGAAGTTATTAAATTTTTGTTTGGGGCAAGCAGTACGCTTATGTCGGAACAGAGTTGGTTGGCGGGCCAACCGAAAGTAGTCGGGTCCTACCGCCGCGCTTCATTGATGTATCTTACGAATATTCGTCGCGTTCGGGCTCTTTTCATATCTGCGTATTATGCTTTTCTTCTGCCTTTCTTTTTTTTCTCTCCTTCTCCCTCTCTCTCCCTCTCTCTCTCTCTCTCTTCCTCTCCTCTCTCTCCCGACTGGTTTGGTCTTGGGTTTTTCATGTCACTTGTCCCCTTTTGATTGTTGACATCACTCTTTTGGATGAATAATCTAACGAAGTTGTCGTGTTTTCACATCTACTACCGTCTTCCCCCGAACACAACGCACCCTTATTTTGGCCGTATCTGGCCGGAAATATAGCTTGTATACATTCATTTTTAGGGTGCGTTATGTTCGGGGGAAGATGGTAGTTGCACGACTCGCCATTCGCCACAATTCGTGGCGGATGGGTGGAGAGTGAAGAAAATGAGAATCGTGTCGAGTTGGAGGCCTGGTTGCACTTGAATACTCGCCACTATATTTCTTCTACAGAAAAGTTAAAAAAAAATTGTCTGCCTGATCTCCACTCGTGAATCCGTGCGCTCTCCAGAAAGTTGTTTTGTGGAGAGGTCCGAGGACCACCCTCCACAATCCGCCGTGCACAGGTGGGGGAACCAAAAACACTCGCCTCGCCACAACTTGTGTTGACGGTGTGGCGATTACTCGCCAGACTTGGCGTATGGAGAGTAGTGCAACCAGGCCCTCAAAAAGGCAAAGGATGCACCGCGGTCGCGATAGAGACATGCACAGGCGGGGGCCATGGGGTGTCAGATGGGAAAGGGGGGGAAAAAAGAGAAAAAGAAAAGAAAGGTCCAACAGATCGATTTTGCCTGCGCACGCCCGCTTGAGTTCGGTGGCTATTTGTTTCACCTGTGCATGAGTTTTTTTGAATTTTTTTCCCCATTCGGGTTTAAAACCTGCTGCATCCACACTTGTTCGAAGTTGTTCCTATTTTTTTTGTTTCTTACGGATGTAGAGTGTAGGTTTGCAGGTGGTAGATGAGTGTTATGGGTAGCTGCAAGGTCGATGCCGGGCCCACCCAGCCTTTTCCCAGGATCGTGGGCCCGGTTTTCAGGGTTGTGATCCAGACAAGGGGTACAGGGCTGCCGCCTGAAGGGCTTCATTTTTATTTATCCCTCCGGATTGTTTATGTGCGTCAGCGGATTTTTTAGTTGTGCCTCTGTTTTCCACTTCGATGCCTTCCCATCCCAGAAAACAGGTTGAGTGTAACATCTTTCAAATCATTTTCACCCCAAATGGGAGTATACGTCCCCTTCTCGACCCAGGGTTGCCAACGGGAGTCCCTACGAGGGGAGAAGGGAATGCCATGTTTGTCCACTAAATGGGCGTTTCCAAACGGGCGTTGTCGCCAGACCTGTGCCATCTAGTAGGCAGTGGATCTTTCTTCGGGATCCTTTCCCTTCGTAAAATGAAGATTAGGGCCCGATGGGGTCCAGTAGTGGGCCCCACCTTACCCGATGTTTTGGGGTATTTTCTCTGTTATATCTTGGAGGGGAGCCTGAACAGGTCCATTTGTGAATCGGTGAGCCATAGCAGTGAGCGTACAGGGTTGACTGCACTGGAGGCAGGGCCCCTCTCCCTCCACGATTGCGAGTAGGGCCGCATGGGGTCCAGTAGTGGGCCCCACTTTACCCGATTCTTCGGGTTATCTTCTCTGTTAGATCTTGGCGGGGGGCCTGAATAGTCCATTTGTGAATCAGTGAGCCATTCCAGTGGGTGTACAAGGTTGACTGCATTAGAGTCGGGCACCCTCTCCCTCCATAATTGCAAGCAGGGCCGTATGCGGTCCAGTAGTAGGTCCCACCTTGCCTGATTCTTCGGGGTATCCTATGCTAGACCATTGGGGGGGGGGGGGTGCTGAATAGTACATTGCGATGAGCCATTGCAGTGGGTGCACAGGGTTGACTGCGCTGGAGGAGGTTTGATGGGGCCAGGCTTGCTAGCTGGATCAGGGCAGATGGCGCCCGTGGGATGGTGTTTCCCGATTGGCAATCGTACGTCGTGGAATTCGAAAACCAAGGCCTTAATCTCGTCCCCTGGTCGATTGTGCCTAGTCCCTCTGTAGCCCTGGATTGAGTGATAACCAAGGCCTTAATCTCTCCTCCTGGGTCGATTGAGCCTAGTCCCTCCCTAGCCCTGGATTGAGTGATAATGTCCGAGGCTACCCACCTTATACCATATATATCACTAGATTGTGATTTTTTTCGTAAAAACGCGGAGGCGTGAGCGCGTGCTGTCTTTGGTGGGACCGTTGAAGGCAAATCTTACCATATATAAAAGCTGCAACAATGGCATGGAAAAAAAAAAAAAAAAAAAGGCTATGCCAAAAAGCTGCAGCGATGGCAGAAAAAAAAAGACAAGAAAAGAAAAAGAAAAAAGAGATGGCAATCATGGCATTGTTTTATGGCCAGAGATCTTCGGCCTATAGATGTGGAAACCCCTGTCTAGTTTGTCGTTCGTTAAATTGCCGGGTTCACCAGGGGGTCGACGTAATCTTTAGGTGGGCCCACAACCGATATCTTAACCCCTAGGACCAGGATCGCTCTCTTTTGGTTTGCAATGATCAAGAACAAAGATGATGGGTGCAAGCACTTCGATCACCAGGATAAACAATAGTGGGGCTATTGGATCACCTTCTCTCACCAACCTTTGGGGAAAGGAGGAGGGAGTGGGGGGGTGGACAAGACGTTCGGTCGCTACTACGATGGCCGTTGCTGTTCTGTGAAATGTATTTTACCCATTTCCAGAACAGAGTTCATTTTGACCAAACTCGTGTCAAGGAAGTCCCAGTCAACATGGTCATACGCTTTTCTTTTTTTCCTTTTTTCCTTTTTTCTTTTTTCTTTTTTCTTTTTCCTTTTTTCTTTTTTTTTTTTCTTTTTTCAAATCAATAAGGAAGACAGTTGCCTATGGCTTCCTCTGTATGGTGAAGCGTACGGTGGTCTCATTGATGAACAGAATATTGTCTTGTAAGTTTCTCCGGGGCTTAAACCACCAGTACTTCCTCGAGTCGTGCCCGTTAACACGCCACAATTTTAGGAAACGTACATGCTACTACAGGAGGTCCTTTTCATTTTTTAGGACTGCGTCAGCATCGGTGATGCACGTAGGGCACCCATTTCATCGACGCCCTGGTGTAGAAGTCTGCCGCGCCGCACCACAAACATTGTAGGTCTTTCACTGTGGGAGGTCCATGAATGGTCACAACCGGTAGCCGTTGAGCTTGCAGGGGCGTGTGGGGTGCCGGGGGGGGGGGGGGGGGGGGGGGGGGGGGGGGGGGGGGGGGGGGGGGGGGACGTGACGGTACTCGACGCGCACGACTGTTGTGGCGGTACACACGCGGGCGCAAGGAGAGGTGGAGCGCCCATGGCTTCTGCAGAGGCGGACATGGGTGGCGGGTGCCAGGGGGGGACGCGATGGTGTTCGACCCGCACTCCACTGTTGTGGCGGTCCACACACGGGTGCATGGGGCGTGTTGGGTGCCGGTGGCACTCCACTGTTGTGGCGATACACACGCGGGCGCAAGGAGAGGTGGAGCGTCGACGGCTTCTGCAGAGGCGGACATCGTGACGGGTGCTGGGGGGGCACGCAACGGTGTTCGACCTGCACTCCACCATTGTGGTGGTCCACACACGGGTGCATGAAGAGGTGGAGCGTTGACCGCTTCTGCGGAGGCGGACATGGGATGCACACCCTGTTCGCGAAGCAATGGGGAGGCCTCTGCACCACGGACAATGCTGGACCGGAGGCGGACATGGGCGGCGCGCTTCTGTCTACGCATATAAAACTCGGTGTGGCATAGCTTCTAGGATCCGTCCTAAAGCTGACTGATCATTTAGGAGTGATCTAACTGTGACGCCAAAATCACTTAAGACCGTTTAGGACTAGTCCTAAATCTTTTAGGAAACCGTAAGGAGTGTCTAAAGAGACCCTCAGTCTCATTTTGCACAAGACACGCATGGGGCCTAGCTCCACTACTCTTCAAATGTGCAAAATGAGACTGAATCCTCTGGCACAACATGAAGAGATACATTGCCATATACAACGCCTTCGGTCTGCCCATCAGCCTCCCTTCACAACTGACAATGTATCATTCCATGTTCTAGCAGAGGATTCAGTGTCATTTGGCACACTCAGAGACACACTCGCTCCACTGCTCTTCAAATGTGCAGAATGACACTGAATCCTCCACTAGAACATGGCGATGTGCATGATTGCCACAATTTTCTTTTTTTTTGTCTTTTGTGCATGCAGAGAGTAGCGGAGCGACGCCCACTGCATGCATGCAGTGGGCAGTGGGTAGAGAATCTACAGGAAAGTCACAAAAAAAGAAGAATCTACAGGAAAGAAAAACAAAAGAGAGAACGAATCTACACGATAGAAGGAATCATATGGGTCTAGCTCCACTACTCACCGGAGGGTCCAAATGAGAACGAATCTTCCATGAGAAAATGGGGAGATGCACCACCATATGTTTTTGTTTATTTATCTTTTATATATATATTTTTTAAGGCTAATTCTTTAAGCCCAACCAATTCAATTACCTGTAGAATCTGGACAGGACGGCCTTTCAGTGCTTTTTTTGATTGTCCTTATAGTATTACAGGGAACCCCGTACCAGCCACATCTGTGCTCAAGCCTCCAGCGAGGGAAGCTGCACCCACCAGCAGGTGCAATACCTGCTACAGCAGGTGGGCGATACCGGCCAGGGGTCAGCCAGTAGCATCAGGAAGGAGCTTCTTCGATGGGCCAGTCAGTGTGCCTCCCCTCCGGTCCCCTCCGCCTATGAACATCAGCAGTCTCTGCTCAATACCACCCGGGGCAACGGGATATCTCTACGTGGCAGGCACCAAACTTGCCCAGGAAGGTACATGAAGCCAATGGGGGTTGAACCCAAGACCTCCTGAATGCCACTTGCGTGCCTCACAAACTGAGCTAGGCCGCTGGATTTGTTTTGTCTTTTGTGCATGTGGTGAGTAGTGGAGCCAGGTGGAAACCAAAATAATGCGCGCGCAGTGCTGTCGTGCATGCGGTGAGCAGCGGAGTGCGGGTTGGCCGCCTATGTACTTGTATTCGAACATGCGCTACATGAGCAAAGCCACACGACAAAAACCAAAACAGAGTGCCCGGTCCCGGCTGGTACCCGCTGGGATGGGACCAAAGCCGTCTCCCCTCTCCTCCAAACTGTCATTTCGCTTTCCCAACCTGTAACCCAGGCCATAAAGGGGGGTTACTGTAGACCCCGGTTTGCCCTTTATAAAGAGTGTACTCAGTGAGTCAGAATAGAAAGAAAAAAAAAAAAAAAAAAGGGGTGACAACGTCCTGTTGGCCCATGGTTTGCCCTTTGTATGGCAGGGGTAGGATCGTAATTTGTCCATAATTCCTGATTGCGTCCTTTTCCCCTTTCGTGTACATCAAGGTGGTATACTCCCCCCCCCCCCCCCCACACACACACACACTTGTCCCAGCAATCCCCCAAATATGTCCCCCTTTTGTACCGCCTTTACAAACAGCATGAAATTGTCCCTTCGCACTTCCCAAAATTGGAGCGAAAATTCCTTTGGAAAGGACGCTAGGCCCAGCGAATATTCCTTTGGAAAGGACGCCAGGCCCGGCGTTTTTTTTGTTTTTTTGTTTTTTTTTTTCTCCCAAACATCTGTGGACATAAACTGTTGGAGGTCTTATGAGCATCCCCCAATAGTAGGCACCCCATTTGTTGATATGGCTGCAATCTATCATGGGTGGGAAGCTGCACCTGCTGGAAACCCGCTCCAGCATCCGGCTAGCGAGAACAGAGCAAATTTGTCGATAGTCAGAACGGCAATGAGTGGCAATGCCCTCTTTTGAGGGGATTGGCTGTCCGCCAATCGAAGAGTCGCCGCCTCCATCAACCGTACAACTCAAATCGCTACACGCCCGTGCTTCGTGACGGCTGCACTCCACTCTACGCCCGTTTGACAAAACTGTAGTGTTGTGGGACTATCCCTACCCCCCCTGCAAACCTATAGATCCGCCCAATAATACATACGGCAATTAATACGAAATTGCACTGTTATGGGGGGTACTATGGGAAGATCCCGAAGGCCCCTCCAAGCCTGTAGGTATACGCCAAATAATACGGTCTGCAAACTCCGCAACATTGAATCTCGGAAATCTCGTAAGGAGTCACACCTCCAAGGCTGATATTACCAAAAGAAGATTGAGTCACAGCTCCAAGTGATCACTGTGCACTCAGTGACTGGCCTCTACAACACCTTGGACTTTAGGGTCTCGCCAAACCACTGTCGAAAATGCAATTTTTGACAGTTTATCTTCGCAACACAGGCTGTCGAAGACGGAGACGGGAAAAAAATTCTCCAGTTGGCAGAGCATGCTTCTCGACAGCTCTGTAGCACTGTAGAGTGCACGCACTTGTGAATGCAAGATGGAAAGAGAATAACGCGCCAGAGGGTACGACAAGCATTAGTCCATCCCAACCTTACCCCCCCTCACCGAATTTCGAAGAGAAGTCGACGGTGCAGCCGAGGAGTGTCGAAAGTTGTTGAATCCCCAGCCTGCAGCCTGCTACTCCCATACTTTCAACACTCCTCGGCTGCGCCGTCGACTTCTCTTCGTAAGGTTGGGATGGACTAATGCTTGTCGTACCCTCTGGCGCGTTCGTCTCTTTCCATCTTGCATTCACAACTGCGTGCACTCTACAGTGCTGTGTGGCTAAAGGGGGGCGAACTGTCGAATTTGTTCTGACAGCCGTCGAGTTTTTTCGCCTTTCGACTGTGGTGCGGCGAGGCCCTTACATTAAAAAAAAAAAAAAAAAAAAAGGAGTCGCTCTCTCCTCCATTTATAGGACTGCAGTCCGAGATAAGGTCACTGAGACATAACCACCCCAAGCCCTTTTCAGGGCGCGCCATTTTTTGCGTCTGTCGAAGGGAAGAGGATGGACCCCACAATCAGTCCCCCACCCGCAAGTCATTCCTGACAAAGGTCACTGGAAAAAAAAAAAAAAAAAAGAAAGATATAACCACACCAAACCGTCTCGGGGGGGTGCCATTTCCATTTTCTGATTCTGCCAAAGGAAAGAGGATGACCCGGCGACCAACTCGAAAGAGTCGAAACCCGCAATCAGTCCCCTACCCATAGGTTATTCCCAGCGAAGATCAATGAGATATAACCACCCCAAACCCTTTTGGTGGGGTGCCATTTTCTGCTTCTGCCGAAGGGAAGAGGACGACCCGGCGACCACAATTCGAACCCCGCATTGTCAATCAGTCCCCTACCCGTAGGCGAGGGCATGGTATCTTTTCTTTTTTTCTTCAGAGCTTTTTTGTAAGGAACATTCAGAGATAAACAAAAATCAGAAGAAGACTCGGGAATCCACCAACAGCCCTCTTCACCCCACTCCGGCAAGACTTACTGCAGCAAAGCCACCATCTCTACTGCTGCTATGCCCTATTTCCGTCCTACCAGCTAGCCCCTTCACTAGCAGGATGCGTGATACCTTTCTCTCTCGATCCCTCACCTTCCCGTTACTCAGAAAAGGTACAGGAATAGACTGCAAAAGTCCAAAAAAAGCCCCCAATCCCGCAAAATCCCTAACAGATCCTACCAAGGATCTCCAACACTGTCGTATTCCCTGCCGAGCTTCCAGGCCTCACACCCCCCATCCTGCTGGGTTACAGGGCAAGACAACTCACCCCAGCTCCAGCCAGCGTCGTCTCAGCAGCAACCCTTGGTTGTCCCGTGGGATGCCCCCCCAAAGCACCCCCAGATCTCTCTACCAGGCCTCATGCCCCTGCATCAACAGGTTACAGGGCAACACCCCAGCACCGGCCAGCGTCGTTCTGGCGTCGTCGAACAGCCTTAGGTCACCGAGTATTACAGCCTTGAAACTACCGAGAGGAGATTGCCAGGAAACCCCAGGATCCAGAAGACATTTTAAAGACAGAACAGACTACCCTGTGACTTTTTAAGGGGTTAGGGCTAGGGTAGGCTAGGGCATGGTATCATCAACACCTGGTTTGGAATTCGTCACAGGGTACAAGCTGTTATCATGATTTCCTGTTTTGGAATAATAAGGGGGGTTAACCCCTCCTCTGGCGAGTGTTGTATGTCATTGTTATTATTATAGTTATAAATTATAATAATAATTATGTCATGGGCCCCAAAAGCACCCCCTTTATCAGGGCAATCAGCCCCTCCTATCATAATATAGAAGCCTGTGTAAGGCTGTCTTGACGTTTCCGAGGAAAATGACGATAGCGACCTCCTCAGAACCCTCCACTGATGAAACATTGGGCCTCGCTCCACTACACAACTGTCCATGCATTTCGACGTTTTCTTGACCGGATGCATTCACACCGTTGGAATCGTCCGAATGCACCTGGTCCCTAAGGCGTCCAAATGCATGTACGGTGTTGTGAAGTGGAGCGAGGCCCATTATATGTCACTGCTACTGTTAGTATCTATCTGTTTGGGGGCAGTAATATTGGGCCTCGCTGCACTACTCTCGACGTGTGCAAAACGAGAGTGAATGTTCCTCTAGAATATGGAAAGATACACGGCCAATATTTTTGTAGTGAGACCTTGCCGGCCACTCGACAAGTGGTGTCAGGATGGTCTCAATGGCATGCAAAGTGGGAATGAATCTTCCGCTGAAAAAAAAAAAAAAAAAAGAACATGGGAAGATACACCATCATATTTCTTTTGTCTTTTTTTGTGCACGTGAAGAGTAGTGGAGTGAGGTCCATTGTTTCAGGGCGTCGCCGCACGGCACACGAAATGAAAAACGAAACGAGTGCATCTTCCGTCAGAAAATGGCCAGGTTCATCGGTTTGCTATAAATAGTAACAAATGTATTTTGCCACCTTTCGTGGGCCGATGCACTCGTTTCGTTTTCGTTTCGTCTGCGGTGTGGCGAGGCCCTCAATTTGTAGGTTTGTTTGTTTGTCTGTTTGTTTGTTGTTCGTTTTTTTTTTTTTTTTTTTTTTTTTTTTTGTAGTAGTACCTTAAGCGCTCCGATCTTTTCATGGGGAGCAGCACTTGCTGGGAAATGGGCCCAGCCTCCCTTATAATGAGAATACAACTATGCGAATTGATGATGATTTGATGATGATTTGTCGATGATCAGTATGATTAGTATGATTACTATTGATTAGTATGATTAAGAAGGTCAAGTTGATGTAGCTCAGTGGTTAGAGCACCGGTTGGAAATGCCCATTGTGGTATATGAGGTTGAGGTTGCGGGTTCAAAACTCAATTGCAGCCTTGCGCATGGACACCGGCAGGGCGTTCGAACGACGCACGGCCGGACACACACCCCTTTTGGCTGACCCACGGTAAGCTTATATAGACACTGCCCGCGCACCACCCAAGGCCCAAGGGGGGTTTGTCCATGGTGTTGTATGTAGGGTCTTGATACTGCGCGGGCTGCTTGGGGGTGTTGGTCTTGGGTGTTCTATTGATCTCCCCAGTCTGGCATATCACACACAGGGGCCTTTTGCGATGGTTGGTCAAATGGTAGAGTCGTCAGGTCGCATGTCATAGATCACGGGTTCGAGTCTGGCTGGGGACTTGGGGGGGGNCTCTACCCCTGTCCCAACACTCCCTCCGCCGAGAGGGACAACTCTGATCACAAGCTCTCCCTATCGGTCCCAACACGAGACAGACCTACTTCGCCCCCCAACTCCCACCAAGGCATTTATCCCACCCAAAGTATGCCTCAGCCAAGCCTTTGCTCTCATCTGCCACCGCTGGATTCAGATGCTGACAGTACATCTTTCCCAGCCCTAGACTTGAACATTCCATACAACCCACCCATTACGCCCTACGAGGCCTTCACCTCCCACCTTGTGAAAGATACAGCGGAGTAGAGCTCTCCGACATTAAAACCTACCTGCAAACCCCTCGATAATGAACTTCATTGTCGCACTTAGAGGAGACACAGAGGAAAAAAAGAGGAAAAAGAAAAAAAAAACAGAAAAACACTCGAGATACAAACAACAAGAACATTCGCGTATACACCCTTCGCTAGTGGTGATGATGATGATAATGATGAGGGAAGACGTGACAACGATGATAAAGTTGATGATGAGGACCAGCGCCCTGTGATGTGTAAAAAGGGAAGGACCAGTTCTATGAGCAGAACAACGCGACAAAGAACAATGAGCTGCTGGTAATCAGGGGAAACAACGCTATGAAGACGGCGAGAAGCGTCATGATGGTCCTTTGACATTAGCAACAGTCTATTTTTGGTAAAGAGTGCTCTGATGACGGCAGCCCACAGCGCTCTGATGACTCTGTTTTTGGGGAAGATGATTATGAACACCAGGCTCACGGGCGCCGTTGTGCTGTGGAGCACACAACAGCCTGATGATGACAATAATGGAGATGACTGACCACTAAGCGGCAGCATGTGACTAGACTGCCGTCTTCCCCCGAACACAACGCACCCTTATTTTGGCTGTATCTGGCCGGAAATATAGCTTGTATACATTCAGTTTTAGGGTGCGTTATGTTCCGGGGAAGACGGTAGTGTAGACATGATGGCGAGCCGCCGAACAGCAGCGGGATGATGATGATCAGGATGGCATTTACACCCAGTGTCTGATGATGCTGATGGAATCGTAGGGGACTGACAGGGCTGATGAAGATGATGACGACCTGCAAGAGACAAATCAAACAAGAAGACAGCGTGTGTTTTTTTCCCAAAAAAAAAAAAAAAAAAAAAAAAAAAAAAAAAAAAAAAAAAAAAAGGAAAAAAAGAAAAAAGAAAAAAAAAGCAAGAAGTATCGAAGCTTTATCAGCTTCGATTGAGAGTTAGTACGTTGTCTATCTACCAGGCCTGTACCCGGTCTCACACCCCCAATCAGACTAAGGCAAGTTACAGGGCAGCGTGACCCTCCCCAGCTCCGACCATTGTCAACCTAGCAGGAGCCCCCGTTCTATCACTGGATGACCTTCCACCCTCGGCAATCCCCAGATCTCTCCACAAGGCCTCACGCCCCTGCATATACAGGTCACAGCGCAACGGCCCAGAACCGGCCAACGTCGTTATGGCATTGAGTAACCCAGACCTCTGCACATGCATAGCTACATCGTCGAACCGGCCAACGTAGTTATGACATCGACAATACGGACTCCTGGAATTTTGAGTCTGACTTCCGTACAATCCTGGAAAGAAGGATGATGATGAGCCGGATGTTGAAGAGGAGAAATGTCTGCCCCGCCGATTCCCCACCTCCTCCTTCCCTACCTTTCCGTTGCCTCCACCAAAAAGCACTGCCCTGATCACGAACACTCCTTCCCGGCCCCAACTTTAGACAGACCCTCATCCCTCCCTCGCTTCCACACAAGCATCCAATTCCCACCTAAAGTATGCTTTTTTTTCGACCCCTTGCCTTTATCTGCCACTGGGGTGGATGTATGGGGTATGTTGCGACCCCATACATCCACCCCAGCCCCAGAAAAAAAACATCCCTATAAATATGTCCCTACTCCCTCCAGGATCTTCACCTCCCACCTTGTGATGCCCCTGCAGAGTAGAGCTCTCTCACACACGACCAGCCACACTCCATGCCAGAAAATAATCCTCAACGCATGAGAGGAGAAAGAATAAGAAGATGACTTTTTCCCTCCCTCCCC
>BFEA01000612.1:554716-568125 GCA_003427395.1 Chara braunii | reverse complement strand
AAAACAAGATTGGTTGGGAATTCGGGTATGACTCCCAGGCAAAAGTTGTTTGTATCATTGTTCTGCACAACATACTTTTTTTTCTGATTTTTTTTTTTTTTTCTTTTTTTTTTTTTCTTTTTTTTTTTTAACGTATGCGTATATGTGATTTTGGGTTCGTACGCGTACGCTGGAATACGCACTGCGTACGCGTACGGCGTGCTACCCAAGCTTGAAAATATATTGAAGGAAAGAAGGATTAAATAATTAGTAGTTAATTAATTGAAAATTTTAGGTATTATTGTTCAGGTTGATTAATCGTGAATATAATCAGGAGTTGAAGATACGGATGGTAAAGATAATCAGCTGCGCAGCATCGTGTTCGCGTTCGGAGGTGAACACGAACATGTTCGCCCGAATGCGAACGAGCGCCCAAAACCCTCCGAACACGAACATAAAAAATATTTAAAAAAAAAAACAAGTCTCAGAAAAATCTGAAAAAAGAAGTCATGTTAAACAACAATACAAGCAACGTTTGTCTTAGAGTCATGTTCAAATTCTTAGCCAAACGTGAGTTAAAACTCAAAAACCGAAAAAACAAAATTATATTTTTTTTAACGAAAAAAAAAAGTTCGCCCAATCACGTTCACGAGCCGTTCGCGAGAATGAGTGAACAAGTTCGCCGTGCTACGCAGATAATTAGGAATATAAACTAGAATGTTAGTTGAAAACCAGAGATATGAATTAAAAATGATTGGATGATTGGATTTGTTCGAGTGATGATTAGATGATTGGATGAGGATTAAGCAATTATTGGATAAGTACGAAGTTCCAACAAAGCAACAATAAGGGATAGATAGGAGCAAACTAATTAGGGGCTTGCCACACCACTATCGAAAACGCGATTTTTGATAGTTTCCCTTGGCTACACAACCTGTCGAAATTGGAAACGGGTATCACGGGAAGAAAATTTACAAGTTGTCAGACAATGCTTCTTGACACCTCCTTTCAAAAGCTGTTGAGTCCCCTGCCTGCTACTCCGATGCTTTCAACAGTCCTCGGCTGCGCCATTGATTTCTTCTTGAAATCTGGTGAGTGGGCGTGAGGTCAGGATGGACTAATGTTGTCGTACCCTCAAGTGAGTTCGTCTTTTTCCATCTTGCATTCACGAGTGCATCCATTCTATAGTGCTGTGTGGCTAAAGGGGGGCAAACCATCAAAGGGAGGCTGTTGAATTTATTCTGACAGCCGTCAATTTTTTTTGCCTTTCGACGGTGGTGTGGTGAACCCCTTAGAATAAAAGAAAGTAAATTACTGGCGAGCGAGAATAAATAGAGAGATGAGAGTGTGACCATTTTAAGTACTATCATGCAAGATACATGAAAGTCCCACGTACGTCCCCCGTCTATCCCTTCTTCCCTAAGCTTCCTTTCCCTCCCTACTCCTGTCTGTCTCCCTCCTTCCCTCCTTCCCTCCCTTCCTCCTCATGCTCCACTTCTTCTCCACCCTTCCCTTGCCACTTCATCTACCCTTATCCCGCTCTCCCTTCTTCCATCCCCGAAGCAGATTTCGGACATCACAGAACAAAGTAGCAAGGAATCAGAGAGAAAATGGAGCAAGTGAGGAGACAGCAAGATAGAAGAAATATGAAGGAGGAAGGCATGAAGGAGGAGAGAAGAGTAGGAAAAGAGAGAAGAATGGGAGGGCAAATAATAGCGGGAGAAAAGGAACTCACATTCCTCATAGACGATGATGATGATGCTGACACCAATGATAATGGTAATAGCGATGATGATGATGATGATGATGATGATGATGATGATGATGGTGATGACATCCCAACAAGCTGATGACCAAATCGGGAACCTGCTGCTGAGTCATGATGGTGATGATGATGTTGATGCAAGAGGATTACATGGCAACTTCGCCTACATACCCAACCTACCTCCACGTACCGAACCCAACGGCCCTCTGCTTCGCAAGAGATGGCCCTCTGCTTCACAAGAGATGGCCACGTGACACGTGGTCCTACATGCTATCATGTACTGTGAGCCAGGCGAATGAACCTGGTCCTACTATTGTACCCTGTTCCCGCAAGCCTGTTGCGGCGATCAGGCACACGTTGTGCTTTCCCCCATTCTAGCAGCAACCAACCACAGCGACCCCCAGCTGGCGTGCAACGAACCCACGAGCAACCAATAAGTGAGCAGGCAGCGCACGAGCAGGCAGTGAGCAAGCAGTATGGCACCAGCTGCCAGCACGCGAGCATCGCCCGCCCACTAGTGCAACCAGCCAAGCCGAGCGCGAGCTCGCCTCCACTAGTGCAAGTGCCCTCGTGCAGCTAGCGTGCACCCACCCACTCATCCTCTCGTCATCGCTCCAACTCAGGAATGGCGCAGCGCCGGCGCTACGCTCGTGATAGCTCAACACTCTTGGTAGCATAACACCTTCGCAATCTTACTTTGAGGATCAAGCCAGAGTTATTGGGAGCCGGATATAACTTTTCTCTTGCTCTCCCCATCCTGAGTTGTTGTCACCACCCCATAAGTTTTCTGCTGGGTGACCAAATTTGAACGGATTACTTCTACTAGTTATGCTTTGGCTTCATGGAAGCCAAAGGCAGCATCTTGTCATTCTGCTGAACACCTCATTCACCATATGACTATGAGGGCCGCCAACCTCATGTGTTTGAAGAGGTTGCGTTGAAAGGATGCCCATGCTGCCGGGATATTTCTATGTTTCCCTAGTAGGACTAGAGTGATATTCCACTGGAATACAAAGCCCAATGGCATGATAATTTGCCACATCGCATCACATCATTGCCACATCAGTTTCGCCATTGGACAGTCAAGCAGGTAATGTTCGAGGTCCGCCCTTCTTGGTTGGGCGTTAGGACCACAGTGGGCGCAGATCGGGGATAGGACTCTCCCTTCCTCCAGGTCGAATCTTGTCGTTACCCAGTCCGGGGTTGGGAGGCATCGATGGGTTATATGCCATTGAAGGGCTCTGTGGGAGGTGGGCATGATGTTGGCGTAGGTGGCCCATGGGATGTGGCGCAGGCTTTCCACACACTGGCATACTGAGGAATCTCCCTTCCGCTTGTTCTGCACGAGTGCAGTAAACGGGTGGAGGGCATGTGCCCGTTTATAGCCTTCCTTTATCGTGTATTGCCATATCGGGGTGGGGTTGCGGCCCTTTCATTCCCACTCCTCCGGGTCGAAGGGTAGGCCACCCATTGGGGGGAACATCTCATCATATGCGTAGTATCCTTAAAGTTTGTCATCGGATGCCACCACACTGATTGGTTTGTAGCTGTTGCCACTTGTTTTTTTTTTCTTTTGATATGTTTTAGGGTGGGGTGCAACTGCAAGGCTGTCCCAAAGGTCCCCAAGGGTGTAGATTTTGTTTCACACCCATGTTAGCCAGTGGGAATTCACCGCTAGGTAAAAAGGTTTTGCATCGCTGTTGCGAGCGAACGACTTCCCAAACAATGGGTGTCACCATATTTCTTTCCTCCTACGCGGGGGGCCCTTCTTGGTCGGTGCCATCTGCCTCCACAGCTCCAGCATCGACGACGAAAGAGGGTCATTTTTAAGGTCCCATCTTACTCTGTTTCGGTGTGATCCGTCCCTCTTGTGGCATGGGGGACTTGGCAGGGGCACGTAAACATTGGTCAACCAGGTAAGGGGATGAATTGGATGGTCCTGGTGCGATGGGGGAGCAAGGTGCGCTAATTGCATGTATGCCAACAACAACCATGACACATCGTTTGCTAACAGGAGGCAGATGACTACTTTGAACATCAAGGTTTTAATCCCATCCCCCGGGTCTAGGTTGCTCACTCCCCCACCCTTCTTCGGTTGTGTTATGTTTTTTCATGCGACTCTTTTGATGCATCACGTGAGTTCGTGGTCGTTCCTCCAAAGGTAGGCTGTCATGTTGCACGCCGGTGCGCAAGTTGCTTCTTTGGGATCTCCCAAAGTTATCTTGTACCAAATGGTGGAGAGGACAATTTTGTTTATTGCAAGGGCTCTTCTTATAAGCGATGTGTGAAGGCTGTCTTATTTGGCCAGTCTTCGTAGGACTGTCTGAACCAGAACCCGCTTGTGATCGACTGGGGGGGCTAGCACTATCAGGCGAACACATAAAATTCTTATTGCATCCTCCTTCGGTCGCCAGTTGACCGGCGGGTCTTAGAGGGGTTGGGCACCCTGTGGGGATAGCCACCAACCCTCCGTCTTTGTCCCCCAACTAACCCTCATGTATGTTGCTACTGCAGAGACTTGTATTATGTTGGTGAGTGCTTTCAACGAGGGCGGCGAGGCCCGGATGAGGACCGTGAGGTCATCAACGAATAACGATGTCACATGTATAAGGGGCGGGGGCAGTTATGAAATATTGATGCATTCTATATTTGGATTGGACCAAATCATTGTTGGAATTTGCTGCCAACGCTTCCATCACCAATTCAAACGGGAGAGGGGTCACTGGGTCGCCTTGTCTCACTGACCATTGGAGAGAAAATGGGGAGGATAGGTGGTCATTGACAATAATGTTAGTTTCTGTAGATTTGTCCATGGTGGACACTCATGCTCTGAAGGAATCACCAAAGTTCATTTTTTTTAGGCAGCAGTCCAAGAAGTTCCAATCAATGTGGTTATATCTTGAAGTCTATGAACAACACGACTGTTTCCTCTGTGTCCTGCCTAGCGTATTTTATTGTTTCCTTTACGAGCAACAGATTGTCCCGAATATTGTTGTGCTATTAAAAAAAAAAAAGAAGGCATTGGACTGCTGACTAATGGACTGGACTAGTCTAAGACTGAATGCAACCAGCCTACCGGACCCTACTATGCTGCTTGGGACCGAATGGACTGGGTGGCCTAATGAGTTTACTTGAATACAATGTATGGTCATTATTGTTGTAGCTAGACTGAAAATTGCCCCAAATGCATATATAATGACCGTATTTTGTATTCGGGTGAACACAGTAGCAACCTAGGCTACACACATTTCACCTAGGAGTAGATCAACCAACTCCCCACCAACAGATGGAGTGATAAGCCAAACTTCGTACCTTGCGGCTTCACGTACCCTTCGGTATAAAACCCAAAGTAAACTCTGAAGTACGAAACTTCACTAATTACAAGAAACAGGGTCTGTTTTTGAATTTTTGCGGGCCAATTGGTAATTGCATGCATCTTATGAGTTTGCCTCTGTCCTTGTTCAAATTAGTCCCGTGCGGCCGATTAACAACCATGCAAGAATTTTCAAGAAACAGTTGTGAGTTTCGGTCAACGACATTTTCAATTTTACATCAGCGTGCACGACCATTTTTGAATTTTGGCTTGCCACACAAGCTCGTTTCCCGCCTTGTGTGCGCACTGCAATGCACGCCGTCTCCGCGCACCCCTTGGTCACCCTCCAAACCCTTCGTTCGATCCCCTCCTTATTCTTCAATGTGGTTGATTGGTCGACAATTGGGACGGTCGGATCAAGTCATAAGCGCAAACTTATGTGCGCGATTTGAACGACCACCCCAAGTGAGAGAATTTCGATAGTCCTGCCTTCTTACCTCTTAGAACCTTCTTCCTTCTCTCCTCCTCATTTATGTCATCGGTATCTAAACTACGCGCTGGTGTCATGGCGACTTCCTCGCTATAAATTTCCGCAACCCCTTCCTCTGACTCTCTTTTATCTCAGTTGTATGTTTCACGAGCTAGCACGAAATCCGCGTTGCTAAATAGGCTTGACGTGCCCGAGGGACGGGCGGAGTGACAACGTACGGTGGAATTAGCAACAAACTTGAGGTGTGACTGTCAGAGGGACTGAGCGGTGGTGGAGACGGGAACGGAGCCAGTGACAAGGCCTTGTAGCTTTGATTGGCTTGCCTTTCGTTGGGTTGGTGGCTGTGCACTCAGAGTGCCAGCATTGTTGTATTTTTTGAATAGCGAGGGAATCACTTCTTCTCTATCGTTGCTTTGTAAAAGTGTCGTGTACGCCTCAGACTAAGTGTGGATACTCAGTCCCTTGCATGGCATCGGGGGCGAGTGTCTTTGGATGTTGAATGCTTTGTCGGGAAGTCTATCGAGCTATGGATGTAGAAAGACTGGGGAATGATCCTTGTTGTCATCGCGCACATGGGTACGATTCTTGGGATCATTGAGTCTTGGACGTCTGCTTTTATGCATGAGTGTGCCGATGCTATATGATCCCTGACTAATTGTCGAACCTCGCTCCTCATGTGTGAGATCGTCCCCAACCTTCTTCTCTTCGCCCTCGCGAGCAATCGCTGTGTCTCAATTTCTCAGCTCACCCGTGCGGGACGGGCGACCAGGGATATTGGGCGTGAGGACTTAGTTGATCCGCCCGACCTCTCTGCCTCCCGACCATCACCGTTTTCATAAGGTGGCAATTTTGATTGAAGACATCATGCGGATTGCTCCCCTTTTGATAGGTGGGAGTGGGTGGTGTATGGTATATTGAGACTTGTATGAAGTCGAGGTTTGCTGCTCAAAACGTGAGCACGTGTAACTGCCCGTGTTCGAACCTCGCATCGCTTCGCCATAGCGAACGTCCTCATTTCCCGATCACAGACGCTTATGGTCTCTACTGCGATTTTGATGTAGAGAGGGCGCTATTGCGAACCGATCGGGTTCGCTTTTATAACCCCTCCAAAGTGTGTCACATAGGGGGAACGAGGTTTGTTATGATTGATCGATTTTCTTCCCCATCGCTGATTTTGCCTTGATGGTACTTCCCTGGTCGGTGACCCACACCGCGTGGGAGCCTCAATTTAATTGTCGTTGGTGTCCGCTGAGAAATTCTTGTTCCTTGCGGAGGTCGGTGCTGGGCTATGAGAGACCCATCCGGTTCCCAGATCTCTCCCGTAACGCAGGAGCTCTTCCGACGAACTTCCGAACCTGGGTGCCCCCACTCCCGCCTCTGTCGAACGGCGAGACTTCTAGCCAATCGCACAAATCTCGTGAGCCCGACACGAACGCTTAGGGTGTCCACTCTTTCCTTGGCCCCCGCTGAGATGGATAGCGTGAACCTTTTTTTTTTTATGGAGAAAATGATTGTTGGGGTTTTACTTTGAGCCTCTTCACCCGTTACCGGACGCCAGAAAGAACTTTCCACATCTAACCCTGCTCAACCCTCGATTTACTACCAGTACACTTGATTTACTACTCTTTGATCTCACTTTATCTTTGATTTCCAGAACCCTCTATGGGGTTAATCATATCCATACCAGGAGCCTGGGATCATACACATTGGGGCTGGAGGGAAGGGGTCAGGGAAGTCTGCAACAGAACGGAGGGGGATTAAAGGATCCAACCTGTAGTCTCTGCTCACTTCTTCATTTTCCCAGCCCTTTCTTCCTTCCAATTTAATTTCCCGCAACTTCCTTCCCTGGCTCCCTCCAAGCCAGCTATGACTGAACTGTCCGATATATTTAAGCATTTCATATTTAGAGGATAAATGTTGTATCTTTCATTTGTTTGTTTCCATCTGGTTAGATCTCTGTTTGAATCTGTTGTTTGATTGTTTCAGTGAAATCCGGGTCATCTAATCTGGCTCCCTCAATTTCGTAGGTGCATCTCCTTAACCATATAGCCCACATGATCGCCCTCCTCCCAATAGTGAAGAGATTTTATGTGAACTCCTCATATGGCTCTGACACCCAAGATTCCAGTAATATAGGTTTTCAGTCCCACGGTCTAGGGATGGATGGTTGTAGTTGACTCCATATACGGTCCCACCACCTCCACAACCATATAGCTCCATGGCATTGCATGAACATATTTTCTATTGTTTCAGGAATCAACTTACTAGGAAGTGCAGACTTACAGAAACAACACCAGCGTGTGGCAATTCCCTTCTGTTCTAAGGTGGATCTATCTATCAGCCAATCGTTAGTGGGGAGATACCTATGCTCAATTTACCATTGAAGAGATACTAACTTTGCTGGTTTAACTTTCATATGGCTGAACCATTTTATCCGGCTGACTTCTTCTTTGCTGAGATTGAGGTGTTTCATCCATCTCTCATATATTTTATCCTTTAAGTTGATTCTTACTCTTAACATTCGGTAGGTGGACTTCAGTGTTAAAGTATGGAGATTCCGCTGGTAAGTTTTATTATGTTTAATGACTCCATTGTTCCACATAGGTGTTCCCTAGAGCAAGTTCGCTGGATCTAGTGCCAGTTTGAAGATGGGCGTATCAGGTTTGAAGGCTAGTTGCTGCTCTTTTGTCTTTAACACCCTGATTCTGAAGATTTGACTATCCTTAACCCACTTGATTGGACCTTGCCTTTTCAAACAGATGGAGTTATCTTGTGTTAGATCGTAGAGCTCCAATACGATGTTCCCATTTATATATTTATCTAGGATAGAACCAACCGCTTGGGGTTGCCTTCTGATTGCTACCCAGTCATTTATCTCGAATTTGGGTCCTTTCCTAAGGATTCGGATCCATTCTAATGGAATTAAGTCAATGATTCTTTCCAGGGCCTCCTCTGGGTGGTGGCAATAAAGGAGGTGTCTCTGCAGTGTAGATGGTTCAATCCAATCATTAGTGTCCTCATCCCAAATATCTTTGATTCTTATGATCCCTTTTCTAACCCAACCCTTCCATGGTGAATTCATGCAACGAAGTACATACCCGTGGACATCCCTAATCCATCAGTTATGAAAGAGAGGTTGTTGGCACACCTCTTCCCATCTTTCTGGGAAGATTTTGTCTGTCAAGGGGAGTTTTTTCCATGTTTGGAGAAGGGTGACCCCAAAAGGGTCATTATATAGATCATTCCTCACAACTTATCGATCTGAGGGCACGTGGTCTGATATGGAATGAGGGGACCCTCTACGCAGAGAGGCCAAAATCTGTTTTCTAACCACATCAATGGGTCGATATCCTCAGGTATTAAGGGAGCTAACCTTTTTATTTGTTCTGATGCAATGCAGACCAAAGAGTTTTAGGGTTGAAGAACAATCTTTTAATCCATTGGATCGATAGAGCCACGACCTGCGTATCCGGGTCAATGATCCCTAACCTACCCCTAGTCTTAGGTTGGATAATTGATTGCCGTGGTACTTCGTTGATCACATTCTTCAATTCATGGTTACCCCTCCATAGAAAGGCAGATAGTTGTTGTTGAAATACTTTGAGGGTTGCCTTGTCCATCGCTCATATGGCTGATTTATACCAAATAGAAGCTAAAACCATATTGTTAATGGCTACCGCGAGACCCAGTAGTGAGGAATGTTTATTTTTTCATAGTTTCATCTTGACTCGTGCAGGTTGGGTGATCCATTCATTTTTGATTCTTGGCTTTCCATCAGCGGTGTGAGAGATTCCTAGTATCCGAATGGGTGTTTCTGGAGGCAGTCATTTGACTCGGGGTTGTTCTGGGGCCCTAGCGCCTTGGTGATAAATCCACCAACCCAAAGTTTTGCTGCCCCAGTTGACTTTCATATACAAAAGTCGACAAAATATTTCCATCAATCTTTGGATTTCCACTAGGTTCTCTTGAGATGCTTCCACCATGAGAGATAGGTCGTCTGCAAATAGGGAGTTGATTGGAATGACATCCTTTGGGATATAAAAAGTTATTTGCAAGCGCTTGATATCTTTATAATGTCTCAGATTAGCTGCTAATTCGTCTATAATTATCACAAATAAGAAGGGAGCAATTGGGTCCCTTTGCCTGACTGATCTATGAAAAGGAATGGGGGGAGCCAAATTTTCATTGACCATTACTCTTGTGGTTGCATTTTGATGAAGTATTTGGATCCATCTCCTAAAACAAGGGCAAAAGTTAAATATTTCTAGACATTTATCCATAAAGAGTCAATCTACGTGATCATATGTTTTTTCAAAGTCAATGAAGATGAAGGCAACATTGAGTTTAGACTGGCGAGTAAGTCTGACCAATTCATTAATTAGGAGAACGTTGTCCTGTATGTTCCTTCTAGTAATTAAGCCTAATTGGGAAGGATGTATGATATCTGCAATCACTTTAGATAGACGATCAGCTAATGACTTAGCAACCATGTTATAAACTACTGTGAGAAGTGTAACAAGACGATAATTCCTAATATTCGTTTTTCCTTTTTTTTTTATATAGAAGCGTTAGTACCCCTCGCCCCACTATCTTGCCCATGTCTCCTGAGGACCGGACTGCCTGAAGATAGCCCATGACGTCTTGTGAGAGTGAACCCCATAGAGATTCTCAAAATTCTTTGGGTAACCCATCAATGCCAAGGTTTTTCTCCTCTTCCATGAGCATTAACGATGTCCATAACTCTTCTTTAGTAAGGGGTCTATCCATCATTTCCTTTTGTTCCTCAGTTAGTCTTTTGTTAAGTGGCACCATAAAATCCTCTATTTTTTGAATTCGTTGGTTCCTTGGCGTATCACTAATCTCTGAGTGAACAAATCTTTAAAGAAGTCCCGAGTCAGCTTAGTGCATGCTGCAGTTGAGGTGACACATGACAATTCTCTGTTAATATGGTCATCCAAAGCCTCAATTATGGTTATTCCAGACCTTGCTTTGACCATTGCAAAGAACTGCACATCCATAGATCCTTCAATCTGGTGATATCTGAGCTGACCTCTAATTCTCATCCCTTGCCATCTGTACTCCATCTATGTTAGTAGTTCCTTTTCAAGGTCCTAGCTCATTGTCTATCATTTCTAGGTTGTCTAGGCCTTTTGACTTTGTCTCTAGATGTTGCAGTTCTTGAATTCGTTTTTGGAGCTGAGTTTCCTTTGAGTGTTTGTGTACTGCTAACATTTTGAAATATTAATTGCATTTACGGCCTAGGAATACTAGGCCGCTGTTGAACCATGTTATGTCATTGTTGATGATTTTTTTTTTTTCTTTTCAGAAATGCCACACATCCCGAAGATAACTGATTGAAGCATTCCATTTTGAGGTGTGAGGTATTTAGTTTTGTAGCATCCTTTCCCTTCGTTCAATTTCTTTCTAAAGGAGAAAATATTAATACACATCGCATGATCCAAACCTAAGAAAGGATTCTTGGGGGAAATCTATGTCACTTGTAAGGCACCTTTCAGTTCTTCAACCACTAGGATTAGATCAATACGAGACTTCGTGTTGTGTCTTGCTTGACCTTTCCTAAAACATGTGAATATTTTATTTGTAGGGTGGTGTCTTCCATAAGAATCAAATGGATTTAGGGAGTGACATAAGTTATTGATTATTTGTTCATCGGTTTCTATATAAGCAGGATATGGGGCCGAGATATTCCATCTGTCATATTTTCGATCGGGTGCAACATTGAAATCCCTTGCTATAATTATCGAAATTCCTACTGGAAGGCGTGAAAGAATATTTTCAAAGAATATTTTGCGATCACCAACCTCATTCGGCCCATACACACATAGGATGCTAACCACCTCATTTCCTAGTAATGCTAGGATATATACCCATCTTCCTTGTGTTGAGTCCACCTCCCAATTAAGAACTTGCACTTTCGCCTCCGGGGAGATCCAAATTGCTACACCAGCACTCCCTGACCTAGGTGCATGGACTTTATAGGATTGATGAGGCCAAATGTCCTTGTGGCGATGGTTATGAGCTTCTGTACCCATAAGATGAGTCTCTTGAATGCAGATGACATCCGGTCACAACCTACAGTCTATGCCCTTCAATTGATCATAGATAACTTGTTTCTTATTAAGATTTACAGACGCCGAAACATTAACATTAAAGGATCTTAGATCCAGATCTGCATTTCTCCTTGCTAGCTTTCAATTTTTGTCCTTGTTATACAATGCATTTATCCTCTTTATACCTTCCACCTTTATATCATTTAGGTATACGAGAGCACTATGATTTGACACCCAATAGATTGAGATGTTTCATGTCCTCACAGTTCCAACCAGTTCCCAGTGTCCAGGATGTCACCGGCCTGAAGTATACCATGTAGTCGAAGAAGGATAAACCCTACGTCTTCCTCAAACCAGAAATTGCTAACTTTGAGTTTCAGCATCTGCAGTTCCTTCAATCTGTCATTCCCCAACCACTGTAGGTTTGTTTGTTTGGCAATCCCGTATCTAAGATAGACATCCTGTTCTGCCCTTCGTGTTTCCGGGCGGCTACTCCACCCTAATTGACATTTCGTTAAAACTGACATTTTTTTTCTAAACTCACAAAATTGAGCGAAAAAAAAAACAATATTTTTAAATAATTATTTTGTGTTTTTTTGTTCTCATGACATCGGAGGATCAGATCATCGGGTGTTGTGGTGACTCTTGATGATCTGACCATCGGATGTATGTTAACGGTACTTTACGTTGAGGTACATCAGATGGACCAAGTGAGATAACCACTTTCTCACCCGATGAGCAATTAAATTTTGACTAAGTTCACTTTCGTGAATTTAGAAAAAAATGTTAGTTTTAACGAAATGTCAGTTCCCTGAGGAAGGTGTTTTTTTACATACTTCAAAACCTCTTCTTGAATCTGAGTTCCTTCTGTCATGCTCCCAGTGAGAAGGGGAGAGATGGGGCGGACAATTTAGTGTCCTGGATTGTTACCTCACCAGACAGGGCACCCTGGGGTTCTAAGAGTCCTACTTCCCAAAAACCCTCCTTGAGGCGGAGTGGGAGGGGTACTATGCCTTTCCTTGTAGGGGGAGAGAGAGAAATATTCTGCATTTTAACCAGTCTCTGTTGAAGTCTCTCGCGTTTGCTGGTCAGTTCAAAAGATGGGGAGGATATGGGGTCTTCTTTCTCATTGTTTTGCACCACCCTTCGTACATCCTCTAGTAACAAATTTTTTGTGAGATCAATCTTCCCTAACTGCGACTGAGTTTGAGGTAAGTGTAATTCCTTCACCTCCCCCCCCACACTCCTCTACCTCGGTCGTGTGCACCTCATTTTGTGCTATGGGAGTTAGCGGAGCAATTGTGTGATCCATTTGACTATGAGTGAGAAGAAGGAATTTTTGCTCTCCCGTGATTTCTGAAACCACCTCTTTTAGTTGGTGGGCCTCCACGAGACTCTTCTCTGTTCGGGGTTTGGGGCAGACCTTAGACTCGTCAGACTCCTCAAACTGTTTTTGAAGAGTTCGTTGGCCTTCTTGATGAGTGATCACATGAACATCAGAGGAGGGAAAATAGCCAGAATGAGGGATGTCCAGTTGCTGAACTGTACTCTTTACACTCGTCACCTAATTGGGGCACACTATACTTTCTCCCTGAGACATTTCATTCCCGTGGGTGTCTTGTATTGTGGTAGGAGTGCCAGATTGGCCAGCCAACATAGTCTGACTTGTTGTGCCTTGATTGGCTGTCAAGTTTGTAGACTGTCCTTCGCATAATATATATGTATATATATATATATATATATATATATATATATATATATATATATATATATATATATTTTTTTTTTTTT
>BFEA01000612.1:541684-553495 GCA_003427395.1 Chara braunii | reverse complement strand
CTGATTTTTCTGCGCTGTTTTTTTTTTTTTTTTTGGGGGGGTAAGCACATAATGTTTGAGTTCCTTATGGCGCCTCGGGTTTCTGCAGTCCATGCTTCCGAGGTACGTGTCAGCATTAATTCTTATTTTCTCAGACCCTGTTCTTTTCTGCATTCCTTTTTTGTGCTGTCACCTTAACTTTTCCCTTTCCTTCTTCTGGCCAGTTCCTTAATTATTCTCTAACTTTTACTATTCTTTGGTAGGCCTGACTTTTCTTTACCATTCATTATCTGCATTGTTGTAAGATGTTGGAGTATTGAGCACACAGTAAAGGGGTGTCTGAGTGTCTCCAAACAGCTGCAAAGGTTTGAAACGCGCGGATACAATGTATAGGAGTTTATCACATATATCTGCCTAGTTGGTACCTGGCTGGGGACCATGTGGCAGAACCAATTTGAGACTGACACTTTTGACCAGAACAGGCATTAACTCACAGTAGGTGTGTTGCCATACTAACTCTTCCTTGTCTGGGTACATGGCTTTCAGGTTCAGTACCCGCCAATCAGCCAACTTGGACAGTTCTATATGTAGGTCCGACATTAAGCCCACTCCATTTCGTTCACTAACTATTGCTGAGAAGGGTGAAGCTGCTACTGTTTTTTTTTCCACTTCCATTGGAGCTATACCGAAGACATCCTTCAGCGGGTCAATCTTTTTTTTTTTTTTTTTTTTTTTTTTTTTAAATCAGAACCTCTCAGTTCTGGTCCCTGCCATTCTGGGGAGCAACAGTCCAGTTCCTATTCCCCCAGCAAGGCAATAATAAATACATTGAAACATACACACGCTCCTCCCCATTATAGCTGAGAGGCCCGAGTGGACAACATTGAATCAGATTGCTTCTTTATGGAAGGATGTATCACCCTTCGCCCCTGCCTAAGTTATCCTATGGTAAGAGTATACCCTCCTATCTTATCCTTCCAGGGAGCTGCACCTGCTAAAAAAAACGGTCCAGTGTCTTTGACCTATGACTTAATTGGATCAAGGTATCCCCCTCTACCCCCTTACCTAAGAATGCCTCTTCAATCAGAAATCTGACCGCCAAACAATAGTGATCTATCTAGCATCCTTTGTCTAGATCCTCCTCTAATCCATTCTCTCCCCTTAGCCTTCTTCCCCTCCCCCAAACCATTCCAAATTTACCAAAGCAAGTACTGACTGAGGAAAAGGGTCTGAAAAAAAAATTGGTGATCTCAAAGAAGCTCCAGGTTGGATGTCAAACCAGTTATAAAAGATGATCTGATAATCCCTCATGAACGTCTTCTGATCCCCTCCCCCCCTGGCCAAGTTACCTCTCCCAGTTTCTCCCTTGATGCATCCCCCAACCATTCCAAATTGAATGTCAAAATTCTTTGCTTAATGTCGTTTTTCTGTTTGAATTGTGAAAGTCTTTCTTTCATCATCTCCCATTGGTTTCTGATTTCCGTTTGGACAAACTGTTGGATTACTTCTGTCATTTTCTTTCCTTTCATGTTTGCTTTCTCAATTGTTATTACACATTTTTTATGTCACAAAGCCCACATCACAACTTTTATGCCCAAACGATAGAAGGTAGATTGTATGACGGTGCAAATCGTACTACCGTGAGACAACACTCAAAGCAGCGTTGAAGTTCACAAGGATGAACAGTAACGGTGCAGATCGTCGTACCGTGAGACAACACTCAAAGCAGTGTTGAAGTTCACAAGCATGAACAGTAAAATTAGACCAAAGTCAATTCAGAAACGAAACGTAGTGCTTTGAAAACGACGAAAAGGAAGAAAAACACAGTATCAAAGCATGCAATGCACACCGCGTTTCGGCTGGAGCTAGAACCAGCCTCCTCAGGGGGCGTTTCGAATCAAAAAGGCCTACTTTGGACATATCCTAGCTATTAATAGTAAAGCATTAGGTCCTTCCTATCTCACATCGTCGTATTCTATCCCCAGACCCCTGTCCCTTCGAACCCAGAAAAACCGGGCCTATCCCCAGAATCCCAACAAATTGGCTTACGGGCCTTACGGGTCCCCGCGGCGTCCTATTCACTCTTTTTTTGTCCCTTTCCCCAATTCATATTGACTCCTAATTCCCGCCCAACTCAACTGCCACCCTCCCGGCGGTCGGTCCTATTACCCCTGTTCAAATTTACTCCTACTTCCCGCTCAACCCAAACGTAACCCTTCGAGCGATCTGACACCATTCCGGTGCGTTTTTCCGAACGAATTTCCAGAGGGTTCCATTGAACAAAGCCTCCAGGTAGGATTATCTCTTAAGCTCGCGATTCAGCGTGAGCAGGCCTTCTTCCGCCAGACTGGCGGTTGATGAGAACTCCTTGATCTTGTGCAGCATTCCATTGACCAGAGTTCTCTTCTGCTTCACACAGGTATAGGAGCCAAAGTCCTGAAAGCTTCTATACCCCAATCTTCCCTTACCATTATCCCAAACGTGTGCAAAATTCTTTGCTCTATACCAACATTCAACTTTCCTGCCTTCGATCCGTACCCTGCACCCCAGAAAGCCCCATTCATTCAATCCTTCCTCCGTTCTCTTCAGTGTCAGATTCGGATCATACGAGCTTTCAAATTTCTCAATAATCCCCTCGGCCTTCCGTCTCTTATCCTTACTCCATCCCTTCCAGACAAACAACGAAACGTCGTCCACTAATCTAATCCCTCTAACAAACCCGACATCTTTTCCCAGACTTTTAAGAAACTTCTGTTCGAAGAAGGCGCAAAGGATGCAGGTTATCGGCGGGCTACCTGACTTGCCCATCGGGATGCCCTCTCTTTGTTTGATCAATCTCTCAGACGCCCACACATAGGTATTACTCAAATCAAACTCCACCATCCTCTTGATCATGCTGAACTCCACCTTCACCCACCCTTCTTCCCCTTTCTTTGGAGCGAAAGAGACGCCCTTCCCTCTCGATTTTACCATTACGAAGTCGCGTCCCTTCTTCTCGTAGGAGCGTATAATCCATTCAACAACAAGCTTTACAGATTCGTGGGGCAGCTTACTGAACATCTCCTTGATGTTGTAGGCTGCCCCTTTTAGCTCCCCTCGTCCTTTCTTCGCTGCCCACTTACTCACGTTTTCCAATCTTGTCTTCAACTGGCTTGTCGACTGCAGGTTGAAGTGGTCGTTCCTTGGCAGGGAGAAAAGGAGAAAATTCAGAGCCTTGGCCACTCTCTTATTGGCAACTTTTGCAGGTTCTGAGAAGGACGGGGAGATTGGCCGAAATTTCTCCGAGTCTTTATGCTTTGGCAAGGCGTAAGCCTTCCCCCATTCACCTTTGTTATCCAATTTTTCGAGCGCAGTAAGCCCTTTCTCTTCGTACTCCCTTCTCGCTCTGACCATCACTTCTTCCTCCTTTCTCCAAACGACTTCAAAAACATCGTTACCCCAGAAAGTGGTTTTCATTCCTTCCTCGTACTTTACGGGGCACATCACCAGCGTTTCCACTGTATTTTTGTCAAGCGGACAGAACACGAAACCTTCCCACCTTCTTTTAACTTCCTCGATCTTATCAATCACTCCTTCTTTTGCCGCCCTTTCTCTTCTAATACAACCTCTCGCCTGCTCAACTTTCCACGTCACATCGAGCCCCGACCTGATCGTTTCGTCATTCAGTTCTCTAAACAGTCTTAAATCCTCCCTCCTCGAATCCACGCCCTGGACCACATTCTTGGCATTCATCACCCCTTAGTCCACGTCACATCTGCTACTTAGCCGGAACGATATGTGTTCTCCCTGACGGGGGAGATCAAGGCCTGTAATGTGTAAACCGCTACTATTTGGCGGCTGACGCGCCTATGGTTGTGAAAAAGACTTCCGACTGTTTGGTTTTTCCTCCATACCAGTCGGAGCTTCTGACGATGTATCTTCGCTTCGGTAGGAGACTGACATAGGGACTCAATCTTTCCGACCATCACTCTTCTAATCTCTGCGCACGAGATCCTCGCGTTGTACTTAACTCCCACGACTATCCTTCACCTCAAACTAATACCGAACAACAGAAAAATTCCCATGAGAAATGAAAGTTGAAAAAACATTCCATAAAAAAAAAATTCTTCATATTTATAAATTATCATTCCAATGTTTGTCCAATTCTAAAAGTTTCAATTTAATTTGATAATTTCCCATCTAATTATGAGTTTTCCCTTCCAACTACATCTATTTGTTCAAGATGGAATGAAAGTCTGGACGAGTTTATGAAATGTTTTAATTAGACTTTCATTCTACTACAACAAATATCGTCTAATTTAAATTGGATTAACCTATTTATGACTCGAAATCCTTACTTAAAATGACAGTCAAATTAAAATATTTCACGAACTCATCCAGACTTTCATTCCATCTCTAGCATGCAGTTCAAATAAGAAGGGATACCCCATTCTTGGAAGGAAAGTTTTCAAGTAAGACGAAAATTTTTAAAATTAGAATGACATTTTTTAAGATGGAATGAAAATTTAAAATTTAGAATGTAATTTTACTCTAGAATGATTATTTAATTCTGGGAAATTTTTCTGTTGAACTTACTCTTCAGAGCTCCATCGATGATTCCTTTCAGAGTTTTCCTCGTATCCTTCCTTGAAAAACTTCTAATATTGCAAAACAGAGAGGCTAGTTGTTCCATAGAGAGCGGACTCAGTTTTTTCCTTGACCAGGGGCATTTAAGGAGCTGAAGCAGGAGGTGTTTCATCGCCGGATCACCGGGTTGCCTCTCTCGAATTCTTACGAGATTGATCCTACCTCCTTCCTCGAAGAAGGACTTACTGTTTTTCAACTTTCTTTTTTCTTCTCGGAATAACACCTCCGACTCCCCGAACCTCCGTTTCACTACGCTCCAGTCTTCTGCCCATATCTTCCCACCGTTCGACACTACCAATTTGTCCTTCTTCCCTTTCAGTTCTCCTATGATAACAGTCAACTTTTTGTAGGACTTCCCATCCTTACCCCTGAACCGTACCACCCTTTCGTTGTCGAAGTATTTCTTCCGGGGATTTCTCATTTCCCTTTGACCCTTACGCCTCTTCTTCTTCCTGTTTCTATCGTCCTTCCATCCATTGACATTCAAAGCGGGACACCATCTCCGAATTAACCGCTTTTCCAGCTCCTCTAGTTTCTTCTTTTCCGCGATCGGCACTGGGATCGCCACGTAGGATTCCCATCCCCATTTCGGAAGCCAGGCGTAGAGCTTATTCTTTCGCACCGGACTCCCGGACTCCGTTCTACCTACATGCTCTGCCCAACGGTCATTAAGCGGCTTTTCTGTCTTCCCTGTGTAACCTAGTCTACACCACGGGTCAATCAAGGCATAAACACAGGAACAAGGGTCATCCCACTTCTCTCGATTATTCTCATAGATGTCCCAACAGCATTCCACGAATTTTCGTCCCTATTCGATTTCGTTTTCCAAGACCAACAGAAACACAGCGTTCCTAACTATCCTCTCTATCAAGGGCTTCAGACTTCTAGCTCTCTTGTTAAGACTACACCACCTTCGGCATTCTAGGAATTCAATCAGGATCGACCATCCTTCCGACTTACTCATTCGGCTCACCTTCGGGGTTCGACAGCTCCCCCCTTATCTGGCTCTCTCCTTCTGTCTTTGTCAGTGTCGAGCTTGAGGCGTTCTTTCCTCTGAAGCAATAGGTCACCCGTAGTTCGGAGAGTGTGTCGATTGCGTTGTTTACTCCGTAGAAGGGAAGCCCTGCCCCTTTGCACATCAGCTTAAGAGTCTCCGGATAGAAGGCTCCAATGGCTTTCCTTACCGCTTTCCGATAGGCTGCTTCTGTGGCGAACTTATCGCCCATTGGAACGCCCTCCCACGGATCTTCCCCTCTCGTGAGACGATTTGCTTGCGCCTCCGTTTTAGTCGGTCTTCCCCTCCCTTTCTTTTGGCTGGCAGGGGTCACGACTTTCTCACTCTTCCCCATCTTCTTGGGAGTTTCGACAGGCGGACTATTCACCGCCACTCCGGTAGACTCTCTCCTCTTTCTTTTGTCTTTCAGCGGCGTCCCCTCATCGCCTTCACCTTCCTCCTCCGATTCACACGTAGCGGACTCTGGCGGCTTTTGTTGCTTACCAATCGTCACACATTTTACTTGCTTCGAGATCTTCGTCAATTTTTCCTCGTACTCTTCGCGCTGCTCGGCCAGCATCTTCTTGAATTCCCATGTTCGCTTTTGCTCCTTCTCTTCCTTGGCCTTTTTCTTCACCATCTCCACTCTCGCTGCTTATTCTCTTGCAGCTCTTTCATTTTTCTTCTCGCTTCTTCTTTTCCTCGGCTTCGCGCTTGGCTTCCTCAACTTCTCTCTGCTGGTCGATCAGTTGCCTGACCATCCTTCCCACTGAACTTAGAGACTCCTCAAGTTCCCTACTCAGCGACACTGTCCCGCTGCTTGGTCGGCCCTGCAACTTTGGACACTGACTCTTGTAATGCCCCGCTTCATTACACTCGTAACACATCACTTCTCTTCTCCCTCCTTCACCGTAGATTCCTCTTTCATAGTCGTCCACCGAGTTTCCTCTCCTCATATCAAATTTGTGGTCTCTTCGTTCTTCTCTTCCTCTTTCCCGTCTCTCCTCTCCACCACTCTCCCAACCTCCACTGTCGTAACCGCGATACCATTCTCTTCGTCCCCATGACTCACTTCTTCTGCTCCCCATCTTCTTGTTATCTCTTCTCTCTCGATTTTGTCGATGCTTTGCTTGATGATGGCCGAATTATTTCTTCACCTCAACCTCGCCCAACGGTTTCTGCTGCCTTCTACTTCTGGTACCGAAACTCTTTCTTTTGTCGAAAAACTCTCTTTCTTCTGTCGTGTAATTTCCTCGCTGCCACCAAACTCCAAGTAACTCCCTTGGCTGGTTGCCGCGTTCGATACAGGTAGATTGTATGGCAGTGCAAATCGTACTACCGTGAGGCATCACTCAAAGCAACGTTGAAGTTCACAAGCATGAACAGTAACGGTGCAGATCGTACTACAGTGAGACAACACTCAAAGCAGCGTTGAAGTTCACAAACATGAACAGTAAAATTAGACCAAAGGCAATTCAGAAACGAAACGTAGGCTTTGAAAACGACGAAAAGGAAGAAAAACACAGTATCAAAGCACGCAATGCGCGATAGAAGTCGCTTATGCTGGTGGTCCCCGACGCCGCATTTCGGCTGGAGCTAGAACTAGCCTCCTCAGGGGGGGTTTCAAATCGAAAAGACCTACTTCGGACATATCCTATCTATTAACAGTAAAGCATAGGTACTTCCTATCTCACTTCGTTGTATTCTATCCTCAGACCCCTGTCCCTTCGAACCTAGAAAAACCGGGCCTGTCCCCGGAATCCCAACAAATTGACTTACGGGCCTTACGGGTCCCCGCGGAATCCCAACAAACGATAGAAGTTTTGTTGAAACAATGATAAATTAAATTGAATTAATAACAGATTTCAGTATCCTAGAAGGATTGCTCTCCAGTCCCATGGCCATTCCAGGCATGTTATCCTTTGCCACACATAGTCTCATCTGCGGCGATTCTGCGCCATATCAAAACAGAGACTGGACATTGCAGAAAAATATGTTCTATTGTTTCTCTGAATTTTTTATTAGGAAAGACCTGTACACAGGAGATAAACCATGATAACGCCATTCTCCTTTGTTCAAGTGTAGAGTGATCTATTATCCAGTCATTTATGGGCAAACATTTGTTCATTATCTGCCACTGTAAGGATGCAAACTTGGTTGGCCTCTCCTTTAAGCTCCGAAACAATCTCACTGGTTTAATCAATTCTTCATATATATTTAGGTGTCTACACCATCGTTCTCTTATGATTTATGACACCTCAACTTTAGGACGCAGTATTCTATAAGAAACCTTAACTGTCAAGGATTGTAATCTCAGGGGTTTACTTCTCCTGTTTACCCTCAAGGTCCACTCAGCTGGGTCTAGCGGGAGATCTTGGATGGGAAAATGCGGGAGGAACATTGTCCATCTTTTTGTTGATGTACAATATAAGGCTCTTATCCTGTACATTTCATAAAAGGGGAAAAATATTACTTTATCTTGGTCCTTATTAGAGATCCTATTATCCTTACAAATCTTAAGGACATTTACCAACGCCCCCTCCTTGTGGACATCCAGGATTTGACCCACTGTCTGGGATCCATCAAACCTACCCAATCAGCCACCCTAAAAACCTGTCATGTTTTAAATGTCCTTATCCATGTTAGAGGGGCTGCAAAGATTAATTTTTCCAGATTGTCTTGTAACCTGTTCGCATTTTTAATTTTCTGTCTGAGTTTATCCGCTGTTTTTCAATTTCGGGTCTCCTGGTCCCATAAATCCTTAATTCTTAATATACCATGCTTTACCCACGTCACCCATGGAGATTCCGAACTGATAAAGACTCTACCATGTTGATAAGTGAGCCATCTATTCCCAAACAGTGGTTGTCTTAATACTTCCTCATATCTTTCTGGGGTGGATTTATTTGGTAATGGTAAATCCCGCCAAGTTTTTAGCAGCCCTGCCCAGAAGCTGTCCAATACTAAATCTCTTCTGGTCGCTCTTCTTGATCCTTCCCCTGTGTGATTCATTTGGGGTCGAGGGATAGTCCAGAATCTATCCTCCACCCATGTAGGTGGGTGTACCTCCTTGACTGTTTTAGGCGTCAGCCTACAAATTTGTTCTAACGCCAGATCTCGCCATGGTATCTCTAAAGATATAATTAGTCGTTTTATTACTTGAAGAGACAATACGTTCGGGCGTTCGGCCCGTCCCGATCGCCGGTTACCCTGGATGTATGTTTATTTTTCCATATTTTCATTTTTTCTAACGCAGGGGAGAATATCCATAAATCATTTGTAACTGATGTTAGAATCACCCCTAGGACCCTAATAGGAGCGGGTCAATCTCCATATCCTCAGAGAGACTTTCTGGCTGTGTCTGAGCAGCATTCCCTGCCACAGCACTACTGAGTTCGATGTTCTTCTTCAGGTGATGGCCAGCCTGTGATATGGGCTGTTTAGACTGTGTGGGAGTATCTCCCCGTTTGTCAGCCCCGTTTCTCCTTACTTCCCTCCACTCTGTAGTAGGTGTCTGTCCATTCCTTGGCATGTACGAGGAAGGTGATGGACCGAAGGACTTCGCACACCCCCCAATGTGTACAATTTCAGTGTCACCTTCCTCACCTGGACAATGCTGTTGGTGTTCTTTTACAGATTTGTTCCTTCCTATTCCCGTGGTTCCATCTGTCCTTTCTGTTCCAACTGTTCTGGCAGCATCCACGTTCCCCATCATTACAGTTTTCCCCATTGGTTTCACACCATTGCGTGATTGTACATTTTGGTTCTGATTCGACTGATGGGGGTGATGGGGATAGTGGGACTGGGATTGAGATTGAGAGGAAGATTGGGGCTGTTGGGATTGCCCCCCTCTACCAGATCGCAGTTGGGGAGAGATCTGCATCTGGAGCTGGTGAGTAGGATGTGAATACTGTGGTGGTAACCATTCTGCAGGGGGCCTGGGTGTTTTTCTGAGATCCCCCCTGCCATCCCAAATCCAGCCAATAGGTTGGCCAGTCGGGTTGAGATCATCACAGTACACCCATCCCTCATGACCCGGGACTGCCGGGATCCAACGATGCGGCCTTTGCGGGTCTTTTTTGAGCTTTTGCTCAGGGGAAAGGGCATGCTGTGGGTATTGTGGACAGGCAAATTTTTAAACACGAGATAAGCGATAGATCCATTATCTCCTTTATCTTTTGGGCATACTAGTCTTTTGCGGTTATGTTTGGCGTCGAATGAGTGGTGTTTTTGTCATCAACCTGACGGGCAGAAATTTGTCTATGCCCCCGCCTTCGGCGCTTATCTAATTTTGGAATTTTGTGTTTATCCCAGTCGGCTAAAGTTTCCGAAATCACCCTCGGGACTGAGGCGAGAACCCTGGTTTCGCCCTGGCGGTTCAACCCCCGCCCAAAACCCTCGGTCACGCCCCGACTACGCTGATCGGCGTCCCACGGGTGTGGGATGTTGTGTGGAATGTGACGTTGCGTATCACAATGGAGCCTTCAACACAGGGAGCTAATTAGGGCCTCGTTAGACACTCCTTAGCAGTCCAAAAAAAAAAGGAAAATCTGCCTTTATTCTTTAAAAGTAAGCTACATTCTTCTCTCAATTTCACCTCACACTACCTACCTACCACTACTCCTTTTTTTTTTTTTTAATTCAAAAAGCACAGGTTGTTGTAGAGGTGGGATACTAGATGGATGGCAGTCACCCACGGTACTCGGCCACTCGGTTGTCCAGATGAGCCCCTCTGAAGACCCCACCCACCCTTCTCTCATCTTTTTGCCCTGGCACACCCACACCCCCCCTGTCCTACCCTAGTGTTAACCACCCAGGACCATCACCCATTGCCATCTTGGCGGGGTGACCTGACCAGACAGCGGTTGCAGGTACCGGGGCTAAGCAGAGACTCCTGCCCCCTGCTCAGCCCTGGTTGAAGCAGACGCCGTCCAAGCCTGATTGCACGGGGAGTTCGGGAGCTAGGTATGAACATTCTACTACAGGTCTTCATGAGGGTGCACAGTGACTCCCATCTAGCTTAGTTGTGTGGTGATGATAGAGAGCTGGGTATCCTCCGTTCCCTCGTATGTCCCTAGAGCCCATTCCGGCCATGACACCCCCGACATCCTGTAAAACTGCTATGCCAGCGTCAACCCTGTGCTACGTACTAGGAGGATAGCCAACCACTACTCCTAATTTAAGGCATACGGGGAACCCTGTAGCAGCCAGAACCATGTTCACGAGAGAAGATGCGGGGGCTGCTCCGGACCTGCAGTGGGCGATACCAGCCTGGGGACAGCCGGTAGCATCAGGGACCATGCCAACAGGACCAATCCCTGTGCCTCCCCTCAGGTCCCCTCCCCTACGAACATCAGCAGAGTGCTCAATGCCGATTGGGGGATCCAGTGGTCTATCTCTAGGCGGCGGGCGCCAAACATGCCCAGGAGGGTACAAGAGGCCAATGGGCATTGAACCCACGACCTCCTGAAATTCACTTGCGAGCCTTACCAACTGAGCTAGGCCGCTGGATAAATCTGCGTGTAGGCTAGGAAGATTTTCATGACCGGCCCGGTCACCCGGGCGTGACACCCGCGATACCCGGGCATCGGGGGAAAATTTTTTAAAAATAAAAAACAAAAAAATTGGCGGTGGGGGTTTTCCGCGCTCTCCAAGAGGAGCCCAAATCTGGGCTCTTTTCTTTTTTGAGTGTTGGGTGTCAGGGGGGGGGAAAGGGGAGTATAAATGAATTTTAAAGGGGCTACGGGGGGTGCCTTAGTGTGATTTGGTTAGGTTATTTTTTATCTTCATATGTGAGGAATTCTGATGTGACCCTCAGCCAAAACTCCACAAGTGGATAACGGGGACGCCCACTTTCCGCTCCTGACTGAAATTGAGGCCTCCATTGACGGCCTCTCAAGCAAGGATCCCAACCAGCACCAGAAGTGACAATGCTGAACTATCTTGATGATGATGAAAAGCCCTTCTCTTGCCTGCCAACAATAATTACAGTGTGCAGCGAAAGGGGTTTACTAGGAAGGCAATGCATTTTTTTTTTATTATTATTTTTTTTTTTTGGGGGGGGGCAAGTACGTTGAAGTCACAGGTGCACTTCCGAATGGGCAAAAACATCACTCCGTAGGCAGTTTTGTCAAGTCGGAGTGAGTAAAGGCAAGAAAAACAGCTGAGAGGCAACATCCTTGGACGACAAGTTCAAATCGGCAAAAAACATC
>BFEA01000612.1:525267-535364 GCA_003427395.1 Chara braunii | reverse complement strand
CTCTCTCTCTCTCTCTCTCTCTCTCTCTCTCTCTCTCTCTCTCTCTCTCTCTCTCTCTCTCTCTCTCTCTCTCTCTCTCTCTCTCTCTCATGAGTCAGCACTGGAGTTGATGTGATCTTTTGAGACCGCCAACCACAGCGTCTATTGGTGCTATTTTCGATTACAAGTTTGCTTGAATTTTGAAGTGGTTGACAGTATGATAATTGATAATTGATGATTAAGAAGTGATATGCACTTGGCGTGGCATTGCAGGACAAGTGGAAAGCAAAAGGCAAGCTTCCCACTTTAGGGAAAAGAAAACAAAAAAGGAATATGAAGAGATCTTCGTGTTTTTATTTCCTGGGGGGAACAAGGGGGTTGAGACAACAAAATTTCAGTTCAGGGTTGCTGCGAAGAGAGTCAGAGCAGTGTTCTTGTGTTGGACAAATCTGCGTCTGGACTAAGTCCCCAAAGCCTGCACCTAAGCTGGGTAATGGTCCGAGTACATATCTTCTTTCCGGGTTGTTTTTTGTTGAGGATTTCCTGGTGTCTCATTTTGTGTGGCATTAATATGAGGTAAGTTTCTTGAAGAGGACCAGGGCCTTGTAGAGGGAACGCGACTAGCGCTGACGGTGTAGCAGGCTTGCGCCGAAGTGGCGCCGACCTACCACCTGCTGAAGACGGGGGGCGAGAGCGTCGATGCCATTTTGACGCGCTCTGTGCCCCGGTGAGGAGGGAGAGAAAACGGTCGACCATAGCGGTAGAGGTGTCAGGAGCTGTTTTCTGCAGGGACGAGGGGGGTCGACCATAGCTGAGGAAGCAAGGCAGATGGTGGGATACCGATTGCAAGTGGGAGCTCGCTCGTATCGTTCTAAACCATGAGTGGACCGGGCTCATTACCACACGAAACGGAGGGCGCGTTCTAGGCGGTTGGAATGAAGAGTGTGTCCCTGGTCGCAACCCACCGGATCCCTCAAGGGGCCCCAATGCTGTGACATCGACTCGGTGGCGGAGACCGGGCAGGGCGACTGCCGGGCCTCAGCGTGGCAGACAGAGTACAACAATCAGACGGAGTGATTTCGGCGACAAGGTGAGCATCAAGAGCTACCCGCAGGGGCTAGGGGGAGGGGTGGGTTCCATACAGATGATGGATCATGTATGACTGCGGATTGGGGATTGAAGAAGAGCTGCATGGTTGCAGAAGGTCTGAACTGCCAACTGAAAAAGAAGTAGGGGTAGGGTTGACTTTCTGTGATTGGTCTGAATTGCTATCAATCCAGTCTGGAGGTCGAAAAGCAATAGCTGTTTGTGGTTGTGATAATTGTATTGTTAAGTCAGGGAAGTAAATTAAGGTTCTTGGGATGGAATGAAGAAGAGAGCAGGGGTATGTGATTGGCCTGACTTGCTGACGTATCAGTTAAGGAGGATGAAAAGCAAGTGCTGATCGAGGCCGTGCTAATCAACAGTTAACCCAAGGAAGCAGAGCAAGGTTTTTGGGGTTGTTTGCAATCTGGAGGGAAAGGCATAAGCCTTGTATTTGCCGTTGTACGCCGGTGTGAGTGAATAAAGTGGGGACGAAATTTCGACCTGGAGGCTCGTTTAGACTTTCCGGAACCCTGAGCTTTTTAGATTGCATGCTTTTGGCAACAATTGAGTCGGTATCCCAAGTCAGATTCCTTTTCCTTGAATAGCCAACGATGGTAGCCTCCCTTTTGCTGGGGAAGAAGAGCAGGGTGGGTCGTCCATACTAGGCCGTGTCGATCACCATTGCCCCAGACAAGAAATATGACAGACCCGCCGGGATGGCGTTAGGATCAAGACGAAGGGATGAGGATGTGGAGATGGAGATGGAGCTGGAAGGGACAGCGCAGCTCTAACGCAGACTCAACATGCACGTACTCCGAAGTGTGCAAATGAAGAATGAGGCTGAAACAAACTGCAGCACCCTCAGCGGACTGACCGGACTGGCCTGGACTGGCCTGGTACCGATAGTGGTACGAGGCAGGACTAGATTGGACTGAATGAATATACAGCCTGTGGGGTCAGGCCACGGCCTGGTTCCACAGGCCGAACAGGCAAAATAGCCTGATAGCCATGGCTGTAGGCCAATCCTCAGACCTGTAGTGGATCGCAAGAGCCATAAACACGCTTCCGCAAAAGCAGCAGAAATCTGCAACAATTAAGCTGAGAAATCTTGGATGCGGAGCAAGCTCCATGCGGAGTCCGAGTCCATGCGATGCAGCCTAAGCTACATCATGTCATAGAAAAAGCCAATGTCTGATATACACATCCTAGCTAACAACAGGAAATGAATGTAGCAGGGTACAATTCTAAAGTCCTAGAGGCAATTGCCTTAGTGCTGGAGGGAAAAGATAGGAATATATCACAAGATGATGTCGTGTCGCTGAACCACTAAGAGTGGCATGATCTCAGCGCGGGTGAATGTAGCCTAAGAATCAAAATATCTAAGGGCAGTCACACACGAAGGTGAGATAGATTATCAAGCTCAGGGTGAGGGAGTGGCAGCAAAACAAAACCAATGACCCTAATAGATAGACCATCAAGGCGGGTAATGCTCGACAAAAGGGTGACACTATGCAAGGTCGACCATGAAAGGGGAGCCTGGAATAGGGTGGATGCCTAATTGATGGCATGCAATGACCGACACTAGGGTGATGAGGGTAGTGGGTGAGGGAAATGTGCACACAACGCACTGACTAAGGAGGGAGCTAGGTCAGGAAGCAAAGAAACAAAGATAACGCTATGGCCCTAATGCCTATGCGATGCCAAGGAAGAGTCTTACTCAACGAGAACCAACTAAGTGAGAACCATCACGCGACACATACAAGGGAATGCACAAAGTAGGGTGGTGGTGTGAAGTAGTCATGTCCAAAGTAGCAGAAGCTGATAAGGTAGCTGAAGTCGTCGAAATGGTCGATGACGTTGATGAAGTGAGAGTCGAGTCCATGTCGAAGCAGAGTTGCAAAATGTTGACATCCACAAGAAGTTGATGATGGAGTATCTGAAGGTGTGAGTCAGTAGGAAGATAGTAGGTGGTCAGAGTGGCGGTCGTCAAGACGCCGAGGGTGTCGACGAGTGCGCCATGGACGCGAGGAGGAATCTGTCTGCTGCTGAAGAACGACCTTAGAGGGAGTGGGCTCGTCCTCAGCAATCTCCTAAGGCGGAGGAGGAGGAAGAGGGTCAGTCGGCTGAGTAAGAGCAGATGTCTCAGCATGACGAACACGATCATATGCACGCAACAACATCCGAGCGTGCTCCAAGTGCTCGAGGGGCTCCCAACTTCCCAAGTAGCCTCCTCATCAGGACAACCGAAAAGGTACTCGATGCGTGGAGGGGTATCATCGGTAACTCAACGAGAAACGATGTTGGAAACGATGAACTCCTGGTGACCGTCCACCATGATAGGTGGAGGGCGCTCATAAGGACGTTCGACGAATCGCTCGGACGGTCTGCGATAAGGACGCAGTAAGGAGACATGGTATATATCGTGTATGCGAGCTTGTTGAAGGTAATCAGGTAGTTTCACACGGAAGCTGACTGGACTAGCGATAATATCATAACCGACGGCCTGAAGGATGCGGCACGAACCAAAGAAGAGACGCCTAAACTTGCAAAGTGTACCCGCTTTGAGCTACAAGTGTCGTGCGTCGATAAGCACATCGTCACCGACTTTGAATGAATGATTCATTAATGATTGGTTCGCTCGTGCGAATATGTGAGTCTGGGACTCAGCTAGATTCTCGTGTATGCATCTTATAATCGTCGTCAGGTGGGTAATCCAGTCGTAAAGCGCATGACAAAAAGTGTTTAGCCGCAACCAAGACAGTCGTCAGAAATTCGCGGGTACGCGAGGGTGGTAGCCGAGGCTGCAATAGAATGACGACATCCCTGTGGTTGGTGAAATGGTGTGGTTTTAGGCAATCTCGGCATGGGCCAAGTGTAAGTCTCACTGCTGGTTATCCCTAATAAATTTTTAGAGGATATTACCAAGAGTTTTATTGGTGACCTAAGTCTGACCATTCGTCTGAGGGTGGTAAGGCGACGAGAAGCGAAGCTGGGATCTGTACACCTCGTGTAGGCTTCGCCAGAATGCGCTGGTAAAACGCAGGTCACGGTCGGAGATGACGCTCTGAGGTAAGTCGTGATCTCTCACGACTCGGTCGAAGACGATGTCGGCGACCTCACGAGCGTTAATGCGATAGCGGCACACGACAAAACGTGCACGCTTCGTGAAGCGATCGACGATGACCAAGATAACATAATGACCGCACTCAGTGGAACGGAGGAGGAGACCAACAAAATTCACCGAGATGGACTGCCAACGACCCTCGGGTATGGGTAGAGGCTAAAGTAACCAATACGGAAGGTGGTTCGCACTGTTCAGCTCCTGACAGGTAGGTGGCAACACTAAAAAACGACCCACAACTAAGGAAGGATTATGGGGTCCCCAAAAACAATGTCAATCCCATCGTAACAGTCATATATAGATTATCCCAAGTGGTTGCTAGCACAATACAGTTGCAGGCTTATGAACCGGACTTGCCAGGCGAAATGGACTCATCTGATAAAGAAGTCTGACCTTGACTACCAATAACCCACATATAACCTTACCAGAATTAGAGTAGTGGGGAAAGACAACACGAGGTACTTCGCCTTTGAGACGGTCTCCCGATTTGTGCCCTCCCTTTTGACCCAGAAGAATGGGAATGGTCGGGCCACAAACCCACCCCAATTTGGCGCTACACGGTGAAAAAAGGATACAAACAGGTACACCGTCTCCACCCATCATCTCTAATTGTCCACAACAGATGGAACCGGGACTCACCGCTGGAAGAATCGACATTAAGAGATATCTCGTGGACCTCCTATGCACACATTATGCCAACCTCTCACCAGGTCCTCAAGTGGCAGATCATGCACCGTTGCTTCCCGACCCTAAACTGGATAACAACACGGTCAAACCTTGAACAAAAAGGAGTGTTGTCTCCAATATGCACGTATTGCGAGCACTCAACACCACAACGCCGATGAGCAGACTTGGAACACTGCCTACTGGCCTGCCCCATGGCTCTCCTACTTTGGTGCTGGTGGGATACACTCTGACACAAACTCTTGGATATCCCCTTCCAATGGGATATAGGCCTAATCTTGTTGGGAGGGGGAAAAAATTACCCAGCCACATGGTCAGTATTCCAACAAAACCTTTTCAAACACGCGGCTGGCCATACTCATGGTCATTTGGAGAATCGGATGATCAATCAAACTTAAGGAGTTCACTTTTTGCCTTCTTGAGTCTAAAGCAGATATTTTGGAAACGATTGGGCGAACATATTAAAGGCCGACAGAAAGCTTGCTGCTGATCTAGCTACAATAGTTGACCCGAAGGAAAAGCAGCAAGCTATCTCGGAGTTCAAGGACCTCTGGCCAGACCCCCACCGGAAAATGGTTGATATGCAGGAAGATGGGAAACTGATGTGGAGGACGCACTAATAGAGGTCGAAAGCAGCCCATGGAATACTACAACTGCATGATAGTAGATGGGAATGGTGACTACACTCCCCTTGGTACCGGGGCTAAAAGGGAGAAAAACCTCACCTTTCACTCTGCAAAGACTCCCTACGGCCGCAGCCAATATTGACCTCACTACTCCCTGTCATCAACAAGCTTGAAGGGCCCAAAAAACCCTGCCACCTCAAGTCGGGTATACCTGCCCTCACCACGCCTCGGGGGCACAGGCAACAGGAAGGACAACGAACTCTGCCAACATATGCCAGTTGTCCAAACATTTGTCAGTCATTGATATGTCCTAGTAAAATATGAGGGACGTTGGACCCGGTTTCCAGCAGGTGCAGCTCCCCACCAATAGATGGAGCCTTCAATCGGGGACCCACTTAGGGAGGTTGCTCTTATCTCCTCCCTACGTGGTATCCACGACTCGAAGTTAAAAAAAAAAAAAAAAAAAAAAACAAAGAAGAAAGAAAGAAAGAAAGAAAGAAAGAAAAGAAAAGAAAAGAAAAAGAGGTAAGTTTCCTATATTAAAAAAAGGGAAAATTCAAATAGCTGCACCGGGTGGCGACAAGCGGCGGGGGATCGCTAACGCACGCAGCGCAACGCAGGCACCGTATGCATGTTAGAACTCGCCGGCGGAATGGCACGGACACAAGGGGTTGAAGCTCGCGTGTGGGCGCGGGATGGCTTGATGTCCAGCAGGGGTACTACCATGCCCTTGGCTATGGCCAGCCTTGGTCGGTTGGAGCCGACAATCCTCGTGAGGTCGCAGCCGCATGTGTGGTTGACCACGAGGTAGGGTTTGCTAGCCGCCAACATACCATAAACGAAACTTGATGAGGGGCTTTGACCCACTGGTCTTAAGCACATAACTTTGTGGATCGCTGGTGCCGGATGGTGATCGAGCTGGAGCCGTTGCTTGTTGGAAGACGCTTACAAGGACTGTTGCGACTCTACTCTTAGTCCCCTTGCTGCTGTGAAGGCATGGGCGACTTCGGCACGATAGGGTTATGCTCAGTTCATTACTGGCAAGCTTTTTCCTCGTCATGATAGAGGAATGTTTTTCCTGGATTAGGCATGATAGTTAACTGATGTTAGATTAGGCTAAGAGTTTAGTTAGTGATTTTGGTTTTTGCCTTTTTCGTTTTTTGGTTTTCTCGTTTGTTGTTCTGGTTGCCGTTTTAGGCGTGATCGTTAACTACTATTAGATTAGGTTAAGAGTCTAATTAGTGATTTTGGTTTTCGCTTTTTCGTTTTTTTGGTTTTCTCATAGCCCCCTGGCCATCTCGTCCCGCCCCCCGTCTTCCAGATTGGTTGCGCCCCCCACTCCAGACTGCCCCCCCACAACCCCCCCTTCCCCTGCGACCCCCCTTGCCTCCCGATTCCGACTCTCTCCTTCCCCCACCGACCCCGCCCCCCTTCCACCTTTGATCACCTCTTAACTCTGATCCTCCCTGTCCCTCCCCAATTGACACTTGTGAACAGGTAGGCTCATCAGAATGGCTAGTCTAAAGAATGTAGCTAGGGGAAGGAAGCAGAAGGGGTTTTCGCGGACAATCTTGTATCAGGGAGCTATGGGTAATCACTCATCTGATTGGAGACCTCGGGGAAGGGAGGAGAGGACAGAGACAGGTATGATGGAGGAGGCGTCTTCCTCACGCCCTCCCCCCCCTGACCATATGGACATTTCGGAACCTCATTCATATCCGGCCCAAGAGGATGTGTCAAAGGAAAGGATGGGTATAGGGAAGTACAGAAGGAGGGTGAACGCAAACAATCATGGGCTGATAAACTTAAGAAGATGTATTCAGGACAGACTCAGTCAATCAACAGTGATAAGGAAGGGGAGGACATCCTGGAAATACCACTGGACAATTTAACCACAGCTTCAGCCTTTTTCCTTGCAAAATTCTTGGCTAACCCAGAAGATAAAGTAATTAATCAAGGGGGGAAAAAACATCGGGTTAAGACCCTCTCACATGATATGATCAAGGAAAGAGACGTGATTTATACTCGCCATGCTAGTACATGGGTTTTTTATGATGACGCCGCCTACAAATTGAACAACGATAAGGTGGGATGGATCAGGAAGCGCCTCGCAACCCTCAAAGGATCAGAGGAGGGGGCTCGAGACTTCTTCCTAATCCAACCCGTCTCATCAACTGTCTTCACTGTAGTCTGTATGTTTGACACAGATAAGCGCATCATAGATTCTTGGCGGAGCATACAGAGGTCTGGATCTTTCCTTGGGTCCCCCCGAAACAACAGAAACCATAAGAAAAAAGGGAACAATTAATGACTGACGATTATTGGGTGGAATTCTGTCATGTGCCCATAGAGATACAAGGGGCCTTTCAGCAGGAACTCGCCCAAAAGTATGAGATTGCTGATTTCATTGATCCCCTTCCCCCCACGTGGCCAGAGGGATGATTATCTTATGGTGGCCCTGGATTTACCCGATGACCACATCTTCACCATCGATGATGTAATTCTCTTCTGAGTCGGTGGAAAGGACTTTCAGATACACACAGCACACAAAACATGGCCTTGCTGTTTTAAATGTCAGGCATACGGACACCTCCCCATAGAGCCAGACTGCCCTCACCACCCGGCTAAGAGAATCAGATCTACAGGTCGACTACTACGGGACCCTTTCAAAGATACCTGGTGGAGGACGGTGGATGCAGGACACGAAGGTTCGGTTTGTATGGACGAGCCACGAGAGGGAGGAGGGGTACGAGGGTGAGAATGGGAGAAGGGCGAAGAAGTTAGCTGAAACACAAAACCTCCGGATCAATGGACTCCCCCTAAATCAGTAGAAACCCATATGAAAAGCACCATCAATTCCCCGCATTCCCCCCCCCCCCCGAAGAGGCTGATAAACAACAAGGCTCATCAGGAGCAGCGGTGACGGAATCCCGGGCTACGCCTTGCACAAAGCCCAAGCCCCAAGATTTTATCACCCCCTCGAACATGAAGGAATTGTGGCAGACCCCACTTCCGAAAAGGAAACCCCCCCCCAACAAACAAAAGAACGATCCGGTCCCCCTCGAAATAGACAACCCTTTTCAGATCTTGGGAACAGGAACAGGGGATAGTCATGCAGCGACACAATACTCAGGGGAATTGAGGCGGAATGAACAACGTAGGAGGAACATGCGGGAAGAACAGACGAAGGAGGGTGGGCGAGGCAAGGGAGAAGAGGGTCTAGAGAACTCTGGTGGGGGAGGTGGAACACATATATCCAAAGTAGGAGGAGGGGGAGGGGGTAGTAGGGCAAAGGTAACCCAAGGGGAAGGTGGGGAAGGTATGGCAACCCAGGTAGGGGCCCATCATGGGGGAGGCAAGGGTGTAGAGAGTCTAGAAAACCCTGGTGGGCCAAGGCAGGAGGAGAGGGAGGGGGAAGGATCCCCCTCGGCGGGGGTAGCAGGGTACATTTAAGTTGATTTAACCCATTGGCAAGGGGGAGGTGGGGAAGGACAACTCAGGAAGAGGCCCATCATGGCGTAATGGAGGACACCCCCCCCAGGAATCCCTCAAAAGGGGCCCTGAGTCAGCCAGTGGAAAATTTCCCCCATAATGGACCCCTTTTTCCAGGCGTTTGGCCCCCAACCCATGGATTGGGAACCACCGGTGGCCCCCCCGGACGAGGAGATGAGGGACAGCACCCCCGAGGCCTGGGGGTCCCAAGGGAAGGAGGATGTTGAGACTAGGCTTAGGGGTCTGGCAAAATGGCTCATTGGCCAGCTCCAAGTTCTATACATAGACCAATCCGTGACCTATTGGGATGAGGCCTATGTACAGCTCTTCTCCCTATTAGATGAAAGCCCCAACCTGAAACAGGTTTTGGGGCAGGGACCCCCTCCCGGGGATTGACTGGCAACAGGTGCTGAGTAGGATTTGGAGCATTATGCGTCAAAAGTTTCAGCCCCCCCTGTCCGCAGAAGCCCCTGACCTACCTAAAGAGTCAGGAAACTCCTCGAACTCGGCGAGTCAATCCGACAAGCCCCCCCCACACCCCCCTGATCAAATACCTGTAGAAGAGGATATGACTATGTATGCCACCCAAGTTGAGCAGGGAGGGAGAAAGACAATAGAGGCAGCAGAAACCGGCCTACCAAGGAGAGTTAAAATACGCCATCTTATTGAAAAGGGTTGCATAATAAGAGTTTGCAAAAAGGGGACAGGGTATTGGTGCTACCGCTTACTAAAAGGAAGGTCGGGAGTGGGAAATGGGTCTGCCACCCGCTGAGTCGGACGACCCGTACTCTCCCTCCTATGGAGGAATGACTTTACACGGTTGGCATATGCAAAGCGAGGGGGTATTAAGAACCTACGAAGTCACAAATCTTATCGCCATCCATTTCGAACCAGGGGCAATGGCAACCATTAGTGTATCCACAGTTGGCCTGAAGATGGCCTACAAGGACCTTTACGTGGGATTTGAGGATATTAAGGAGGCAGGGTTGCTATGGTACACACCTACGTTGCATAGAGTACACGTACGGGGCCTTTCCGTACGAAACGTACAGGTAATATCTGTACGGGATCTGTACGGGAACCTGTACGGAAACCTGTACGTCTTGTAC
>BFEA01000612.1:324676-346317 GCA_003427395.1 Chara braunii | reverse complement strand
GAGAGAGAGAGAGAGAGAGAGAGAGAGAGAGAGAGAGAGAGAGAGAGAGAGAGAGAGAGAGAGAGAGAGTCGAGGTCGTTGATCTTGCACGTTCATTCACACTGCCATGATAATCAAGCTACCTGTGCACTTCACACACATACACAGAGAGAGAGAGAGAGAGAGAGAGAGAGAGAGAGAGAGAGAGAGAGAGAGAGAGAGAGAGAGAGAGAGAAGCAGGGTTGGGTTGATTTTGGGAGTCAGACAATATACCTGAAGCACAATTCCAACATCGATAACCATGCTCTTCAAGCGAGTCCTGAATGAATCAAGACCCTTCCGTGCCAAGTAGCTGAAGCGGTGGATGTCAATGTCCACCTCCATGTAGTTCTTTCCCTGCGGTAATGTTCACATCCACAAAATCCCGAACGCATCCATAGATTCAGCACAAAGAAAACACGTTCAGCATTAATTTGCTAATGAAATAATGAACTAATGTAGGCCCCTGAGCAGTGGACTGTGGTCTGAGAGCCAAGTCTGAGAACCAACCATAGCACTGCTGCACAGTCTTACGGGGTTCCCCGTATGAGAACCAAGTCTGGGGCCAAGTCTGGGACCAAGTCCGGGAGCCAAATCGGAGAACCAAGACTGGGACCAAGTCTGGGACCAAGTCTGAGAACCCCGTCGGGACCAAGTCTGGGACCAAGTCCGGGACCAAGACTGGAACCAAGTCTGGAACCAAGTCTGGGACCAAGTCTGGGACCAGGTCTGGGACCAAGTCCGGGAACCAAATCGGAGAACCACGACTGGGACCAAGTCTGGGACCAAGTCTGAGAACCCCGTCGGGACCAAGTCTGGGACCAAGTCCGGGACCAAGACTGGAACCAAGTCTGGGACCAAGTCTGGGACCAAGTCTGGAACCAAGTCTGGAACCAACCATAGCAATGCTGCACAGTCTTGGAGAACCCCGTATGAGAACCAAGTCTGGGACCAAGTCTGGGACCATGTCCGGGACCAAGTCCGGGAACCAAATCGGAGAACCAAGTGAGAGAGCCAAGTCTGGGAGCCCTTTCTACGAATCAAGTCTGAGAAACCCGTCGGGAGACTGGTCGAGGGTGTTTCACGCATCGGAGTTGGTACTTCGAGTCCGTTGTTGCGTCCTCGTCTGAGCAACGAGCGATGTCGTTCTTTCGTTTAAACCACCAGGTACTTCTCCCAGAGATTTTCGTATGACGCAGCAGCAGTGCTCGCGCTGCGTGTGGCGCGATGTAATGGTCTGCCGTTTCACAAAAAATACATCCAGGCGACAATGGCCGTGCACACGATGCATTCTTTTGCGAACCGGCAGGCCAGCACATCCCACCAGACGCGGCGCGAGCACTACCGCATTGTTTAAACAGGTCGGTGTTTAAACCGGAAAATTGCCGGGAAATGTACCGCGTGCGGTGCGTGGTTTAATGCTCAGTTGACAGGTCGGTGTTGTGGCCGTGTCTACGATCTCACTTGGTGTTCACACAATTTTCTTTCTTTTCTTTTCTTTTCTTTTCTTTTATCCTTGCTCAGGAGGGGCCATGATAATCTTCTCTGTATCGTTCCCATTTTAACCGATGTCCCGAAGGACTTGTGTTCGCACTCGTGTTTCGTATTCGGCATTTTTTTCTGACTGCTTTCCTGTCTGAGAACCAAGTGTGGGAAGCCACCCTGGAGACTCGGCATGGAAACCAAATTAATTAAGTTATTTTATTTTATTTTACTTTTAACAATGGAAACCAAAGTTGAGTTGGCTTTCGAGTCTCGAATGAAATCGGTGAACAGTCTGAATCAAGGATGGAAACGAAGTAACCCACCCATGTGGCTGAACGGTACGCGCGTGCAAATCCTGTACGGAGGGGAGATGAATACCAAGGCCATTGCCCTTTTGGGGGGGTTGAGGGGGGGGGGGGGGGGGGGGGATAATAATAATAAAAAAAATGGAAACGAAGTGTGCAAAGTTGCAAACTGAGTCTAGAATGGGATCCCAATCTGGAAACTACGCCTGGGAACTGAGTCTGGGAACCGAGTCGGGGCCCAAGTCCAAGCTCAAGTCTGAAAACTGAATCTGGGAATCCAGGCTGTTTGTCCGGGCGCTCGGGCACGCAGTTGTGCCCAGATACACGCACGGGTGCCCGGTTGGGCACGAACCCCGGGCAGGGTTCCGTGCAACGCCAGATTCGCTTGTTGTTCGAAATGAACAGAAACTTTCCTTTCAATAGACAAAAAAGTTTATAGACAAATTAAACAAGCGACAGTTTGTTTAATTAAACAATAGACAGTTTGTTTAAAAATTTTATAGACAGTTTGTTTAAAAAGTTTATAGACAAATTAGTAAATTACACAATAAACAAGTTTCTGTCTATTGTTTAATTTGTCTATAAACGTTTTTGACAGATTCGGTTGTTTAATCGCTTGTTTGAAATGACAGAATCTTGCGATACCACACATTGGACATAGTAGGAGATACTATTGAAATAAACAAGGGATAATTTGCAAAATACCCTCATAAGATGAGATATATGCCAAAATGCCCCCGAGAGATGTGGGTAGAGCGGGATGCCCTTGTGGGCCGAAATATTTGTGTTGTGCCCCTGTCAAGCGGTTGTGCAGCTTTGCAATCTGGACCTCCCCGCTTGGGCCTTGGCCTTTTGCAATAGCGCCTAGGAGAAGTTGGCAAGTACGGGGGCATTTTACAAAGTTGGACGGTACCCCATAGGGGTATATTGCAAAGATGGGGGCCCAACCAACGCCAGGGGTATTTCACAAAAAAAAAAAAAAAAAGGTCAGAGGGGTATTCCGCCATACCCACATCTTTAAGGGCATTTTGGCATATATCTCAACCTATGGGGGGATTTTGCAAATTATCCCAACAAAGAAGAGACCAGTTTTTAATCGCTTCTTTTGAGATGACAGAACCTGCGATGTCTTTGACTCTATGGACATCGGGAAGGATTGGAACGAGATACGGGGAAAGATTAGAATTGCCCCTGAATTGCTGAAGTACAGACTTGAGTTCGAATCCAGATACCTTCAGATGAAGAGGACAAAATCGATCTGAATCGCCCTTTTAAAATGGGGAAGGTCAGTTCAATGAGATGGTACCTAAAGGCCATCGTCCATTAAAAATAATAATAATAATAATAATAATAATAATAATAAATTGCCCCCTGCTGCCCTGCACAAGCATTACACATGTAAGACCAGAAGAAATGGTCCAACATAAACCGAAAAAAAAAAAAAAAAAGGAAATGAAAGGCCCGGCCAACCCTAGCTAGGGTTTAGAAATGCGGTGGCGCTTGGGCGCGGGAGGAGGTCGGTGCCAACCCTTGACTGTTACAACACTCTAGCTTAGGTGCATCATAGATTTGGCATGCTACGAGAACAAAGGATGGAAACTGGACGTAGAGAGGAGGTTAGGTAGTGGGAGGTATACGAGAGAGAAATATAGCGTAGGGAAAAAAAAAAAAAAAAAAGGAGATAGGTTCAAATAGCCCTGTCCTTCTCCTTTCCAAAAAAGCAAAAGGACAGGAAAGGAAAGGAAAGGAAAGGAGATAGCATGAGAGTGGAGGATCTGTTTACTATTATGGTCCACGATCAAGAGCCCTTTGCTCGATCGAATTTTCGCCGAATTTTTCGGCAAGAAAGAAAAATGGGGATGGTTGGGCCAGGAGGGGGATGAAAGGGGGACTTTGCGGCGATCCAACTGCCTGTGGGAGAATCCTGTGCAATATGCCGTTTGCTCCTGGAGGACGCATCGTATGCAATAGAATGCTTTATAACGTAAAGCAGCACCTGACACATTGGCTTCCTAGATCTGCATCCATGGCAGACAAGATTATATGTGGACCTGACGCCAACGACGGTTCCGATAGCTCAGACAGGGGGGCAGGGGGGGGTTGGTTCTGGTGGATTCGATCCGTGGACCTGGTTTAACTAAAATGCTGCTGACCAGGTGCATTTGATAATCAGCAGCCTGCACTTGTCCTCTCATAACTTTTTTTCTTCTTCGTCTTCGTCGTCTTCGTTGTCGTCGTCGTATTCGTCATCATCATCGTCGTCAGCGTCATAAACGCCATCGCTGTTGTTGTCATCGACGCTGTCACTGTCGTCTTCTTTCCAGGAGAGAGGAATATCTAGGCAAAGAGGGAGGGTGGGAAGGGGGGAGGGAGGGAGGGACTCATGGTCGTCGTCGACATTGTTGTCATTGTCATCGTCGTCAACTTCTCTGCCGGAGAGATGAACATCTAGGCAAAGAGGCAGGGAAGTCGGAGTGAGGGAGGAAGGGAGGGAAGAAAAGGGGTAACTTGGAAAAGGGAGAGAGAGAAGGGGTGGGAGAAAAAAGACCCCAGAGCTGGTACAATCAGGGAGGGTGTTAAATTATACCTGATAGAAGACATGCTGAGGTCTGGAAAGCACTGGCTTCTCATTGTAATTGCTAACCAGCTTCTTCTCCGTATTCGACAAATAAACTTCATCAAGATTTGCAATCCTCGCAACCACCTTCAGCTGATCGCGATACTTCACAGTGTTTGCACCAAGGATACCAGGCACTTGCTCCACGTCATCCTCCATAAATTTCTGCAGCACAGTGTGACGAGTCATTAGTTTGCAATAACATCCGAAAACACCTTATGCTGTAACGATGTAATAATCGCAACATTGCAAAAAACAATCCGCCGTGTGCACCCGCACCCTCTTCATGAGTTGGTGAACGTCCAACAAAACCTCCTGGCACAGTCATGGTTCTTTTTTGAAGGGGTTGTCCACAGCGAACTTGACAACACACACACACACACGAGAGAGAGAGAGAGAGAGAGAGAGAGAGAGAGAGAGAGAGAGAGAGAGAGAGAGAGAGAGAGAGAGAGAGAGAGAGAGAGTACAGAGGACTTTCAAAGAGAAGAGCTTGATTGGACAACTGGCACAACCAAACTGCACCCCCTTCACACCACTTCTCTCTGTCTACCCAGCTCTTCCCAATCCCACACACTCAAGAAGCCTGCAACCAGCATCATCTTTAACAATCCACAGGCGATGATCCAGAGTAGATCGTGTTAGCTCTCTACCACGTATACCCACAACCGGTCACATCCTCCTCTCTCTCAGAATTTCTCCCAACTTTTGCACTCCTTTTCCTCGCCTGTACCTGGCACTCATAGTGTCCAATCACACCAGGGTCTGATAATCTGACTCTGATTCCATGTTCGCAAATCCATTGTGTCCGGGCTTGGACGGAGCACCCGAGGTTCGATCTCTGGTCCACAGACTCCACACCACTTGTTTGCGTTTTGATATTTATAAACATTTCTTGTTGTTCGTCCCTTCGGGATTTGAACCCATGCAATGTGTCTCAACCACTAGTCCGCTGACCATACGTAATGTAGGCTATAGCTCAGGACGACTCCCTTCCACAAACGTTGTACCCGGTCGGTCTTTCGAAAATCTCCCTTCCCTTACCGATCCACAAATTCGGTAGCCCGTCTTTCGAAGAGATCCTGTCTTTCGGGAAGCTCCTTTTTGAGAAAAAAGAGGTAGTTACAACTGACAACATCGGTTCAACGGTCCGCTTTGGCTGGTCGACGCGGTCGACGCGTCGCAAGCAGGCAGGCCGCCACTGTCCACTCTGTGTGTGGGTAGGGGGGCCAAAATGCTTGAGCTACCGTCTTCACCCGAACCAAAAGTCCGGTCATTATCGCTTGCTGTCTCAAAGACAGAAATTGCCCCAAATTCAGACAGAAGGACGTTACGACGCTTACGTTCTACTCGAATGAGGGACGACGGTAGTGCGGATGCGTTAAATGAGAGACCCCGGGGGGCTATCAAACGAGGGGATGCCTGCTATCGTCGAGACATCGTCGCCTCAAGGAGATCATAGACCGTGTAGCTAGTACCTTGGTAGGGGTAATGATTCTGAGTAAGTACTGAGGCGATTTCCAGACTCCAGAGTTCGTTGCACATTTATTTTCTGTCGTGCTTATCTCTTCTTTTTTTTTTCTTTTTTTTACCCTCTCTCTTTCGGAAGGCATTCATCAAGTAATCATGAGTGTAGGAGTCAAAAGGGAAAAAAAAAAAAAAAAAAAAAAAAAAAAAAAAAAAAAAGAAGAAGAAGAAGAAGAAGAAGACAGTCTTTCGAAGTTGTGATTGAGCATGTCTCTGCTCAACATGGGTTGGGCAAGAGTTGGGGAGTGATGGGAGATGACGGCTAATCACGTATGATACTACCGTCTTCCCCCCAATAGAACGCATGGCAATTCTCACTGTATCTAGAATGAAATTTGCCCCAAATACATCTATAGTGACCGTACATTCTCTTCGGGGGAAGGCGGTACTAGTGATCTCTGAGCTCAATCGCGATCATAACAAGTCCATACGTCACCTCAACGCCTCAGGTCCTCTCCACCGCAGCGCCATATCGGCATCGTACATCAAGTGGATGACTATTACTTATAAATCACAAGGGATATCAAGCGAAGTTAACACCACACGAGGAGGGAGCAAAAACAAAGGAGGTATTGGAGACGTTATTGCAAAATAAAAGAACTCAATAATTAGCCAAAAAAAAAAGAAAAAAAGATAACATACGCAAAAAGTACTCCCTCGCAGCAGCACCAACTGGCCTACCTTCTTCAGCCGAATACAACGTACGGTCATTATAGCTGTATGTATTTGGGCCATCTTTCCGTCTAAATACAGCAATCATGACCATATGGCATATGCTTCACAGTTCTCACCTTCAACACTGCCATCGCCTCCTCAGGAGCACTCTTCAGAAATTGCTCATTAAGTTGGAAGTAGAACACCAAACTGAAACCATCGCCATCAGCTTCGCAGGATGGCCAAATGTTGGCTTCGTAAAATGGGAACTGATCACAAATTCACCGGAGCGGAAAAGATAAGAGAAATGGAAAAGTGTTTCCAAAAAAAGGAAATAACAGATTCACAGCAGCAAGATTAGGATTCCAAAATACTTTCTAAAAAGTTTTTTTAATTTCTGCTTCGTGAAACGGGAACTGTCACAAAGAAAATACAAAAAGAAAAAGGTGAGCTGTGAAGGAATACTTGTTTAATTTTTTTTTTATTTTTATTTTTTTACGAATTATCTTATTCGGGTCAGTCAAGAAGTTCCAACCACGTAGAGTAGAAAAAAGGAACACAAGACAGCTTTAACCAAAAAAAAAAAAAAATCCCAAGAAAAAAAAACAAGAAACATACAGTTCGGACCCCAGGTCACAGCTGTGGCATTCCGGCTGGCAGGCCAACTAACACTGGCTCTGGCAGAGGATGACGGTTGCATACTGGTCTGCGAATCGGTACTCTCTCTCTCTCTCTCTCTCTCTCTCTCTCTCTCTGTGGCAGAGGAAAACACTTCAGCGCGTGCTACTCTCTCTCTCTCTCGCGCACGCGCACGGCGCCGCCCCCCTCTCTCTGTGGCAGAGGAAAACATTTCAACACTGCTACTCTCTCTCGCTGTGGTAGAGGAAAACATGTGAATATGTGTCCTCTCTCTCTCTCTCTCTCTCTCTCTCTCTCTCTCTCTCTCTCTCTCTCCCCTCCCACCCCTGAGCAGCTCAACTCTCACATCATCACATCACGAATTCATATTTTGCCAGTAAGTGACATATGACCATATTTGCCGAGAGACGGATTTCGTCATTCACTTTCCATCTTCATTTACAGCGCTTGATGCTGGCAAAATCACACGCACTTCAAATCGAGAAACCACAAGATGATCATAGTATCATAATAACGTTAACATTGGAATGATAGTAGGATACAAAGCAGATAAACACTGCCTGCCCCTGTGCAAGGATGACACACATAAAACGAGAAACGGTCCAAAGTCTGTCTTTCTGGTTGATTGTCCATATAATACTATAATAGTAAAATCATACGTCAAAAAAAAAAAAAAAGGGGCGATAAATAACCATGGGAAATATCACACAATTTCTACCCCTCAGAACTACTGACGATTTTCCAAGTAAAGAATTTCAAATAGGTAATAATGAATTGTAATTGTGGTAAAGGGGAAAAAAGACAAAACAAAAAGAGGAAAGAAGGAAAGCTCCGCCTGCTCGTCCCCTCTTACGAAAAACGGCGACAAAGTAGAAAAAAAATTTTAAATTTGGGAAAAAAAAAAAAAAAAAAAAAAAAAAAGGAAACAAAAAAAAAATGCTAAGGTCAAATATTACCCACAAACACCAGCTGCTCCCGAGTCCATGGACAAGCAATACATCGTTCCTTGGGAAAAGCGCAAAAAAAAAAAACATTTTCTTGCTCAGGGGCAACCATTGCTCCATACACAACACACTTTTTCTTTCTCAGAGCATACTCACACTAGCACTCTCCTAAATGCATCTGACCACAATTACGGCCACACTGGGAGTATCTGACTGCAATCACGTCCAGAATTTGGTAGAAAGAAGTCCTAATATGAGAAATAATGCCCTCAGAGACACCAATAGCTCCATACACACAGTACACCATTTCTTCGCACGTAAGCCACCTTTTTCGATTGTTCGGCTTGTCCATTTCAAAACAATATTTCAGATTATTTCTGCATCCAGGCCTGACCATAAAAGCCGTCAGATACATCCAGAAAGCTGACGGATACATCCAGGAAAGCGGTCAGATACATCCAGGAACGTCCTCGTGTGAGTATGGCCTAACCGTTACATGCATGTGCTCGTTAACAATTTTAGAATTTTAATTTCAATTTTTAGTTTTGTTCTTTTTACGTGTTCCTCGTCCGCCCGCACAAAAGGATTTGAACGTGGGGACCATTTAACTAGAAAGACAGTTTTCTTTTCAAAAGAAGAACTTAACAAATTTCAGAGAAGGCATAAAGTGCCATGAACATAACCCAGGAATCAGTTCAGATACAAGCAGGGATGCGTTCGGCAGATCACCCCCGGTTCTCCACTCTACCTGGCAGTTCACAACAAGCACTCTTGGTAGGAAGCTAGACAGGGCCAGCTCGCTCTGGAACGGCAGCTCCACAAAGTCAGCGATATGAGACGCTTTCCTCGGGGAGTGATAAATATCCACCCCAAATACATCATATATACAATAACTCGGAGCGGTTATCTTCTTCTTATCCCTGCTGTCTCTTATACACATCTAGATGTGTATAAGAGACAGGTGTGTGTGTGTGTGTGTGTGTGTGTGTGTGTGTGTGTGTGTGTGTGTGTGTGGATGTGTGTGTGTGTGTGTGTGTGTGTGTGTGTGTGTGTGTGTGTGTGTGTGTGTGTGTGTGTGTGTGTGTGTGTGTGTGTGTGTGTGTTTTGTGTGTCACATGAGACACCCATGCATCCCACCTGTCTCTTATACACATCTAGATGTGTATAAGAGACAGCTATCACTCCCTTCACAGATCATCACAAGCCATCCATAACGAAAAAGTATAGATAGGCAATATAATAAAAAATGCAAGGTTGGCCACATTTGTTGTGGTTCAGCGCCAAGTGCCCACACACTCGTCTGCTGCCAAAGCGGCACACTTGCACATATACATATGTATACATATATATTTAAGGGGATGGAGGGCAGAAGGCAACTCACCTAAGACAGAAGACTACTCCAGCAAGAAGGCACCGACCTGACCCCCCTCAGAGGTCTGAAAAAACTTCGTGTGTGTGTGTGTGTGTGTGTGTGTGTGTGTGTAGCATGTGTGTGTCACATGAGAGACGTACGGGTACGACAGGTCATATCCGTACAGCTCCGACGTCAACCTGTCGGCACACTGTGGGCAAGAAGCAAAGCGCGGAGGCGATTCCAAACACGGCAGGGTAAAGCCCGTCCGTATGTCCATTTGTGATACGGGCGAATAGGGCCGTTTTTGTCGAAGGAGGGTGGGCAGGCGACAGTAGCGTGTGACGAAAGCGAGGAGGGTTGGTGATGCGGGTCCGCTGCCCAGGGCACATTCACAGGCTGACCAGTGTTCATACTTTTACGGATACCCATCTATCAATCGAAAAAAACAAAAAAACGAAAACCGAAAGACGAAGTGATTACAACATTTGATTAAGTCACTTCGAGTTCCAATATCATCAGCAAGCTATCAAAAAGTGGATAAGAAATGAAGGAGCTATGCTATTCGATAAGTCAATTCCAGTTGCAATACCATCAGCAAGCCAGGAAAAACGAAAAGAAGGCGAAAATACTGAGGCGATCACACTTATCGAGTCGTCATTCCAAGTCCCACACCCATGCATCCCACTGTTCCATTCCAGAGCGCGCATTCACAGACCGACCAGTGTTCCTACCTTCATGGATACCCATTCGAAAAAACGAAAATCAAAAGTCGGGGCCATTCGATTACGTCAATTCAAGTTCCAATATCATCAGCAAGCCATAAAAAGTGGATAAGAAACGAAGCGATCATATTATCCGATAAGTCATTTCGGGTCGCAGTACCATCAGCAAGCCAGAAAAAACGAAAAGAAGGCGAAAATATCGAAGCAATTCCACTTCTCGAGTCATCATTCCAAATCCCATACCCATGCATCCTACTGTTCCATTTCAGAGCGCGTAGGGTGACGTTCAGAAGTGGGCGGGAGAAAAGACATCGGGAAGGGAGAGGAGCAGGGGGGATGATCCACCGAAGAGAACGGGCGAGGAGAGGGAGAGCGAAGAAGAGGGATAGTGGCGAGAAGAACGGTGTAAAGGAAGGAGACGGGGGGAGGAAGAGGGGGGTATCGTTGACACCAGGCGTGCGATGCTAGAAATTCCAAAGGTCCATCACTCGTTAATGCGCAAAGAGCAGACCATCAGCCCAATCCGTTGTCTGTAAAAAAAGCAGACCATTAAGATGTTCCAACATTATTATCGCCAAATAGGCGTAGCCTTCACAAAGCGACCATACCGTGCCCTGCCGCAGTCCAAATCTGCTCGTGAAAAACGGTGAAAGGGAAACTCACGGGGGAACTCACAACCTACAGACAAGTGAGGGTAATGCAGGGAGGGGGAGGGAGGAGGAAGGAGGAGGGAGTAGAAGAAGGGGGCAGGAGAGGCCCTGCTCTAGCTCTATCCTYCAGGTCTTACGCGCTCCTGTATCGGCGCAGACCATCTCGCCAGATTGCAGGGAGGGTGTGGCAAAAACCCTGAAGCGCTTTTCTACCCCATGCCACTTGGGGCGTCATCAGAGGGGGGGGCATCTCCTGGGAGACGAGGTGGGGGAGGAGAGGCATGAGGGGGGAGAGGGTGAAGGAGGAGACGGATGGGGGGAGGGGGGTGAAGATTCGTGATGGGGATAGGGAGGGGCGGGGGGGCATAACGCGGGCAGAGGGGGGGGGGGGGAAAGAAGAGTAGATGAAGTAAAGAAAGGACAGGAACGACAAAAAGGAAAAGGAAGGCTAAAAAAACGTGCGAAGATGTCCCCGCCGCCATCTTGGTTTCCATCCTCGTCGTTGCGCGCTATCCAGCCGCCTCCTCCAGCCAACCCGAATGAGCRAGCAGAAAGCACAAGCAAAGGCAGCCAGCAAGAAGAAGCGACACGAAGCAAATCGTGCCGGCCACAAGCAAGGCAAAGCCCCTGGTCGAAGTACGCAGGAGCACGGTTTCGGAGAGGCATGCGGCAAAAAGCAGACCCGCCAGCGCAAGGTTGGGAAGCAGGGCGAAAAACAGCACAAGGGCCAGATACGCGTCCAGTGCTGGCGAGCGTGGGCAGTAGCTAGGCATGGCGATTGCCGCGGGGCAAGTCGCGGCGCACTGCATGACGAACAGTCAGAGCACAGGGGGAACGGGATCACAAGCGTGCTTCACCCCAGGAGTGTTACCACTTCCTCCTGCTCAAGCCGCTCCTCTTCCTGGTCCCAGTCGGCGAAAAAATCCATGCCGTCCGCCGTAGTGCCAAAAATTCTTTCTCCTCCGCCAAAACCGGATCGCCACCCGTTCCTACCGCTACCGTAGCTGGTTGTCGTCAGATAGGCCGATGAATAGTCCTACCGTCGTCGACTCCTAATATAGTCATTACTTCGCCGCCCCCAGCCTGCGTCTAAAGAAAGCTTCCTATTCCATCCCTACGCTTAGTGTGCGCATCCGACGGTACTTATTAGTGCAAAAAGAAAAAAGAAAAAAGAAAAAGAAAAAAAAGAAAAAAGAAAAAAGGGAAAGAAAAAAAGGGGGAACAGCCAAAGGAGAGAGGGAATGAGTCAGAACGTCTTTCGTTGGCATGTGGGGGGTGCGTGTGTGCAAGGGTCGATCCATCTTGGCCCCTTCATGGGCGAATTTGTCCCTAGGTTCGCATGTGCCCCGCCCTGCCCCGCTGGGTCGGGGGAAGCGATAGGCACGAGTTCGGGGACACACGTTGGTCTGTCCACCGAGGCGCTTATTGCCAGAAAAAACCAAAATAAAAAAGGGGAAACAGAGAAAAAGAAGAAGAAAAAAAGAAGAAAAAAGGAAAAAGAAAGAAAAGGAAAAAAAGGAAAAAAGGAAAAAAAGGAAAAAAGGAAAAAAAGAAAAAAAGAAAAAAAGAAAAAACAAAAAAACGAAACAACGAGACAAAGGAAAAAAGAAAGGAGGGGAAAGAAAACGGGGAAGGGGGGTAGGGGGGTTCTACTCTCGCAGGGGCAGCCCTCCCGCTAACCGCCTTCCGATCCTCATCCGTCCGTCCAGCCATCGCCCGTATAGTCATGTGCGCGTGTGTGTGTGTGTGTGTGTGTGTGTGTGTGTGTGTGTGTGTTGTTTTAAAAGACCACAGATCCTCTCTATCACTCCCTTCACAGATCATCACAAGCCATCCATAACGAAAAAGTATAGATAGGCGATATAATAAAAAATGCAAGGTTGGCCACGTTTGTTGTGGTTCAGCGCCAAGTGCCCACACACCCATCTGCTGTCAAAGCGGCACACTTGCACATATACATATGTATACATAATACATATATATTTAAGGGGATGGAGGGCAGAAGGCAACTCACCTAAGACAGAAGACTACTCCAGCAAGAAGGCACCGACCTGACCCCCCTCAAAGGTCCGAAAAAACTTTGTGTGTGTGTGTGTGTGTGTGTGTGTGTGTGTGTGTGTGTGTGTGTGTGTGTGTGCGTGTGTGTGTGTGTGTGTGTGTGTGCGTGTGTATTCTCATGTTCCCTATACATAACCCAAAAAGAAAGCGCGACTGTGTTGTCATGTTTACTGCACACAACCCCTCAAAGAAAGCATGACCCTTGTGTTCCGGTCTATCATGTTCGCTACACACAAATCCACAGAAAAAAGCACGACTGCGTCAGACTGTTTTGACGGACTTCCATCTGGAGGTTGTTTGTTTGTCTGTGTGCGGAAGAGACGGAGCAACACACACACACGCACACACACACACACACACACACACACACACACAGAGAGAGAGAGAGAGAGAGAGAGAGAGAGAGAGAGAGAGAGAGAGAGGGTGTGTGTTTCAGACCTCATGTAGGCTTTGCCGCGAATCTTGAAGGATGAGGGTTCAACGGTGGACCACCTCCCCGGTTCAGGCCTCTCTTGTGGGCACTGCAGCAGGGTTGCCCCTGCATACAACTTGTCACAAGCGAGCTTCAAGGCTGCAGACATACATACAAGAGACAAGAGCAAGGTGGCTGGCTGATCAGCTGGGCAGCAAAGATTACCAACAATTTCTCAGAAACACGTCCTCCCAACAAATTTCTCCCCCCCCGTCATCGTCATACACATCACGATCATAAATATAAGTGCAAGGACCTGCAAAATCTCACCCTGAGACACCTGCTGTGTTCTGAGTTTTGTCGCTTGTTTGAGTGACTTGGTGAGATTCCCATATTCCGCTTAGATTTCTAAGTGTGTGTCGTCATATTCGCTATACAACTGTGCCAGACTGTTTTTCCGGACTTTCACCGACTCATCGCGAGGCTGAGAGTTCTAAGCGAGTGTTGTAGATTTTTGCACCACAACAGCCCCTGTTCCACCCAGATCAGTAGATCCAAAATCAAACCAACTTTACCTCTATTGCACGCAATGAACACACTTAAGGGGAGCCCCTGATACTTGCACCAAGGCCCTGTATACTGCAAGCCACGAAGTTTGGCAGAGCAGCCCTGGACATGGAGGCCGCCCTCCAGATTCAGTCCTCTTCCCATAAGAAAAGCACCTCATCTTTCCAGAGAAGGAGAAAGGGAAAGGATGGAATGTATGCCATGGAGTCTGAGGATGACTCTGCAGGCTCTGACCAGGAGGGGTGCTCTACTCCCTCAGCTGATCAAGATGCAGGAGCATCAGCAGACCAGGCTGCTCTGATTCCGGGCCAGGCACTAACGAGCCTTGCCAGAGGCTCTGGTCAGCTCCACCCCCAAATGTCCACCACTTCCAACAGGTCAGGCCAGCGCCCTACTGTCTTCATCCGAATAGAACGCCCGGTCATTATAGCTGGTATTTGGCACAACTTTCGGCCCAGATACGGTGATAATTACCGGGCATTCTATTCGGGTGAAGACAGTAGTGGCCAGCAGAGGCAGAACATGCCGAAATCTGCCAAGCGTGCAGCTAATCCCATGGATCCTTCCTCTTTTCCATGGAAAGACCTGAAGATTTCTGAGGGTCTCCGACAAAGGAGAAAGGATGATGGGGTTTGCCTCAGGTGTGCAGGCAAACATTTTGTCAAGGACTGTCCATCCTGGCGCAACAACAGCAGCAGCAATTCAAAAAAACTGAGTAGGCCAGCAGAGGTAGCAGCAATTGCATTCACCTCCTTCTGATGGTGAATCAGCTGCTGAGCTCCGAAGTGATGGGGTTAAGTTTATGAATCTGAATTTGTTTAGAACGAAAAGCGTCCACTGGGAGTATCATGCTTCCAGGACAGGATCGTACAAGAAGTTCTTAGAATGATCTTAGAACCTATTTATGAACCCCGCTTTTCCACTTATTCACATGGCTTCAGACCGGGACGTAGTATGCATAGATGCATAACCCCATTTCAACCGCAACCTGCTGCACCTCTACACAAACACATCCAGATTCAGGACAATCGTTTTGCTAGTGGGGCCTAGGCCCTGGTACACACAGCAGGCTGAGACCTGATACTCAGCATAGGGTGGAACAGGTCTGGTAATCAGGCCTGAGGACTGGTAATCGGACCATGCTCAGGAAAGACTTGATACTCAGCCTTTATTACACAGCCGTTTGAAGGCTGTGAAAAGGGAAACAGGCGTTTCTTTCTGGTACAGGCCTGGTAGGCTTAGTTTTACGGCAGACACAACGTAAGAATTTTCCTGGACGTAGTGGCCGGATTCATTGTCTGAAATTAGGACCATCAGGACATCACGTGCAGAACTGCACAAGTCTCAACTAGGACATCGTCCAAGGATGATCTTCACCGATGCTCAAGGAGAGTAATAGTGCCAAACACGGAATGGGTCGATCAGAACTCGCAGCGGAGCATGAGAAAGACGTTCCTCCCGCGCTTGGAGGAATAGTCTGGGGACTCCTAGAAACAGCGGGGCTTTTCAGACTCTGCTATTAGCTTTTGCAAGTCATCCCATCGACCGCAAGGATTGCAGCTACTCGGTTGCTACAGGGGCATTTACGTATGACAATCAGAACCTGACACAAGGGGCAGATACGCCCAGGATGACACCCCTTTCACAGGCAGGGTGACCCAGGAGTGGATAGGCCCAAGTTGAACCGTCTTTCACATGCTGTCAGAAAACGGGATGCTTGCATTCGTAACAGGGGGCATCCCGGGGTAGATAGGCAGAGGGCGATCCCCCTTTCACAGGCTGTACAGGGTTACGCTTGAGTAGATAGACCCAGGATGACTCCCCTTTCACAGGCTGTCGAGGGTGAACCTCGTAGATAGGCCCAGGGCAACCCCCCTTTCACAGGCTTTCCAGGGTGGCCCTCGAGTAGATACGTCCAGGGTGACTCCCTTTTCGCAGGCTCACAGGCTGTCAGAAAGTGTGAAACTTCCATTTGCAAGGGGGGTCACCCCAGGGAAGATAGGCCCAGGTTGACCCCCCTTTCACAGGCTGTCCGGGGTGACCCCGTTTCACAGGCTGTCCAGGTGGCCCCCCATAGGGCCACTTCCATTTATACGCACGCCCCAAATTGATCGCCTTGAGTTTGTTGCCATAAACCAAAGTGACTCTGATGGCCAAGGCAAGTAGGATAATAAATAGGTGGATGTCCTACCTTCACACAACGAATCTGGTCACAGTCGCCGTTAGATACATCCACACTAAGTGGCTTGCACTCCAAGCAGCCGAGCAGAAGCGTTGTGCGCGGAACTGTGTTTCTGTGTTGTGCAATGGCACACACCATAAGAGTGGAGCTCAATAACATCTCAATGACATGGATCGTAACCTCCCTCGTGAGCCTGTGCAGACCACCTTCCAGGTCTTCCAAAATGGCCCCTGCCAGACCCGACTTCACCCAAATCGAGCGCCCAATCATATAGCTGCTGTGTTTGCGGCAACGTCCAGTCCAGACACAGCCCAGGCATTCTATTCAGGTGACGACCGTAGCTGTCTGACGGGTGTGTACCACAATACAGTAGGGATGCTCAGGTAGTGTAAAGGCTGGATATCGTCTTTTTCCTAAGTTGCTCGGACAGCCCCACAAGGTTGGCACAAACGTTAAACACACCAGTACCTCGCCCAGGCAGACTTGACAATCAAAGGGCATCACCACACCACTCTCGAAATGTGCAAAATCAGAATCAACTTCCTGCTAGAACATGGCCAAATGCACCCGCCACATTTTTGTCTTTTCCACATTTCGAGAGTGGTGCGGCGAGGCCCAAAGTTGGGACATTCCCGGCTCTTCGAACAAACAGTGCTTCCAGACCAAAAAGGCTCGTGGCGCCAGGCAGAGAAAAAAAAAAAACAAAAAAAAACGCATCCATTGCAGTTCCTTTACCTTTTGCACGCTGGGGGAATCCGCCACAGCAAAAATAGGCTCGGAGGTACTGCTGGGGTTAAGGCTTCGGTCTAATGAAGTGGACAAGTTACCTGCAGGTGATGCGTCAAATTCATTGGCGTATCTTGACTTAGTAGTTGCAAATGCCTTGCCATTCTTTGCACATGCCCATCTCTTCATAGGGCTTGAAAGGCCGCCTTGCAACGGAAGAGTCTTCACCCGTGGCAAGCACAGCAATAGGTCTCTCCCAGCTTCCCCGTCCTTTGCGCAGTTGGATTTCTCGGCGCCCCATTCGTCCGGCAATCCATCTCCGCAGGAGCTCCTTGGCGTCCATGTGTCGACCGATACTGTCATCGCTGACCTCTTCTTGCCCAGTTCGAACTCCGGTTGGCCACCGTCCATTTCCCCTTCGCACAGTGCAAGATTCGCGCAACACGACCGCGTTACGGACAGCCGTCGCATGACTGTCGTAGTGGTCGTCTCTTTGCCTGTGCATACACACTCTACAACATGCACATGCTCCTCAGACGTTCTATGGTTTTCCCTCTCCGCCACCCCTTCCCATGACGAGGAGCCAAATACACTGTTCGGGTCAAAGTTCGGCACCAAACCTGGCATTGTCGGCACCCCTTCTGCCGCCAAAACCGACGGAATCGCTATCGGTGTGCCAGGGCTGCAAAGCCTAGCAGCCTGGGCAAATACCCCTGCTCTCGCTGCTTCGGACAACGGCGTCCTGGAGCCGGACGTCACGCTGAAGTAATCTGCAAAACCGCCGAACAACCATCATGCATCTTAATGTCGGAGCCAGAGCACCGTACGCAAACTCCCCCAGACCAGAACTACCCGAATTTCAACAACACAGCCCCCAGACCATGCATTTGGGCCATTTCTCGATTTTTGCAAGTCATCCTTGTGCACAAGGATTTGTGTGTGCCATCCTTGCCAAGAAGCACCATAAGAAACATCCCCCCCTTCCCCCCTTCCCCCCAGAGCAGCACTGAATTTCAATATGAGAGCCCCGAGACCCCATCATCCTTGTGCAGAGACCATGCTGATCTTCTGTGTATTGTTCCAAATTTCAGCACACGTCCCAAACCTCGGGCAAAGATCATGCATATGACAGCAGAACAAGTCTAAATTCAACGGCATGTAGTTTCTTATGGCTCTGCATAACCATCATACTCCTTGAAGAGCCAACAAAAAAATTCACCGACAAATTCCCCCGACAATATAATAGAATACTAAGAATAGTAATGATGCCAAAGCACACACAAGACAGCCACGAAAAGAAAAGAAAAAAAAGAATAAAAAGGAGGGCCATGATGCACATATGCAAACGATCCAGAATGCCTGCAAATTCTTCAAGCAAGCAGTGCCACACATAGTACCTCGTCCGGGGAAGTCAGAGTCTGCATATCGGGGCAATATAAAAATTAATAAATTATAGAATTAAGCAGAGACTCAGATAATAGACCACATCATCTAGAGGGCGGAACGCTTGACATCTCAGGAGCAAAACACACACACACACACACAAAATAAATTACTAAATTAGCTTCGGCTAGTGAATTTACACTGCCTCCGAACATCCATAAAGTACGTAGAGGCTGTGATGTGTCGTCAAACCTGCTGGGACTTGTACGCGAGGTATATATAGTATATATGGGTAGCTAGAGGGAGGTGAGAGAGAACAAAATAGGGTAGGGAAAAAAAATGCAACTGTCCCCCATATGAGGACAAAACAGATGTAATCTTTTTTTATAACAAGAAGAAAAAAAGAAAAAAAAGGGCTGGGGTAGTAACCATCAGCAGCATAGTACCTTTGACACTCTGGAAGTCGTCATCCACCTCATCGTCGAACACAGACCTTGATTCATGCCACTCATCCCTCTGACCTGCCATTTTGATCCCACATGCACATGTCACAGAAATGTCATAGAATCCCCCCCCTCATACCCCTACCACTTCCCCTCCCCCCCAATCCCCCCCCCAACACACACACACACACGCATGCATCATTTTCGCCAGTGTGAGGTCCTCCCAGCCCCGCTGCTATGCTATGATAATCCACTATCCAACAACGGTACTATTCTTGCCAATGATTCTTATTCCATCGTTTTTCCCCTCCTCTCCTTTTCTTCTCTATTCCTTTTCCTTCTCTTTATCCGTCTCTTTGTCCATCCATCTCTTCGTCCTTCTCTTTGTCCTTCTCCTGTCCTTCTCATGTCCTTCTCTTGTCCCTTCTCTTTTCCTCCTCTTTCTCTTTCTCTCCTTCCTTCTCTTTTTACTTCCATATTCCCTTCTGTTTTCGCTGAGCATAGCCTGCACATAGCATGGCTTTCCCTTCCCTTTTCTCTTCTCCTTCGCTTTGTATGTCTCGTTGCCCATCCTCTTTGTCCTTCTCTCCTCTTTTTCCTCCTCTTTTCCTCTTCTTACTTCTCTTCTCACTGAGCATAACCTGGACATAGCATGGCTTTCCCTTCCCTTTTCTCTTCTCCTTCGCTTTGTATGTCTCGTTGTCCGTCCTCTTTGTCCTTCTCGTCTCCTCTTTTCCCTCCTATTTTCCTCCTCTTTTCCTCTTCTTCCTTCTCTTTTTCCTTTGCTATTCCCTCCTCTTTTCACTGCAGAGGCATAGCCCGGGCTTTTCCTTGACTTTGTCCATCCGTCTCTTCGGCGTTTTCTTCTCTCTTCTTCCTTCTCTTTTTTCTTCTCTTCTCCCTTCTCTTTTCCCTTCTCGTTTCACTTGCACAGGCATAGCCCCGGCATAGCATGGCTTTCCCTTCGTTTTCCCCTTCCCAGGCAGAGCCCAGACATAGCCCGCCCAAGCATAGCATCACAAAGGCCTGCTATAGAATAGCATAGCAAAAGCATAGCACGGCATAGCACGGCCATCACATAATAGGGACTGCATTAAGATCACATATAGCACAGACATAGCATAGGGATGGTGTGGACATAGCATTACTGCATTAAGATCACATGTAGCACAGACATAGCATAGGGATGGTGTGGACATAGCATTAGGATTTCAATACAATGCAGAGTCCAGTATAGGCGCATAAGGATTCGGATCTTGGACACACCGAGAACAATTTGAATTGTTCGTAGAGATGGGCCCGGCTGTAATCGCTCTCACTGTTTCATGGACTGCAGTACTTTTTGAACCAGTTTACTACCTTGCAATAGCAAGGAGGATTGGATTAAGCGCCTGAATCCAGACACGTTTTATGCCGAGATGCAGAAAAACAGATGGATCGCGATTTTTTTTGCCACCTCTCCAAAAACACATCCAGATTCAGGCATCAAACTCGCCTCAGGTGAATCCTGAGACCTGCCAGAATTTCATGTTTGTCCCTCCAGAGGCACAACAAATAACAAGAAAAGAAAACAGTAATTGTTATGCTAGGGGAAGCCCCCACTAAGCTATGTCTAAGGGCGTCGTCACACCACCCATGAAACTCGGGCTTGTGCTCCTTTGACTTGCTTCGGGGTAATGCCCTGACATCTTTCACGCTCCACTACCGTCTTCACCCAAATAGAACGCCCTGTCATTGTAGCTGTATTTGGTCAGCTTTTAGTCTCGATACAGCGATAATGACCGGGCGTTGTACTCGGGTGAAGATGGTAGTCCAAAGTTGTGGTCTCCCTATTGCGGTGCTCGCCATGTATAACAGTTGTTCCAATTCTCCAGCTTCAACTGCACCTGGCGACTTCAGATAACTTTTCTTTAGCATTGACGTTAGAGCACAAGCCTTAAAAAAAAAAAAGAAACAACGTACGAGCACATCTTTTCACAAAGATGGCCAGATACATCCGTTAAAAAGTTAGTAAAAACATACGAGCGCATCCTCTCACAAAGATGGCAAGATACATCCATTACTATGAAGGGTAACCGATGTATTGACCCACATTCTGTGGAAAGATAAGTTTTATTTGGTTCCATGAGAGGTAAGTCATGGTTTTGGTTCCAACACATGTAATCCAAAGCCAGATCTCACCGTCAGATCCTGTCGGTCAGATCTCCAAACAAAGTCCTAGACCTAGGCTTGGACTGCACTGGCCGGCGGCTGGAAAGTTTTTGGCCGCGGAAAAATCTGAGGGACCCTCCTGGAAAAGAAAACGTCCATTTCGTGTGCATCCTACCGCCACACAGTTTTGGCAGGACCGGAAAAGACGCCACATTCCCGAATAGGAAAACGAGGTCGGTGCCCTTCGGAAAAGGAAAGTGTGGCGGTGGGGCTGGTCCACAGGGGAAACCAGGCATCAGCTCATTGGTGCTGCCTTCATAACGGACGTTCCGTCGCACGTCCACTGCACCACTCCTACTGGACTCCGATGCCAACAGCTGGCAAGCCGCCCCCTCCCGTTCTATCTGGCTGGCATCTCTGGAAAAGGATTTGTCCAAGAAGCGGTGTTTTTTTCCACCAGCCAGGCGAGTGGAAACCATGGTTACAAACTTACGATACGGACGTCCAGATCCCATTCCGGACCGCATCTGGATGTCCGACGGACGTCCGGTCTGGTAGGTCCGGAAGAGGGTTTTTTTTGTTTTTGATTTTTTTTGGGTTGTTCAAAGCCCACCCCCCAACAAAATGTTTTGGGATAACTGTTTTCTGGCCCTTTCAAAAAGCCAAAGAGAGTCGGGTGGGGACTGATTCTCTGTGTGTAGGGAGGTGCACAGGTTGGGTACTGCCTAGAGGTACGTATGGCCCAATTCACCCCGTCTGTGTGTGTGTGTGTGTGTGTGTGTGTGTGTGTGTGTGTGTGTGTGTGTG
>BFEA01000612.1:292814-305717 GCA_003427395.1 Chara braunii | reverse complement strand
TGACGATATATATATATATATATATCGTCAAATAGAACTGCCCGGTAAACCGTAGGCAGAGAGGGAGAAGAGGACAACAAATGTATATATATATATATATATCGTCAAATAGAACTGCCCGATAAACCGTAGGCAGAGAGGGAGAAGAGGACAACAAACGAGGGGCTGTGACAAACTGTTTCGTCGGAGTTTATATATATATATATATATATATCGTCAAACAGAACTGCCCGGTAAACCGCAGTAGGCAGAGAGGGAGGGAGAAGAGGACAACAAACGAGGGGCTGTGGCAAACTGTTTCGTCGGAGTTTCACCGGCTCATCTATATATTTTTAATAATTATAAAAACGCAAAAGGAGGCCGGGAATCCCTCCACATCTCAACCCAGTGTACCGGGGCCATTACCCACCTTTTATTTTTTAATTTGGTAAAGAATTTTGATGTGCCCCTGAGGCAAAAGTTGTTCAGTTTATTTTTTTGCATCACATCTTTTTCCCCGGATTTGATTTTTTACCAAATTCTTGGAACTTTCTTTTTTTATTTTCTTTTTACTTCCTTTTTTTTATTGGCTGGACCTTCCCCTACCCTGTAGTCCTTGCACGGCCAGGCTGCACGGGAAAATTGGGCGACCCGGGCGGCCCGGCTGGTAGTCCAGCCAGATTTCCCTTCGTTTTTTTTGCTTGTTTCAAAAGGCGACAACCTTGACCTTGAAATATCATTATCGAACTAACCGGCCCTGGGTAATTCACAATTACTGTAGTAAGTATTTCACTCATCTGCTTCCAGTGGAGTTTGAATTTGGATCTGTATTTCAAGGGTTCAGTGATGTGATGACTGAGCTAGGCCAGTTGGTAGATTTCCGTTTCTTTTTCTTCACTCTCCACGTACTTCTGAACTTGAGCTGTGCTGATCTCTCACAAGGGGCAAGGTCCCACTAACAAAGAGAACCAGATTCAATGCCTGAATCAGGAAGCGCTTGTGGATAGGTGCAGAAACTTCACTTATCTAATGACCCGCCAAAATACAGACTGAGAACACTGCTGATTTCTGGGATTTGCCGCTGGAATGAATGCCTTGCTGAGATTCCCACATTCTGCTGTGGTTTCCAAGTCTGTGTGTGTGTGCGTGCCTGCTGGTTTGCATGCCTGACTGAGTGCTTGTCGGCTGAGTGTGTGTGTGATCCGCAAGGGTACTTGTTGGTTGAAAGGCCCCGCAAGGCTGGTACTTACCTGTGGCCGTGACTTTGAGGGTTGCAGCGGGGAAAACACTTAAGTAGCGGGATTAGGCCCGCGACACTTAGAGCAGCGGGGAAAAACACTCAATTAGCAGGTAGGCCGGTACCACTCAAGTAGAGGTAGGAGTGCCGGGTACTGGAGGCCGAGCAGAAGAAGACAAAGAGTTGGCATTTTTAGAGGCCCAGTAGCGGTAGGATAGAGGTAGGCCGGTACCAGTCCAAGTAGCCCGGGTCTAGGGCCTGTTCGGAAGATAGCAGAGCCTGCAATGATGTTTCCCTCCGAAAGGGAGGAGGTACCGGTTGCTGGGAGGCCACTCGGCCTAGGAAGTCACCGCCCAAGAGGCCAGTAGGCCGCTATATCTTCCGGAGGAGCAAGTAGCTCCTCCTCATTTGCGGTATGCAAGGATTGGCGACATGCTGCTGAGCGAAGCGCTGGACTGGTACAGCGCTGCCTGGAGGTGAAGGGCAGCTGGGCGCTCCGCCTGGCTATGGCGAGCAGCCCAGCCTGAGGAGGAGGAAGAAGGGGGCGAAGGAGGAGAGTGGCGAGGCACCTACCTGGCTATGGTGGACACCATCTTCATCACCTTGTTGGGCGCTGCATCTGGAAGGCCCCGGTTGGGGTAGTGCCGCACCAAGGAAGCTCGAGGCAGAGTCGAGCATGGCGGCTTACTCAGCAGCGGCATAGCTGCTTTGGGTGGTCCTTTGGACAGGAGTGCAGCGCCATAGCTGCTTTGGGTTCTCCTTTGGACAGGAGGGCAGGGCCCTCAGTAGTCCGCCATAGCCTAGGCATGTGAGAGGAGGAAGAAGGAGGGAAGCCATAGCTATGGTGGACTTGTTGTTGTTGTTGTTGTTGTTGTTGAGTCAGCAGTAAGAGGGAACTTCGGATATTGATTCTGGTTCATCCACTCATTGTTATTATTATTATTGGGAAGAAGAATAAGATTGGAGAGGTTAAGGAGGAGGAGGAAGGTGGAGAGAGAAGGGGGGATTTGTCATTGGTCTTGCTGCTGTACATCTTCTTCTTCTTCTTCTTCTTCTTTTTCTTCTTCTTCTTCTTTCCCTCTTCTCTGGTCTCTATCTCTTTGCAAGTGCTTTCATTTCTTTCGCAATTGGGTGGCATTGTCTTTCATTGTGAATTTGCACTTAGGAATGACCAGGATCATAACAATTGGTATCGGAGCGGACTTACTTGCTGGCGAGAGGTGTTAGTCACCCTAAACCTAATTCCGAATTAGGTTAGGGCTAACCTAATCTCGGATTAGGGTTGGGAAGTTAGGGTTAAGAGGGGCAGTGAGGTATGTGGATACCACCCCCACCTGGTTAGGTCATGTAGGGTCGACATCAGACCTGACCAGGTTGCTTGTGTGATTGGATGGGGTGGCGAGAGACAAAGGAGGCTGATTGGAGTAAGCGAGAGGGAGTAGAGAGTGAGAGGTACTCGCACCTGGAATCTGCACTTCAAGAAGACGTTGACTTTTGGGCTTCCCCTCAAGAGGGAGACTTGATTGGAGGCTGCCATATCTGCATCGAAGAGCTGCAAGGTGCTACTTTGGTCTTCAGACATCGACGGGGGATCCGGCGTTGTAACAGGGGTGTAGGGAGGCCCTCTTAGTCATGCTAGGACACTTCGTGTAGTGGTAGATAGGGGTCAGGAGGACCTATGAGAGAGGGGGGTGAGTCGATATCCATCTTTGGAGGCCGGGCCTCACAGGTAAGTGTCGTGTGACCTGGTTATGCCCGTGGGAGGTTGCTTGGTGCTTCATGGCCTGTTGGGGTGTGCTGGGCTCTCTTCTTCTTCTCTGCGGTCTTGGTTGTGTGTGCGAGCTTGTGGATTGCTTTCTCACCTGATGGATGGATGGATGATGTATCTTGTTCTCAATGACATATCTTTCTACGGTGCATTGTCCTTTCATTTCTGAACGGCTGCAGGGGTAAGTTCTTGCTGAAAGTTCGTCTTTCCTTTTCAGTACGGTAGAGGCAGTTTGGGACTAACTTGGTACACCTATCTCGTTGGTCCTGGTCCACGACCTACTTGGGACCTTCGGGACTCAGTGGGACCAGGCCCAACGGGACAGGACCTTTAGGGCCCAAATCTGTTGTCGTCAATGCATCTCTTTGTTGTGCTGAATTTGGGGGACATACGGCTAGTAAGGGCATTCCTTTCATGGGGATCTTGACTGGTCTTACTGCATGTTCTCACATACTGCCCCGGGTCTGGTTCGGCGACCGGCTGCACCCCTCGAAATCTCCATTGCTGCAGTTAGTTTTCTTCGGCTGATGTATTGTGGTACATGCTCCTTGTCAGATTAAACAAGAGGGGATCTCCAGCTAATCTGATCGGGCCCGTTCGAGAAGTCAGTCCTCTCTTTCGTTTTTTTATTATTTAATTATTTATCTTTATTCTGCTGCGTGAATGTCATTCTCTAAGTCCAAATGAATTGCCGCTCTGGCTAGGAGTTCTACCTTCTACTCTTTGTGATTTACTGTTTTTCTTTTATCTGAACTATCTATGTCCTGTATTGAGATGCGTGCGCAGAAAGTGGAAAGAGAAAAGGGAGAGAGAAGGTGTTCTTTTTGAGAGTGTGAGGGGGGTAAGAGGAGTGTTCGTCCAAAAGTGAGCAAAGTGTGGACCCCTCTTGAGAGATCTACTGACGCCCTATCCTCCAGCATGGCAGGTGTCACATCCGAGCAATGGAAGGCCATGCTGGACGCAGCGGCCGAGAACGAGAAACCTTTCTTTCAGAAACTTTACGAGGACGCACTACACAGAGAGAGGGAGGCAGAGGCAGCATCCAAAGCCACAAGTATTGCTAAACAAGTGGCCCTCCTCGAGGTTCCTGAATCGAATGATGACCGGTTCCAAGAGAAGCTCGCCACTGCCGTAGCAGCCTTGGTTCAACTGCGGACCTTGGAAGATATAGAGTCCGGTGTGACAGCACTGGAGCAGCGGAACCAAGAGCTGCAGGCTGAGATAGTCAGCCTCAAATAGTCCCAACTGTCTGCCCCCCGTCCTCCTAATCCTCGACCTGCTGCAGTCCCAGTCTCTCACCCTAACACAGTCCTCATGACGAGAGAAAGTGGAACTGTGACGAGCGCAGGAACCGGTGCCAGCTCCTCAAGCGGCAGTGCCGACAATTCTGCATTGGTCCTGGTTTCAAATGCAGGAACATCAGCCCAAAACGCCGCAGTTCTTACTGGCGTACAATACAACGGTCTCGTAGTGGACAAGAGGGCGGCCACTCTGCCGTCCAAGTACGACGGGAAGGGGGACATCACCTCTTGGATTAACTCCATGCGCTCATACTTCGAGGTACTGCGAACACCGCAGGAAGACCGAAGCATGATCATGGGCACAAATACCGAGCCCGCCATACGGAGTTTCATAGAACTCCAAGCTGTTATTGCAGGTTATGAGAGAATTGATATGACTGAGTGGCTGAAAGTAACTCCTGTACGTACTCTTGAGGGTCTCCTCATCACACAGTATCAAGATAAGCACGCTGCACTCAAGGCAAGACTAAAGCTTGAGGCCCTCAAGGGCCAAAAGTGGAGGACTTCCATGCAGGCTTTGGAGCAACACTTGACTGGTCTGTTCACCACTCTAAACCTGGGATGGACTGATGTGCCTTGCATGGATGTGGTTATGGGAGTGGCCCCTGAAGGATATGTCTCCCAGCTAGGACTCAAAGACCATACGACTTGGCGAGAGCTACTGATGGATCTAGTCAATCTAGAAGCCAAGGACCTCGCTAGGCGTGCAAAGGCACCCGCTGCAGGTAGAACTTCGCAACGCAAGCGGTACGGAAGCAGCAACCAGCTTGCCTTGCATGAACATTGGGAGGCTAAGGATCAGTCCTATGCGGATGATCTATCTCTAGCCGACGATCTAGAGTCGGACTCCGACGTGGACTGTTCTACATCAGCCCTTGAGTCTGGCATGAATACTGAAGAAAAATGCAATGCCTTTAAAAGGACTGCTTCAAGCAAGAGGCTTAACCGTGGTTCGGATAAAGGGACTGTAGCACACCTCCCCAAGAATGCAAAGATCCCTAAGAAACCGGAGGATGCTTCCACCAAGCCTTGGGAAGCCCTCCGCATTAGTCAAAAGGAAGGGGATAGAAGATCCAAACTGCATGTGTGCTTGCATTGTCAAAAGTCTGGGCACGATGTGCAGGACTGTTATTGTCTGCAGGGAAACAGGCAAAGGGCGTAGAAGAATCATCAGCACTCTCTACAACAAGGGAAGTTGAACAGTCAGTTGCAAGCCCCTCCAAGGAGCCTGAATCTGATCAACAGCCTGCTCTTGAAGCCCGGACCGATGCTGAATCCAAGGCTGCTGCAATTCCAAGTACTATACACTGAGCCTTGGGAGGAAACTAAGGAAATCGACTTCCACTCTCACCTGGAACATTGGCTGCAGCTCAAGCAGCAATATCGTGTTCAAGGGAGTGTGGAATCGATCTTCTTTAAGCTGCTCATTAACCGCCGATACATCCGTTAGATTATTGATAATGGCTCAACGACTAACTTTTTTTCTCCTAACGAGATTCGTAAGGCGGATCTGGGAATGAAGCAAGTGGAATTGCAGAACCCTTGTCAGACCCAGGTGGGCAACCAAGAGGTTGTCACCTCAACACATGTTGTCTAAGGTGTGCGCGTCACTTTTGACAAGGATCACACTGTCACACATGAGCTGAACTTTTATGTCATGCACAAGTGTCCTTTAGACGCGGTCATTGGCTTGGGCTGGTTAAAGGCTCATTGTCTAAGGACCACGTGGGCGGATAATCAGTTCGTGGTGCGTGATGCCAAGGGGAACAAGCGTACCGTTCTATTGGACGAGACGTGCGAGTCCCCTGTGACTCTTTTGAGTGCAAACAAATTCTGCAAATCAGTGCGCAGGCGCAAGGAAGCTGAGCATGTGCATGTAGCTCTTGTAAAGCTTCTCCATGTGCCTTCTACTTTTGCTGAATTTTCTACCTCCGAAAGTAATTCCACTTCTACTACCTCTACTTCTATTTCATCTACTTCTACTGTAAAAAATCAGTCTACTTCTGATCCAAGTACTTCAAATCCAGTTGTAATTGCTGTAAATTCTCAATCTGATTTTCTCTCTCCTGATGAGGATGATCCTCCACAGAAAGTCCCAACAAACATTCGCCGTCTATTAGATCGATTTCATGAGGTCCTGGCTGAACCTCGTGGAGTTCCCGAGCGTCCAGTCAAACACAAAATCGAGATAATATAAGAGAGTTTTCCTCCAAAGGGCTGCGTCTACCGTATGGGACAAGGCGAGTTGGAGGAGTTGAGGAGACAAATTGATGACATGATTGATCGTGGATGGATTAGGCCTAGTGAGTCTGAGTTCGGTGCACCTGTCCTGTTTGTGCCAAAGAAAGGAGGCAAACTCCGGATGTGTATTGACTATCGTGGCCTAAATCGTATCACCCGAAAGAACGCTTATCCCTTGCCGCACATAGATGATCTGCTAGATGCTGCAGGTGGGTGCAAGGTCTTCTCCAAGATCGACCTCAAATCTGGCTACCACCAGATTGAAGTTGATCCGAGTGACCAACACAAAACTGCATTCAAAACACGCAATGGGCTGTACAAATTCATCGTTATGCCCTTCCGTCTTACGAATGCACCAGTCACGTTTCGGTGCCTCATGGACAAGGTCCTCCGCCATCAGCTTAACAAGTTTGTTGTTGTTTACCTCGATGACATCCTGATTTTCAGCAAGTCCATGGAAGAGCACGTCAAGCACCTTGAGGAGGTTTTACAGGTCCTCAAGGAGGCACAACTGCACCTCAACTTAGATAAATCTGAGTTTGGAAGGGGCAGCGTCATCTATCTTGGGCACCGGTTGTCTGCAAACGGCCTTGAGTCGGAGGCAACCAAGGTTGAGGTCATACAAAACTGGCCTCAACCGGTAAACGTACGCGAACTGCGTTCTTTTCTTGGTGTGGCCTCGTATTATCGGAAGTTTGTGCCCAAATTTTTTGTCATTGCTCACCCACTCTCGAGACTAACAAGCAAGAATGTTGCCTATGCGTGGTGTGAGAAATGTGAGACGGCGTTCCAAGCCTTGAAAGAGGCTTTGGTAAGTCATCCTGCGGACATTGAGGATCCCAACCTCACGTTCGTGGTCACTACGGACGCGAGCCAGTATGGGATTGGTGCAGTGTTGCAACAAGATGATGGCGATGGTCTGCGTCCGCTCAAATATTACAGCAAACGCATGCCCAGCCACAAGGTAGTTACCTCCACATATATGCGTGAGCTCTATGCTTTGCGAGAAGCACTCACACACATTGGAAGCACTACCTCTTGGGTCGTCACTTCAAGGTCTACTCGGATCATCAGACCTTGCAGTGGATTAAAACACAAACTGATCTCTCTCTGATGCTCATCCGCTGGTTGCATGACATTGATGTTTACAATTTTGAACTGAAACACAAGAAAGGTTGTTATAACCGTGTTGCTGATGCTTTGTCGCGCCATCCTGAGTATTTGACTTGCCTTGTGGACTCATATGACCTCTGCAGAAAACTGAAGGAGGATCTGGTCGAACACACTGCCAAGGATCCGGACCTTAGCCCTATCCTTGAGCAGCTCAAGGCCGACCCTAGTAGTCAGCCTGATGTTCACGAGTGTGAGGGTCTTGTATTCCGCCGATATGGGAAGTTTGATCGTTTGAGTGTACCCAACCATGCGCCTCTCCGGACTCATTTCTTGGATTTGGCACATGGTCGGAGTGCGCACTTCGGCTTTGAGAAGACTTATGGAAGTCTTTTGCAGCAGTTTGATTGGCCGGGAATGAAGGGATCTGCTCAGAAATTTATTGTTGAATGTCTCGTCTGTCAAAGAACCAAGGTCCATAGGCATAAGCCTTACGGCCTGCTGAAACCCCTCCCAATCTCTATCAATTTCACGGACATGAGGAAGGTGAGCAAGGGAGGGCATTCACAAGTCATGGTCATTGTGGATCGTTTTTCCAAATTTCTGAATTTGATTCCTCTACCTCCTCATGCAGCAACTGAGCTAGTGATCGAAGAATTTCACCCGCAGTACATTCTGTCGTATGGACCCCCCGAAAACTCTTGTGAGTGATCGGGACACCAGGTTCATCAGTGCTGATTGGAAGGACTTCACCTTGCAGACCTATGACATTAAACTCGACAAGACTTCTGGTCGACACCCCGAAGCCAATGGATTGGCAGAGGATATCAACCAGACTGTCATTCAACTACTTCGCGCATTAGTTGTTCTACATCAGAACACGTGGGACAAGGAGTTACACAAAGTGAAAGGGTTGTACAACAACTCCATTCACTCTGCAATTGGCGTGACACCGAATCAGCTGCAATATGGTTGGCAGTTGCGCAATCCTCTCTCCTATTTGTTCCCCGAACGGCCCCCTGGTATGACGCCTGGCATGCCTGGCTACAATGCCAAGTATGCACGGCTGCTCAAAGTTGCTATCGCAGCAATGAACAAGCGTCAGCATGCCATGATCAAACATGCTAACAAGTCGCGCAAAGAAGGGAACTTCAAAGTAGGGAGTTATGTCTGGGTCAAAACGTCTGAGTTTTCTGACGAAGAGGGCGTATCACGAAAGCTTCTTCCATTGTACTATGGCCCTTGGCAGGTTCTAAAGGTGATTGGGGATGATTTTGGTCCTTCGTATGTGATTGACGTGCCTCCTCATCTGCGCACATATCCGGTCTTTCACGCGTCCAAACCGTTTCCACACATCGATGACGAGACTTTTCCCTTCTGAGATCCTATGATACCTCGTCCTATCGACGGCGGCCATGAGATAGACAAAATTGTTTCCCATGAAGGAAAAGGAAAGAACAGACAGTACAAGGTTCACTTCCTCTATCACCCATTGAACGAATTTTTCTGGATCGACCTAAAAGAGTTCCTAAAGAATGCTCCACGTGTTGTTAACGCTTATGATTGACAGATCGCTGATGGACAGACTGCTAAGTTTTCTGCAAAACTCAATCCTCACGGTCTTACTAAATCTCTCTTTCTGATCTACGCCTACGATGCATTTCGTGCCGACTTTGAATGAGTTTCTCGCTCGAAGGGACCTCGCTCTTGTGCGGGGGGTAATGTAATGACCCGCCAAAAATACAGACTGAGAACACTGCTGATTTTTGGGATTTGCCGCTGGAATGAATGCCTTGCTGAGATTCCCACATTCTATTGTGGTTTCCAAGTCTGTGTGTGTGTGCATGCCTGCTGGTTTGCATACCTGACTGAGTGCTTGTTGGCTGAGTGTGTGTGTGACCCGCAAGGGTACTTGTTGGTTGAAAGGCCCCGCAGGGCCGGTACTTACCTGTGGCCGTGACTTTGAGGGTTGCCACGGGGTAAACACTTAAGTAGTGGGGGTAGGCCCACGACACTTAGAGCAGCGGGGAAAAACACTCAAGTAGCAGGCAGGCCGGTACCACTCAAGTAGTGGTAGGAGTGTCGGATACTGGAGGCCGAGCAGAAGAAGACAAAAAGTTGGCATTTTTAGAGGCCCAGTAGCGGTAGGATAGAGGTAGGCTGGTACCTGTCCAAGTAGCCCGGGTCTAGGGCCTGTCCGGACGATAGCAGAGCCTGCAATGATGTTTCCCTCCAAAAGGGAGGAGGTACCGGTTTCTGGGAGGCCGCTCGACCTAGGAAGTCACCGCCCAAGAGGCCAGTAGGCCGCTATATCTTCCGGAGGAGCAAGTAGCTCCTCCTCATTTTCGGTATGCAAGGAAGCTGAGCAAAGCGCTGGACTGGTACAGCACTGCCTGGAGGTGAAGGGCAGCTGGGCGCTCAGCCTGACTATGGCGAGCAGGCCAGCCTGAGGAGGCGGAAAAAGGGGGCGACGGAAGAGAGTGGCGAGGCACCTACCTGACTATGGTGGACACCATCTTCATCACCTTGTTGGGCACTGCATCTGGAAGGCCCCAGTTGGGGTAGTGCCGCACCAAGGAAGCTCGAGGCAGAGTCAAGCATGGCGGCTTAGTCAGCAGTGGCATACCTGCTTTGGGTTGTCCTTTGGACAGGAGTGCAGCGCCATAGCTGCTTTGGGTTCTCCTTTGGACAGGAGGGCAGGGCCCTTAGTAGTCCGCCATAGCCTAGGCATGTGAGAGGAGGAAGGAGGGAAGCCATAGCTATGGTGGACTTGTTGTTGTTGTTATTGTTGTTGTTGAGTCAGCAGTAAGAGGGAACTTCGGATACTGATTCTGGTTCATCCACTCAGTGTTATTATTATTATTGGGAAGAAGAATAAGATTGGAGAGGTTAATGTTGCATATTGTAAAGGTGCAGACCAGAACAAGAACCAACCTCTCACAAAGTACAAGATTGCGTAGCGGAAGACTTAGATACCAATGATCCGAACGATCAATATTGCAATGCAGCCCCGAACATACATCATCATCATCACTCCATGGTGTGAAGGGGTCTGGCGCTCACACAGGAAGAATGCGCCAGCCCCAACCATACACAGACGAAGAAGAGGGGGGTTAGACGAAGAAGAGGGGAAGATGGGAATGTCGTCAACACCAAGTCTTCGACACAGGCCCAAATAGTCCCTCGTCAAAATGTCTGAATCCCAATGTCGAGTCTGGATCCAATGTCGTCAAGTCTAAAGTCACAACTCTCTCTCTCTCTGTCGTAGTCCGCTGATACTGAGAAGTCAGGTAGTGAGAGGGTGAAGAAGAGATGGTGGACTTAGAAGAGGAAGAAGAACTCTCTCTCTCTATCTCAGAGTCCGGTACTAACCTGTGAAGCTGGCGCCTTGATGCAGGTACCTCGAAGATGGAGCTGGAGCTATGGCGCCACAGGTAAGTCTCACTGGCCTCCGCCAGCTATCTCTCCCCAACACTACTACTACCACCTATTAGCGCCCAGCGCTGAAGACTACTGCTAGCGCTAAGCTGCTCCTGCAGCGCTCCTCCAGAGTGCTGCTGCCGAATCCTGAAGACTACTCCTGCCTTCTGTCCAACTACCTASCYGTGAAGTGCATGGGAACYCCCTATGTACTACTCGSCCTGCCTCCTGACTGCCTGCAGCTGCAGGGCGAGGCAGTCCAGGAGGCTGCTCTTGCCAATGCCAGGGCAAGCCAGGGGCTGGCGCTGCAGCTCCTGCTGAGGCTGGCGTGGGGAACAGGCCAAAAATAGCCTGTTCCCAAAACCCTGGTTTGTTGCCTGAGTTCTAGGGCAGGATGATCTTATGAGGGCCCGAAAGTGGCCCTCCGTTTCAGGCTGAAAAGACTCAGGGCTGAAAAGTCCTGTTTTAGGCTGAAAACGAAATAGGGCCTGCAGGCCCTCGTTTTCAGTTTTCAGGCTGAAACGACATGGGGCCTGTAAGCCCTTATTTCTAGGCTTTTAGGCTGAGAATGCGGGACGGGCCCTGCAAGCTCGTGTGGCTACGCAGTATGCCACATTAAGGAGGAGGAGGAAGGCGGAGAGAGAAGGGGGGATTTGTAATTGGTCTTGCTGGTGTACATCTTCTTCTTCTTCTTCTTCTTCTTCTTCTTCTTCTTCTTCGTTCCCTCTTCGCTGGTCTCCATCTCTTTGCAAGTGCTTTCATTTCTTTCGCAATTGGGTGGCATTGTCTTTCATTGTGAATTTGCACTTTGGGAATGACCAGGATCATAACACTTACCTGTTTTTCCGCATCTGTGCAAAAACTCATCCAGATTCAGGGGCTTAATCCAATCCTCTTGTTAGTGAGGCCTTGCCCAAGGACAGCATATGCACCCACAGCACAAATTTTTATTCGGAATTTAAGACACAATGATCGCTCACCATGGGCCTCGCCCCACCCCACCATTCACCACGTGTTCAAATTTCATAATTTGATTCCATAATGAGAATGCATCTCCCACCATATCGTGGGCATGTACACCTGCCATTTTGTTTTTTCTGTCTTTTGGCATTTCGCGAGTGCTGCGCGAGGGCCCACCAGTCTTTTCATTACTTCTGTACCTTTTTTTCTTCTTTTTTTTTAATTCTTCAGTACGGAATTCATTTTCATCAAAAGCTTTCGGAGACGATTAACATTACCATACTATCCATTAATAAGGTGATTTTGCACCACAGGAGCCTAACTACCACCATCAGTCAGGGTATACTCGCACAAGAACACTTTCAAATGAATCCGGGTTCAATTACGAGCTGATCCATTCTGAAAAGTCATCGTGTAAGTATGCCCTCAAACTACACACACACACACACACACACACACACACACACACACACACACACTCTGAAAAGTCATCGTGTAAGTATGCCCTCAAACTACACACACACACACACACACACACACACACACCCCTCTACCAAAAAAAAGAAGCAAACGCCATAGTATGTAAAAAGACCCATAGAAACTTCCTGACAATCAGTAACAAACTATTTCCACAGCCCATCGTAGCGCTCCTAGGAAAGCATGGTGAGAATAACTAAACCAACCTGCTGTCGTAATACCATTCACACCTTGAGACGAAGTAGCAGATATGTACAGTATACCAGGTATCCCTACATTCAAATCTGACAGCAGGATGCCATAATCGAAGGTATTACTCCCCAAACATCTCAAGATTCTGAAATTGACATAAATGTAATGACAGACATATCTACATACAACACACACACAAACAAACACTGAAGAGAGGG
>BFEA01000612.1:238858-255760 GCA_003427395.1 Chara braunii | reverse complement strand
TGATGATGATGATACACCGCGCCCTGTGATGACAACAAGATGATGATGGTGCTGATGACGAGCACCTTTGATGATAACCTAATGATGATGATGATAAAGATAAGCAGCACCCTATGATGATGAACTTCGCCAACCACGCTCTATGATGGTGAACTATTGATGATGGCAGTACACCTTGATGATGATAACGAGCAGTACCCTAATGATGATGATGGTGATGACGAACCATTACCGTGATGCTGATGTTGAACCACACCCTGTTGATGAGGATGATGATGGTGATGACGAGCAGCACCCTGATGATGACGAATTGCGCCGCTACCTGCTTCCGATGTCTTTAACTGTTGAACCAGCTCAAAAGAACACATGAAACCGCCAGCTCTTCTTGACGCTCCAGCTTGTAAACCTCCCACTCCACATGAGAAGATGCTCCTCACTTTCTGCCCGCACTGCCCAACCGATCTCCACTAGATTCGTGCAGTAGCATAGGAGCAGGGCCACTACCATCCCCAAGATCTCATGAAGACTATCCTAATCACCCCGACAGCCTCCCCTTCCTTCAGCGTGTCAACCCGTGACACCACATAAACGAAGCACATAGCAAGAGACCTCTTGCTGCTCGGAAATTGAGTGGTTCCTTGTGTCCGTGGCACGGGACCTACCATCTCGCATTCCATACCCCAATTTAATTCCATAGATAACCAGACTGTGTGCTTGTGGTGTGATTTCTCATTGCTTTCTGTCTTCCCTAATGCTTACTACTTTTGCCCTATGGCATTAAATCACTAATTTACGGCACCCGGTTCCAAGTTCTCGGCCATGTGCAAGGGGAACACAATTTCCATGTACCAGCCTGCCTGCAGCCGCTTCTATTCGTACTCCAAGAATTTTCTTCGGGCCAAAATTGCCTGTCCTGAACTGGTGGTTTAAACAACCAGCCAGTACACCCGGGCCCAGAGGCGCTCCAGTGCGCGGCAAGCTTTCCAAACCGCGAGCGTTGGGCTCTGTGGCTTTGTTGGCCTGTGGCATGTGTTTTATTTCAGGACAGTGGCCGAGAACAGCAGCTCAATCTGTTCCTTGATATTCCACTTCCTGGCGAGCTTCGGCTCGTGAGTTAAACTGGGGAATGCTCCCAGGATAACTCCGGGTTGAATTGCGAGGTCCCCGGCCTCCCCCTCCTTTCGCAATGAGATTCAATTGGGGAAAAAAAAAAAAAAAAAAAAAGAGCGGCTAGACTACCAGAGTGGGCCAGGACCACTTGTCGCCAGGCAAAAAATTATTACAACAATAGAAATTAAGATTTTTTTTTATTTTTTTTTATAACAAAGAAGGGAGTATATCATATCGTCACAGGCTGGAAATCGGGCCCAGCGTCCCTCACATCAATAACCACGGCCTGCAGGGATGAACCAGGCTCTCCGGCCCGGATTAACCCCTCCTTTTCCGGGTCCTACGCTGTCGGACGGCTGGACGTCTCCGGAGATGGTCAGCGGACAGCAGCAGCGGTGGGTTGGTGGAACGTTGGAAATGACGAGGGAGATGTGAGGTGGAATCCCCCTGAGGATGACCGCGTTGGCGGCGGTCGAAACCGGTCGGGGTAGCATTACCCGCCGCCGGCGCATTGCAATCACGAGTACTTCGCGTACTGGGACACATTGTCGTTTGTGGATTACGTTGTGATTTTCTGCATACAAGACGATGTTTTCCCACCTATCAATAACTATCTAACTACTAGCCTGCAACGTCACACCCTAATTAACTCTAATTAACATCACACCCTAATTAACACTACTTAACATTGCCAACCCTAACAGTGGCTAACACTAAAACACAAACCAACTCAAAAGGAAAGCAACACAAGAAATTTGCACCTCCAACCCTAAACACTCAAAAAGACCAACAGAATTCCACCCAAAAAATAGCTAAACAATCAATGGACAAATGAACCCTAACTAGCTCGCTCACAGGCAAAGAAACGAAACCAAATACCCACTACACACACCAGCGTGAACTAATGAACCCTCATAATCTTACAAGCGAAAAGAACCAAGTTCGCAAGCCACACCACACCCGAAGTAGGAGCATCAGCAACGCAAAGGGACGCACTCTCAAGCGTTAGCGTTAGCGTTAGCACTAGCGCCTCTGAATTTTTTTCACCGGAGGGAGCGCCTGGGCTGTGGGGGATTGCGTTCGTGCAGATGCAATCAGTGCTGCTCGGTGCCAAGACCTAAGGTTGGGGTGGCCGAGGCGGTGGGGGAGAAGAGGGGCGTGCGCACAGGGTGGGGACTGCCTTGAGGAAGCACTGAAATGCTTCTGCCATATCTTGGTCCCAGTCGGTGTATGCTGGCATTCCTGGAGAGACTACGGGAGGAAGGAGGAGATGTGTAGTGGTCCAAAGGGCGGGATCTGGGCACCACACATACCAGTATGTGAAACCTGTCAGGGACTTTGTCCCTTCGATTTGATACGGAGTTAGAAGCTGAAGATTCACGGGGAGATGAGAGACGCGTATGCATCGACGATGCGCCGGCTTCCGGGAGAGCGACACTAGAGCTTAGCTGTGACCGGTATCGCCCACCGTCGTTGACAATGGGCTTTAAGCTGCGATCGGCGTCGCTTTGTGTTGCTGATGCTCCTACTTCGGGTGTGGTGCAGCTTGCAAGATCTTCATCCTTCCTTGGTTTTTTTCGCTTGTACAGATTATGAGGGTTAATAAGTTCAGTTTGGTGTGTGTAGTGGGTATTTGGTTTTCGTTTCTTTGCCTGTGAGCTAGTCAGGGTTCATTCCTTCGTTGACTGTTTAGATATTTTTTGGGTGGAATTCTGTTGGTCTTTTTGAGTGTTTACGGTTGGAGGTGTAGATTTCTTGTCGGGTTTTCCTTTTAATGGTTTGAGTTGGTTTGTGTTTTAGTGTTCGGGTTGGCAGTTTTCATTTTATTTTTATTTCAATTTGGTAAAGAATTTCGATGTGACCCTGAGCCAAACGTTGTTCAGTTTATTTTTCTGCATAACACAATTTCCTTTCAAAATTTTCGGATTTTTCCTTTTTTTTTTCCTGAACCCTTGTATGGTCCTAGCATGGCTGGGCAGCCCAGGCAAACGAGGTGACCCGGGCGGCCAATAATTTTTTCCTTTTGGTTTTGCCTGACATGACGACTTTCAGGTGGGTACATCAAAACTTCAAAAGCATAGCTCGCTTTCTTACGACGTTTGATTGCGTATATAATTACATAGGCCAGGGCTCATACTGGTACCAGCAGGCCTGGCCCTGCACCATACTGGTTTTAATGTCAGGCCACACTCAGGCTCTGTGGTTCTGTATACAAAGGGTTAGCGGCCCTGGTAAGGGGGGCCCAGAATCTGCAGTCTCCCCACTTTGGCTATTTTTAAACCACAAGTACCTGGCCCATACAACGGCCGCGGGTCCCTCACCTCGATTTTTGGATGCCATAAACGCAACAAAGGCCATCGATGAGAGTTATCAAGGGCTGCTCAGCGCCGAAAGTCACGGCACGTTAACATGAGGGGCCCACAGTCGATGTATGGGCCAGGTACTGGTGGTTTACGAATAGCCAAAGTCGTGAAACTGCAGATTCTGAGGCCCCCTTACCAGGGCCGCTAACCCTCTGTACATAGAACCTGAGCGTTGCCTGACATTAATGCCAGTATGGTGCAGGGCCAGGCCTGCTGGTACCAGTATGAGCCCTGGCCTACACAATCATACGTCGTACAAAGCAATCTACGATTTCGATGTACCCAGTAAGCCCACTTGCCAGGAATCAGATTGATTTGTTCAGGTGGGAAAAAGAAAATAGGTTAGGGTGCACCGTACTGGTCCCCAGGGGGTCTTAGGCCCCCTCCGGGGAGGCTCTGATGCAAATCCATTTGGACCCGCATGGCGCACCGATTCGGCCACCGTGTTAACGGCCTAAGAGCGCGGAGGTACTGGTGGGTTTAGCCACAACAATATATGAGAGTCTCCCAGGACACTGTGTGCCGCCTACCACAACAATTGAAGAGATACGGGCAAAATAGATTATTCATATCGACTGCCTGTACCTTTCGCCCGATCTGGAGTTGGGCTGGCGCCTGCGGATCAGAGAGACCACAGTTTCTTTTTGAGGCCCAAGATCCAAAGGCACCACACAGGGTGCAGTCCCACTACCAGAGAGGATTGGATTGAACGCCCTGAATCTGCACATGTTTGTGCAGTGCTGCAGAAACTCGCGACGGATCTGCTTTTTTCTGCATCTCTGCATAAAACAGATCCAGATTCAGGTGCTTAATCCAATCCTCTTTGCTAGTGGGAATGTGGCACTGATTGCGCCAATGATCCACTCTACCGGTGGGCAGCTCATCTGCGAGAAAAGTGTGATGGCTGGAGGGAGACAACAAAGCTATGTTCGCAGGCGTCCCCTGTATAAGCCTTATGAGTAGTGGTAGGTAGGTAGTCAAAGTGAATTGAAAGAATTTGAAAGATTATGAAAAATCTGAGAGAAGAATGTAGCGTAGTTTAAAAAAAAAAAAAAAAAAAAAAAAAAACCTGAAAAAATCAGGTGAGTTCCCTTGCAGCTGCAGGCCCGACACACCAGCATGCATGACGCCTTTCACCAAATTTCTCCAAAATTTTCTCAAAAATAAAAATAAAAATGATTTTGAAAAAATCTGCAAAATGGCTGGGAAACTTACTTGGCCACCCATTGTTTCAAAGCCTCCTTTTCCTGATGCAAAAATTTTCCTGACCCTAACAAATCCAGACTGTTTTCTTTTTTGCACACCCTCCTTATGAGGCCCTGCGAACCCTCCTCTCACCAGTTCCACCCCGTGCACCCCCTCCCCCAGTCCCACCTCGGCATCTACCACTGAGGATCATCACCCTTCTACCATCTTGGCAAGGTGACCTGACCCGAATTGTCGGTGCACGTGATTTGCCTGGGACAGCCAGCCTTTCTGTGAATAAAACTCCCAGCCTTCCCATGGTCCCATGTTTAACTGGCAGGTGCTTTTTCAAAGGCTGGACCGACAACTGGTGGCTCGACATCGTTTCACGTGTTGTGGTGGTTTTTTTTTATTTACGGCATACGCACAAGAGGACGACTTCCATACTGCATCGGTGTGGACTATCAATGAGGGGCACCGAGGGGCCAAGTCCAACTACCCGCTAGATCGAGACATGAGGACGACATCTGCGGAATCAATCTGGAATTATATCAATTGGGTATGTCCAAGGGCATGGTCCCACTAGCAAAGAGGATTGGATTAACCGCCCGAATCTGGATGCGTTTCTGCAGAGAGGCAAAAAAGCAGATCAATTGTGATTTTCTGCACTTGCACAAACATTTCCAGATTCAGATGTCACATCCAATTGTCTTTGCTGGCGGGACCACGCACCAGGGGGCAAAGCCCCACTACCACCTAGACCCCCTGGAGACATCCAGAGATCCCCTCGTGCCTGAGGGATACATCCAGGGGGCAAGTCCCACCATCCAGGGGGCAAGTCCCACCACCAGCTCGATCAAGCAGTTTTCGGGCTCATGGAGACCGCAATTTTTTCACGGACACCCAACTCTCCCATCCTGCCACAGCCTTCTCTTGCAGCTGCAGGTCTTCGCCCCTTGCCTCCTCCTGGCCTTGCTGTCGTTTTTCTTCAACAGATTTGCACCACTATTTCCTTGTGCTCTGGTGGTTTATTTCCGGCACGCTCGAGCGTAAAGACCTCTGCTACCAAATCTATCCAGAATACCAGTCTACCATCCAGGGGGGAAGGCCCATCAAAAGCTAAATGGAGTAGTTTTGGAGTGTTTTTCGACGCGACCCGATCGGGAGGGGGCAAGGCCCGTTACAAGCTAAATGGAGTAGTTTAGGAGCATTTTTCGACGTGGCCACATACGACAGATTTTCAGATTGAACGACAGGGTGACACGCATGCACAAAAACTACTCGCTTTAGCTTCTGCCGTCTTACCCCGAACAAATACCTCTTCACGCCACTGTATCCGACCGGCCAGATAGGTTTTATAAACTTTTATTCATTGGAGATCAGCATGTGTGTTTGAGGGAAAACCATAGGGGGAATTGGCCCCTGGGGCAAGGTCCCACCAGCAAGGAGGTTTTCTGGACATGTTTTAAACAGAGATGCAGAAAACCATATCGATTGCAGTTTTCTGCACCTCTCCACAAACATCTCCACATTCAGGCATTAAATCCAATCCTCTTTGCTAGTGGGACCACGCCCAGAGAAACTTGTAGTGGAGCCCATCTACTGCAATCATGGTCTCTTTTTCTTTCCTTTCTATTTTATCTTTCTTGAAGTTTCTTCCCTTTTTCTTCCCTTTTTCTTTCCTTTCTCTTTTATCTTTCTTCCCTTTTCCTCTCCTTTTCCTTTCTTTTTCTTCCTTTTTCATTTCCTTTTATCCAGAAAAACTAGGCTAACCCGCCGGGGCGCCCGAGTCACCCTGTTTGCCTGGGCAGTCCGGCCATGAAGGGGCCAAAGAAGGTCCCAGCACAGAAAAAAAAAGAAAAAAAAAAAACTATGTTATGCAGAAAAATAAACTGAACAACATTTGCCTCAGAGTCACATCGAAATTCGTTAACAACTTTTGATTTATTTATTTTTTTCCGTCTCCAACCCGGCTGGGCAAGTGGTCCAGGGGCACGGTCCCACTAGCACCCGGATTAGCCTTAGCTATATCCGGGGCACATGTGTCTTCTGTAAAACATTGTAGTCCGATCGGTAAGGGCCGCACGTTCGACGTAGATCTGACGGAGCTGGCTTTTTCTTCAACTGTTTGGTTCGTTTCACTTTTTCCATTGCTTCCAAATGAAAATGGGCCGCCCTCCCATTGGCCATGCATTGAAAAGAGAAAAGAAAACGCATGCGAGGGGTGTCTTCTCTCTAGAGCACACTAGTTTTGGGTAGAGGGCGGTCATTGTTCCCTGAAAAATAATTCAGAAAAGTGGATTAAAAATAAGGAAATTGGAAAATAATGTGACCTCTCCTCCTCCCCTCTTCCCGCCCACCTAACTGCTTAGGGCCTCGTTAGACACTCCTCGGCGCGTCCTCGGGCTCCGAGGGGAAATCCTCGGGGCAGCCCGAGGAATTTCCCGCTTTCGTTCCACTGCTCCCTCGGGACGACGCCCGAGGATGCTCCGAGGACTGGCCGTGGGGAGACGTATAATTCCATACGCGGCCGCGGGACGAAAGTTTGGGCGGTGGTCCATCGTCCGGTGTCCGTGCGAGCGGCCTTGGTCCACCGCGTTCGGTCTTCGAATTCGAAAAGGGACTGCCGCCGCCTCAATGAGGAAAAAAATCCGCTCGCGCGCGTGCACTTTCAAAATTCAAATTTTGAATCGGCCGACCATGCCGTGCGGTGTGGTTCCGCGGGGACATGCGGGTACCTTGGGGCGACCCCATGGGGGACTCTGGGGGGTTTTGCAGTGGGCGTCATGCGAGGGAGCCCCTAGCCGTTGTGGCGTCATCGCAATGTTCCACACGTATTTGAAGAGATGCCTCTCCGTGGCCCTCCGTCGACTGTGGTGAGCGTCTCGTTCCGCCTTGCTCGTTCGTCTTCTCACACCGCTGCACGGCCGCCATCTCCGCCAACTTGCTCGTGGGCAGTGTCCATTGCTGGGGGTGTCCGGTCGAGTGTTGGGCGAGCTCACTCCGCGAGGATGAGTGCGATGTCTAAGGTGGTCCATGTGCGTGGAGTGGGTGATGGGGATGACGTCGAGGCCGGGTTGTCCGCTGTGGAGAGGGCTGTTGTGACGTCTGTCGTAGCCGCCGTCATCATGCATTGCGACATGGAGGTCGAAGGTCAACGGCGGTGGGCACGACTACGTGCCCGGAGAAGGAAGTTGATGCCAGCGGCGACGACTGAAACGTTGGATAGCGCTGCCATCTGTGATGCCGTGTTGGAGGTGTGCTGTGCACTGGGACGTGGGGGACTATCGAGGGCGACGCCGAGGTGGTGGGTAAAAAGGAAGACGGGGGGGACTTGGGAGGATCTTCGGCCTGCGGACGACGCCACTGACGATTACTTCCGCAACAAGTTACGGATGTCTCCACGTGTCTTCTGCGAGATCGTTGAGAACTTGTCGCCGATTCTCCAGCGACGTGTGACGTTCTATAGGGAACCGTTGCAACCAGACCAGATTGTCGCGTACGCGCTGTACAGGTGGGCGTCGGGCAAGACATACGAGAACAGCAGCTGCAGCTTTGGGATTGGCAGGGCTTCAGGTTTGGTGGCCGTCCGGGACGTTACTGTTGCGCTACTTTCGGTGTACAGGGAGAAGGTGGCGTGGCCAACTGGGGTGCGGAAGGCGATCGTTCTGCGTGCTTTTGCAGACAAGGGTTTCCCGAACCGCCATGGGTGCATCGACTGCACCCATATCTACGTGGACAAGCCGGCGAATGCACCTGCAGAAGACTACTACGACCGCAAGAGACGCTTCTCTGTCGTTGCTCAAGTGGTGGTCGACTTGGACTTGCGCATCCTGAACGTGTTTGTGGGATATCCGGGGAGCTGCCACGACGTCCGGATCATCCATCTCTCCACTCTATGGTCGCGGGCGGCGGCGGGAGAGTTGTTTACAGGGCCTCCTGTGCTGCTACCATTCCAAGTGCACACGAATGGTTATTTGCTGTCCAACAATGGTTACCCATCGAGCCAATGGATGGTTGTCCCGTTTGGCGGCATGGCGCAACATCCCCTGGAGAGTCGTTTCGACAGCAAGCAGAAGACCGCGAGGGGGGCAGTGGGGAGGGCATTCGGGAGACTGAAAGGAATGTGGAGCTTGTTCCTAGGCTCTCACAAGACCAACATGGAGACCTTGCCCCAGCAGTTCGTGGCCGTCTGCATCTTGCACAACATCCTAATCGACGTCGGCATCCCTTTCGACGAGAACTTGTTGTGGGAGGTTGACGCCAATGGAGTTCGCCATCGGGTGGATCTTGGGATCCATCGCCCCCCCGGGCCGTTGTGCATGGAAACTTCTACGGGGGAGGCGATCATGCTGCGGCAGGCGCTAGCGGAGCGAATGATGCGGCGATGATGGCAGAAGGACCTCGCGAGGCGGCGGGAGCTGCGGGCCGTGTATGATGGAGGAAAGTGTGACGACGGCGGTGGGAGGAAGCAGTGTGCGGAGAGACGACAGGGGGGAGGCAATCCTCCTCCTCCGCGCCGTCGTGAAGGAGGGAAGTGAACGACTGCCCGTACTTCGTCCCGCGGCGATCATACAACTGGCTACCCGTCCACTCCTGGGTAGACCCGCTACCCAGCGGAACTGTCGTCGACACGTCCACCTCCGCCTCCCCCTCGTCCGAATCGGGCAGCGGTTGCAAGTGAGGCGGCAGTTCTTCATACGGTGACGGACCTGCCGCCCTTCTATTTGCACCGGCACAGATCAGAGCCCGGTCGGTTGGATAAGGGTCGGACAACATCCTCTGAGTCGACCGCCTCCCGTCCATGGCAACGCTCTTCCTTGCCCCTACTTTCCTGCGACTACGTGAAGGCAACCTCCCCAATATGCACACGTGAACAAAGACGACAACGACAAGCAGAATCACGACGAGGAGGAGCAGCGGCAGCTTGCGGAACACGTCGGCCATGTAAGACAACCGCAGCGTAACGGCCAACCTGACGGTGACAAACAGCAGACGCCAAGTGATGGCTGATAACGCCCTCCGCTGGTTTACATTGCGGACCTCTGCTGTCGGCGACGGACGTACAGCCCGACGAATTTCGAAACGGCCGCCCGTTGGAGGCCTGTCCGTTTCCCGCCGGCACGCGTGAGCGGCCGGGTCACCTCGGGCCCTCCACGGACCCCGTCCGCCACTCTTCGTTACCGTTGCCGCTGTCCCCACCGAAGTCGAACGTTGTCGGCCGGTAATGTCCGCCCACACCTTGACTGGACCACCGTTGTACCACACTACAAAACTGTGCCGTCGTCGAAGGCTGCCGCCGCCGTCCCGATTTTCGCAGAAACTCCAACTCCGAGGGACCTCGCGAGGTGCCTTGGGGAGCGCAGCCAAATGGCTGTGGCCCGAGGACGCCCCGAGGACACCCCGAGGAATGCTTTCACATCGGTTTCCAAGGAACTCTCTCCGAGGACAGATGGAACGATCATTTCCTCGGGATTTTTTAGCGCCCGAGGAGTGTCTAACGAGCCCCTTAGCTCCACCAAATCGGTGAGCTCGCCTTGTGATTGTCGTCAGATACATCCAAGTCGGGCCGTACTTCAGGTCCGATGCATTCAGGGTGAGCACGCCCCTCCCCCTCCCTCCCGCCCACTGTTCTGCTCAGCTCAACCCATATTCCAGTCCCCCTCACTCGGGACGTGATTGCGGTCATATGCATACAGGTCCGGCCGTATTTCAGGTTGTGTGAGTGTCTCCGCGCCCGTGTCGCCAAGAAACTTGTGCAGCCCAAACGTCGTGCCTGTGCAGTCCTATATTTTGTTGTCGAAAGTCCCAAGATGGAAGAAAAGAAAAGTCCCTGATTTGTTTTTGTTTTTTTTTGTATTTCTAACTATTCCTTGAAGTCTCTTTAATACGGAAAACACAAGTCCTGCGGATATAGCTAAGGCTAATCCGGGTGCTAGTGGGACCGTGCCCCAGGGCCACTCTGGTAGCCTAGCAGAAAAAATGGAATTCACACATTATAGCAAGCAAGCTTGCAGTTCTCAATTCCGGTTGCAGCCATCAGAAACTCGCAAGAAAGTAGATTCAGAATATAATAATATATAACAAATAACTTGAAATAAGTGTTTAAAATGAAAATTATATAATCTAACGAGTCACAAGCTTCCGACTCCTCAGTATAGATAATTGACCACCAACAACTGCGGGCAGAGAAAAAAGGCCTGAAAAGGAAAACGGGTTGCCGATGAAATTTTCAACACCAGCCTGATCCCGCTTGGCTTCCACGTAACCCGGCGCGGAATTGATTTTCAAGCGGGGAAAGGTACTGGTGGTTTAAATAAATTGGATGCTTGACTTTCTTTAGGGAACATAAAAATGAAACCTATCGGCACCCCTAGCATTACCTTGGGTTGCTTTCTAAAAAGAAAAAGGAAGAAGAAGAAGAAGAAGAAGAAGAAGAAACCCTTATATAGGTCCTCCACAGTCACACCTGCCTAACCATATCCGCTACACTATCCAAGATAAAGTGATTGCATGGAGGAGGGGAAAAAGTGATTACATGGATTAAGCAAAAATGATAATAACTAGCCGTTGATCTTTGGTTCTCTTTTGTCGACGAAGACGGGGGGGCGCAGCACTACCGGAAGCGCTGCGCCCCGGCAACATCAACCATCAATCAAGAGCGAGGAGCCGCGCGCGCGGGAAAACTGCACGCAGCAAGGAAAATGGCGCGTGCGCGCTCGACGATTACGCGCGATTAGGTGCGCGCCCTGGGCTGAAAATTGGTCCACCGATGGGCTATGTCAAGGAGCTGAGGTGGTCCCAATTTCAGAGCAAATGGTCCAAGGGATGAGGAGATATCGAAGATCTAGCGCGCGCCATGAAATTCGAGTGTGTCGGGCGACGAGAACGACGGGGGCATGAGGTGGTGGTTGTACTACTTGTATCTTTACGGGCGTTACGGCTAGATGCAGGCACGGTGGACGCTCGTGGTACGATGCAGCTGTTCATCAGATGACGTGGGCATTCCGAATCTGCCTTCTTCCTCAACTATAGGTAAGTGTGTGGTAAGTTTACGGCTATGGTGGTTTGAACCTCCTGTGGTGACTTGTCAACGGGCTTGGCGAGGGGTGCCACACTGTTTTCGATTCCCTGACTCCTTATAGGGATCGAAGATGGCCGCTTATACCTTGGAGTTAGTGTTGCTTTGAGCCTTGGACTAGCAGCGGGAGGAAGTGAACTCTTCTTTCCCCAGAGGTGCAGGGGTAGGGTTTGAAGGGTGGGAGGTAAGTGGAAGGAAGGGGTTGAGGAAGAAGGGAGAAGGTTTTTTTCTTTTCTCAGTTTTCACTTCGTACAGGTTCAGCGTCGTCATAGTTGGGCCCTGTCATAATTCGATGATTACTCTTCGTGGATTACTTTAGTCTCGCGTTATATTCTGATGTTGTTCTATGGGATACGATTAGGGTATTTTCATCTATTCTTCCAATATTCTTGAAATATTCTCCTATTAAAGTCTCTAATGCTTCCAATATTCTTGAAATATTCTCCTATTAAAGTCTCTAAAAAACTTCTGATTCTTGGAATATTCTCCTATAAAAGCTTATAAAAATATTCTTGAAATATTCTTCTAGAAAAGTATCTAAAAAACTTCTGAGTCTACAACTCGAAATGATAAAAGCTTCAAAAAATTTCTGATGCTCGAAATATTTTCCTATAAAAGCTTCTAAGAAATTTCTAAAAAGATTCTTCAAATAAATTCTTATAGAAATTCTATAAAATTTCTGATCTCAAATAATTTTGATTTTGATCAAGGAAGGAGGGGGGAATTAAAAAGGGGAGAATGGGAGGAGGAAAGGTGGTCTTCAATCAGAGGATGGATGTCGGTGAAGGTGAGTAGGTCAGGAGGACGAGACTGGGATGACATGGGCCGGTGCTGGAGCTTGGCTCTATGACCCAGGGGCGAGCTTGAGGCCCGTGGAATTATGCCGAGGGTGGAAGGCATAACCAGATCGTCCAACACAAGCGGCACCGGGGTTCTGACCCTGTAACCTGTATAGGGGTTTGTCGCTTTGGGAATTGTCGAGGGAGGAAGGCCCTTCCTATCCGACAGAACTAGGTTGGTCGGTACTGGGGAAGGTTGCAGTGCCCTGTTACCTATGCAGAAGGGGGTATGAGACCAAGTGTGTTCTGGTTCGAGGACCGAAAGTCGAGACCAACGGCTCCTTTGTTGAGGGGGGGATTTAGGATGGTTGGTATTTAGTTTTGACCTCTCCCCCCTTTTTTTTTCTTTTTATAGATGGCTGTTTGGGGGTCTTAAAAATGCTTTTGGGCTCTCGGGATCCCTGGCAACTCGTCTTAGGTGGTTTTTGATGCTGTTATACTCAGGGACCTGTGGCTGCTCGATGCCAGAACGACGCTGGCCGGAGCTGGGGTGTTACCCTGTGACCTGCTGATGCAGGAGCACGAGGCCTGGTGGAGAGATCTGGGGATGCTTAGGGGTGGGCATCCTATGGAACAGCTAAGGGGTGCTGTTGGGACGACGCTGGTCGGAGCTAGGGTGAGTTGTGTCACCCAGTAACCTAGCAGGACGTGGGGTGTGAGACCTGGAAGAACTCGGCAGGGAGTAGGACAGTGTTGAAAGGCCTCAGAAGGGGCGTTCGGGATTCCAAGGGTTTCTGAGCATTTGTAGGACCCGCCAGGTCTTTTTCTATGTTGTCAATTACAAGTTTTTACTTAGTTAAATCCAGTTCTCAAAACAGGGGGTAGTCTGTTCTGTCTTTAAAACGTCTTCTGGATCCTGGGGTTTCCTGGCAATCTCTTCTAGGTAGTCTCAAGGCTGTAATACTCGGTGACTTAAGGCTGTTCGACGCCAGAACGACGCTGGCCGGTGCCGGGGTGTTGCCCTGTAACCTGTTGACGCAGGGGCATGAGGCCTGGTAGAGAGATCTGGGGGTGCTTTGGGGGGCATCCCACGGGACAACCAAGGGTTGCTGCTGAGACGACGCTGGCCGGAGCTGGGGTGAGTTGTGTTGCCCTGCAACCCAGCAGGATGGGGGGTGTGAGGCCTGGAAGCTCGGCAGGGAATACGACAGTGTTGGAGATCCTTGGAAGGTTTTGTTAGGGATTTTGCGGGATTGGGTGCTTTTTTAGGACTTTTGCAGTCTATTCCCCTACCTTTTTCTGAGCAATGGGAAGGAAAGGGATCGAGAGAGAAAGGTATCACGCGTCCTGCTAGTGAAGGGGCTAGCTGGTAGGACAGAAATAGGGCATAGCAGCAGTAGAGATGGTGGCTTTGCTGCAGTAAGTCTTGCTGGAGTGGGGTGAGGAGGACTGTTGGTGGATTCCCGAGTCTTCTTCTGGTTTTTTATTATCTCTGAAATTCCTTACAAAAAAGCTCTGAAGTAGCTCTAAATTCCTTCAATTGGACTTTCTCAGAACATCCTTAGTTTCACTGTTATGAAATTTCTGATGGTTTTTTTGAACGTACTCATGGGACGCTGGGCCCGGTTCCCAGCTCGTGCCAATTTGAGAGGATATGGTTGTATCTATGGGACACTGGACCCGGTTTCCAGCAGGTGCTGCTCCCCACCAAAAGATGGAGCACGTGTTTTTCCAAAAAAAAAAAAAAAAAAAAAAAAAAAAAAAAAAAAAAAAAAAAGGTTCTTCGTCATCTACAGCCAACATCTCTTAATCCCTATAAGTGGGACTTCGCACCTTGATTACTACCTGTATTCAACATTGTTCTTGTTCTCGGTTTATGAAATTAATACGATTTATTAAACCTCGAGTGCTATTAAATTTCTATACTATCCAGCGGCCTAACTCAGTTGGTAAGGCTCGCAAGTGGCATTCAGGAGGTCATGGGTTCAATCCCCATTGGCCTCATGTACCTTCCTGGGCATGCTTGGCGCCTGCCACCTAGAGATAGACCACTAGATCCCCCGATTGGCATTTAGCAGAGTCTGCTGATGTTCATAGGGGAGGGGACCTGAGGGGAGGCACAGGGATTGGTCCTGTTGGCATGGTCCCTGATGCTACCGGCTGTCCCCTAGCCGGTATCGCTCACCTGCAGGTCGGGAGCAGCCCCCGCATGTTCTCTCGTGAACACGGTTCTGGCTGGTACGGGGTTCCCCGTGTGCCTACAATTAGTAGTGGTAGGTAGGTAGTGTAAGGTGAAATTGAGAGAAGAATATAGCTTTTTTTTTTTTTTTTTTTAATTCTATACTACTCAAAAAGAGAACATCCCTGTTGCTACCGTCTGTCCCCTGGCCGGTGTCGCCAACGTGCAGGTCGGGAGCAGCCCCGCATGTTCTCTCGTGAACGCGGTTCTGGCTGCTACGGGGTTCCACGTATGACTATCATTAGGAGTAGTGGGAGGTAGGTAGTGTGAGGTGAAATTGAGAGAAGAATGAAGCTTACTTTGAAAAATAGTAATAATAATATAAAAAAAAATTAAAACTACTTATTAAATTTTAAATCAAAAGGATTTTCATCAACATGGAAAGGACTAGGCATGATTTCGGGAGAGAGTGCTATTTGCACATAGAGAGAAGGTAATTCCGATCTCAGCTGCGTAACCAACCGGGCTGCCTACGTCACCTTGGTTGCCAAGGCGGCCCGGCCGGGCAAGGACCAGGGAAGGTTCAAGAAAATATGTTGTAAAGAAAAATCAACTGAACAACTTTTGCCTCAGGGTCACATCGAAATCTTTGCAAAATTGGGGCGCTCAGGCGGTGTAGGATCGCACCCTAGGGCCGGTAGTGCACTTGCCTTGCCCGCCAGACCTTGAGGTTGGTGTAGCTGGGGCGGAGGCAGAGGTATGTTCGCGTGGGGCCAAAGGATGGCACGAGCTCTGGAGGGGAGGGCTACTCTCCTAGCTACGGCTGGTCCCGACTGACATATACGTTGACATGTGTCAGGAATCCCTTCTGCCTGTGGATGGACGGAGTGCATGGCGTATGTGGGGACAGGTAGAGGCCGGAATCTGGGCACCTACTAAGAATGTTTTGGCAAGTTATGGCCCGGTCAGTGCGCAATGAACCTGGTCAGTGGTATGGAGCTTGGATGGAGTCTTGGAATGGATCTGACTGTTTGTTTTTCGAAGACGCTCCCCAGCCTGATGTGTGTCTGCTTCTGGACGTCGTATTCCGTGCAAGGGCTATCCCACCTGTCGAAAATCCAGCCTTTGACGCAGCTTGATGATCAGGGCGAGACGTAGGATGCACGGTCATTGTTGTTGCATGTCGCGCATATTGTTGGTTTGTTGTTAGCACAGTTTTTGCGATTGATCATCAGATAGATGTTGACTAAGTGGAAGTTGGCGCGTAAGTCGATTTGGATTATCCTACATTTCCTGTGGAATGTTTACCACGGTGAGCTGTGGCAGCTCGGCGAGCATCATTCCGTGAAAGCATCATCATGGTGGGCGACGGGTGTCCGTGTAAGGAGTGATAGCAGAGCACGGTTGAGCTCTGCCTTGGACCGTGGGCGGTGGGTTGGGCTATGGTGTCTGTCTAAGGCCGTGACCCCGCGCCATACAGACGGCAGGGTGGTTGCATTGGAGGTACGATGACAAGAGGGGTGAGCGGCACCCTGTGAAGTCATCATCATGGCACGTGATGAGCGCCGCTGCAGGGAGTGCTTGCGGAATGGAGGGTGATCCGCCTTGAATCGTGGGTGGAGGGTTGGGCTACGTGGTCTGCCGTTTGGTGTGACCCCGCCGAACGGGTGGTAAGGCAGTTTCACTGGCAGGACGGTTCAACTTGATGATCCGTGTGTTACTTAGATGGCCTCCTCTTCTCTGCTGATTCCCTCCATCGTGTGGTGACTTCAGCATCATTTTTATTACTGTGCATGGTTAAGGTTTCGGAGATGCAACTGGTCTGGTTCTAGTGCTTGGCCGACGATGCCTTGCCCATCAACTGGACTACTTACCTTTTTACGAGGGACACCAGGCCCGTTTCCTTGGTTTTACAATCTGCAAAGAGATACAGGCAAGTGGCCGCGGGCCACTTTGGTTACGGAGGATCTATGCGACAATAATTTTCTTGCTGATTCTCATTACCACTTGGGTCTGTTTGTTCTTCGACTACCTTTATTTTCTATTTCATTTAAAGCTCCGATCCATTTGTGGCCCTTAAGCACTTAAGAGAAAAATTAGACGTGGTTTCATGAGACTGATTTCTAATTGATAGAAGTAGATCAGAAAATAGATAGGTGTCCTATCATATGGCTACAGGCAGGTACGGGGTGGGGGGGCGGGGGG
>BFEA01000612.1:173976-208104 GCA_003427395.1 Chara braunii | reverse complement strand
GTCGGTAGGTGCTTGAGTCGCTCGGTCGGTAGGTCCTTGGAGTCGCTGGGTCAGTAGGTGCTTGGAGTGGCGGGGTGGGTAGGTGCTTGGAGTGGCTCAGTGGGTAGGTGTTTGGAGTGGCTTAATGGGAAGGTGTTTGGAGTGGCTCGGTGGGTATGTGCTTGGAGTGGCTCGGTGGGTAGGTGCTTGGAGTGGCTTGGTGGGTAGCCTAGTAGTGTTCTCTCAGCCCCCCTCCCTCCCCCACTCCAACCCTCCACCACTTCCTCTCCCAACTACTGGTCAGGCCCTTCCCCCTCGTCTGATTACATGTTCTGTCAAGCTGCCCAAATGGTTAGGCCCAATGGAAGAAGCTTGATAAGGGGCTCCAGTGTTTCGTCCCCAATTCCACCAGTTGATGTCGGAACTTACCCCTCGCCTATGGTCGTTCATCCCCACTTTCGGGACTACATGCACCCTCCACTCTCCTCAGGACCGGGGTCGTCTCAAAGTCCTTGGAGGCTTAACATCGGTGGAATAGGGGCGCAAGCAACAACACCAGGATGCTCACTACCCCAACCAAGTTTGCGTTACCTCCGGTCGGCCCTAAGCCTAGGTTCATAGAACCAATAGGGAGAAGCCCACCATCTTGGAAGGGTCCCCTCCCAACAGCTTCAGACCCAACAGTCGGAGTTGGTACCGGTGGGACAGGTGTATTTAGGGATAATTTACATGAGGAAGGATTCCAAAGGATTCCAACCCTATTTCAGGGTTCCCCTACCACCAACACTGACATACCAGACAGGCCTCATCCCAGGCTTGTCTCAGAATGGAGACTTTCAACATCGAGTAGTGGTAGTCATACAGTCAAGTACTCAGAGGAGTGAGAGCCCCGAAAGAAGCGAGATACCGCAATTGTTCCATACAGTCCATGTCAACACTTAATTTGAGGTAGTAAACGCCAAGGAAGCTAGAACTGCGTTGAACCTGGTCAGAGCATTTGAGGAAGTCCGAGAGATGGGAACGGTTTCGGGTACAGTCGGTGTAGGTCCTGGGACAACTCAGCCAGGGGTTCAATGGGAGCCAGACCCATTAAGAAACCACATTATGTGGGATCCATGTAGCCGTTCATCCTTAGTATCCCCAGTGAATCTTCGGCGGGTAGGTACTGAAGGTACTAGCGAACCTACGCGAGAGGACGAGGACGGAGAACTCCCCTAAGCTTTGTCAGCAGTATCACCTCCCCACCAAGCCAACGACAGATCAATCATGTAGGGAACATACCCCAACCGTCTCGACCAGACCAACGAGGTAAACAACAGTTGCCTCCACTTCAGGTCAAAGTACACATCCGGCATCCACGGTGCACTTTCTAGTCGCGATTTGCACTTCCCTAGCCCCACAAGGGGTAAAAGTGTTAGTACGCCGAACTCAGGACAATATGTGCTCTCTCCCGATAGTGGTTGTGGATGATGTTTCGAACACTAAGGAGGCTATCAGGAAAGCAACAGCAACTGTCGTGGCAGGCCGATTTCCGTTCCGATTGGTCCCGAGCATCCGCGTAGGAAGGAAGACAATCGAACACTCCGAAGGTATCAATCAGCACTTCCATCTGGTGATGACTGATGCAAAAATCACGTTGGAAGTCGCAGCATCCCTGGAGCAACAGGGAATTCAATGGATCCCTACTCAATGGTTCGATTTTACGGTATCGGTGGAAGCTTCGAAAGTGGGGCTAGCAGAAGGAGTCAATGGGAGGGTGGTGGAAGACTTCAAAATTTGTGCCTCCCTACCGTTGGACAAGAGGCCTTGGTCTCCATCCTTTCGCAAACTCTTTCTAACTCCTTGGGAGACAATTCAAGAACTTCAAGGGGAAGGGACGCCGCAAGAACGAAGAAGGAAAGGCAGTATCAAATCTCAGACAGGTGAACAGCGGATCCAAACATCTACCGCTCCGCCTACGTCCAATGGATAAAGTGAAAATGGCTACGTGGAATGTCAGGGGGTTTGGAGACTCATCTGACAAATGGAAGAAGGCACGCCTTAAGACACGAATCCATCAAAAGAGGGTGCATGTGGTATTCCTACAAGAGACCAAATTGGATGAGTCAAAGATAACCGGTATAGCTAGGTGGTGGCAGGGACCACAGTGGTGGGCCCCGACGGACGGCTCGACAGGGGGAACGATTATTCTGACCCATATAGATCTTGAGATTATTGTGCTTGACAGTGGCTGGGACATCTGGGGTCAATGGCTCTGGGTGAGTGTTAGGCTGAAACTCTCGGAATGGACATTGGTGTTTGGTTATGCACCTGCAATACCAAGAGAGTGTCGTGCCTTCCTGTCAGATGTACATAACTTCATTCTGGAGGAGCAGAACAAGGTGGTTGCTGGAGACGTCAACACAGTCATGCGGCCAGGACTGGACTCCCCCAAGCTGGAACCAAGGAAGGTTGACGCAACCCTCTTATCTCAATTCATGGAGGCACATCAGTTGACTGACACCTACAGACACTTGCCAGTGCATCCGGATACTCCAGGCTACACCTGGCACTCCGGTCAACGGGCAGACAACCTCCCTCCGACAGAAAGAAGATTGTACCTTATTTTGACTAAAGGCGTGACATGAGAATCGACGGTATATTCGAACGTGACGGCAGAACCCCTGTCAGATCATTGACCAGTAGCGATTGAGTTCAGCCTGGGTAACAGACTGGAAAGGGAGGCTGGCTTTTTCCACTTGAACACAGAAAATCTGCAAAACCCGATAGTGATAGACTGGTGCGCAAGACATTGGAGGGATTGGGAAAGGACGAAGGAATGGTTCGATTCCGAAACAGACTGGGTCCAGTTGGGGTTCAGAATTGTCATTAGGGCTATGAACGTCTTCTCACGGATCCTTGCAAGGGAGAGGAATAAGGAAGAGTAGGAATGCAGGCAGATGGTGGAGGAGGCAGAGAAACAAATCGGTAAGGATCCGATGTCAGATATATAATGGGAAAGAAGAAGAGATAGATGGCTGAGAAAATGAAAAGAGATTCACATTGCACAACAAGAAGTCTGGGCAAAAAGGGCCAAGGAAAGGGGAATGGCCCAATTGGACCGAATGACTAAAGTCACCTTCCAACGTTTGTGTCTGGCCCGCTCACATGGGGCAATCCGGACCCTCCTCCATCCTTTCAACGCGCAAGCGTACGTGGCTGAAGCCACGGACACAATTGCCGCCTGCGCAATAGAGTGATACAGTGACATCTTGACATCCAGGCGGCCAATCCACGAATCGCTGGCAGAACTCAAAGTCGAATCGAACCTGTGGCAATACTCTAACAAGCATATGGCTCCGCACCAAAGACAAACTCTTGACAGAACGTTCTCGCTGGATGACTCGAAACTTAAGGCTGCGTTGGATGCTATGGCCAAGGGGAAATCCCCGGGAGATGATGGGTTCCCGACGGAATTCTATACCGCTATATGGGACCAGGTGGAACCTAGTCTTCTCAGACTGTTCAATCATGTATTGGAAGGCGGCACCTTAACTGAGGACATGTGCAGGGGGGTCATCACTCTCCTATACAAGAAAGGCAATAAGAGGAATGTCCTCAACTCGAGACCAATCTCCCTCCTGGACGTCTCCTACAAGATCTTGGCCAAAACTTTGGGAAAAAGACTAAGCCCCAGCCCTACCGGAACTAGTTCAGGCCGATCAAGGCGCTTTCGTCAAAGGCAGGTCCATAGCGGAGAACATCCTGGCAGTCATGGGCGCGTTGGAGATCATCCAAAAGGAGAGACGCCAAGTAGTAGTGGCCATGCTAGACTTGGAAAAGGCCTATGACCGTGTTAACTAGTCCTTCATTCTGGCCACATTGGAGCATCCGAACTTTGGGATGTCCTTCAGGAATTGGGTATCAGCCATGTACAAACTCTCCACGGCGTCAGTTCTGGTCAATAGCCAACGCTCCCGGGTCTTCAGCTTCACTCGCTCCTTACGACAGGGATGCCCGCTTGCCCCCTGCTCTTTGTCCTCCAGATTGAGGTGGTCCTCAACGCACTCTGAGGAACTCCGCGAATTCGGGGGCTGCAACTGGGAGTGGGCAAGGAGGTCCTCACAGGGGCTATAGTTGATGATCTCCTGCTTATCACATAAGCAACATCCAACTCGATGCAGTCTTCCAAACAAGTTTTAGACCAGTACTCATCCTTATCTGAAGCCCAAGTGAATTGGGAGAAATCAGTGTACTTTCTCCCCATGGAATTTGAGTTGGCGGACGACTTGTCAATGAAACGCATAGGCGAAGAGGAGTCAGAAAGATATTTGGGAGTCCAAGTGTCTTTGACCAACCGAGTCCAGCCCAATATGCCATTTTGGCATCAAGAGTCAAGGCGCGAATCAAGAAATGCAGTGCTACTCTGGGGCTTTTTCTAATGGGTAGAGCCACAATTATCTTTGCAGCGGTCTTCTCGCTCATATGACACATTGCTGCAGTAATTCTGATCTCACGATACACCTTGAAGAAAATCAAGAGTTCAGTTGCACGGTACCTTTGGCCAAACAGCAAGGATCAAGGGGGATTCATATCAAAGGTCGCTTGGGACAAAGTTTCGACTACCAAAACGGAAGGCGGTCTGGGAATAGTGGATCCGGGTCGTCAGAATCTTGCACTTTTGGGTAAATGGGTGCAGAAGGTATGTACCTAAGCAAACTCTAGGAACTGGCTCCAAATTGTGAAGTATATTCTACACCAAGAATTTCATTTGCAAAGATGAGAAGACGTTTGGGTTTATTTGGAGAACCCTGTGGCCTTAAATCGCCGACCAAAATCAGCGATAGGATTGGCTTGGTGGGTGGCATGGAAGAAGTTGAGACCTCAATACACCACGGCCCCGATCATCAGAGAGGAGGTGCTAATACAGCCTTTCTTTGACAACTCGATCATCATTCAAGCAGATGTGCAGATGGGTCGAGAAGGGTGTTTCGAAGATTGCAAATATCTGGTCGGAGCAGGCAATGCAGTGGAAGATGGAGCAGGAGGTCCGCACGTCCCTGGGAGGTTTGCAAGGGGTCAAGGATAGGTTGTGGGATCTTATAGCTGCAATCCAAGAGAGTTGGAAGAACCTGCTTAAAGCAGGATATCAGACGACAGTGGGCTCACGGTACAGAGATCAGGAGACACATCAATCCGGGAGAAATTACAAAATGGAAGCCCAAGAGGAGCCTACGGGATGGCGAGTGTCGGTGTGGGCTATGGAGCTAGGTCATGCAGTCGAACAACAGTTGGTCCAGATAGAGAATCTTCTTCTATCGAAGCAAATCGGGCCTTGACGACGATAAGGGTAATGCAAGGTGGGGCGCCTCGTCGAGGCTCCCCCTTTGTGGTAATACAAGAAGGTGCCCCAATGGTTGACCAGCGATTGGATCCTGCACGTTGTATGTGGAGAACGGAAGGGGGTACAAGCAAGAGCCTGGTCCAATACAGTACTAACCTCGGGAGAGAGATCCTGAACCCCCCTGGTTGCCTGAATAAGGAAGTCAGGAACGGAGCAACCATAACTCTCAATCTACCAGAGCCCCCTTCAACGTCAGCGTTAAAAGTCACCTGGACTTAGTTGTCGGTACTCCCAAGCTTATGGTTGTTGTCTCTTTCAGCCATACCAACAGCGAAATGGTCAAGGGACAAAGGGATGGTGGTACCACCAAACTGTAAACGGTGTGGTAGTCGGTACGAGGAGTCTCTCCTCCACTTGGTTTGGGATTGCCCGACTTCCAAAAGGATTTGGAGATGGTGGGAGACCCATTGGCAACGTCTGGGATCGACTCTCCTCTAGGACCAGAAATGGGTCATTACTGGTCAGCTGCCCCCGCTTTTTTTTAGCAAAAGGGGATGAGGTTATATAGTGCAAGTTATTCGCTCTACCATCATATGGGTGATCTGGGAGGACTGGAAAAATATTGTTTTCCCAGAGGAATGGACAGCAGATGCGGGGCTGAAAAACAAGGTAAAGGCACTGATACGAACAATGATAGTGGCTGACTGGGTCCGGAAGGCAGACAAAGGCCGGTCCCTCGAAGGACGCAACTGGTTTTTGTTCACCTGGGCAAGAGGATACCAGCTGGTGACAGTAAAGTGGACGAGGAAATGTTTTTTTCCCCATGGTTTCCCGATTGACAATGTGTAGGGTTAGGTGATTGGTTAATTTGGCCTCTCGGTTTGCGTTAGATCCACAGGAGGATCGAGCCTCATACGAGGAAGGTACTAATAGAAAGGACAGTGTAGAAGTTGAGCCCCAGTAGGCTCAAGGGGTGGGGGTGGACCCTGGGTTTGTCTTCTGATGTAGCAGAGATTAGATAGGGGTAAGGAAGGAAGGGAGTCGTAAGTCTGAAGCTCAGGGGATAACTTAGACTTCACTGTGGGAGTGAAATCAAGTAACCCCTTCCCTCCAGAGAATTTCCTTTTCTCTGGGAAACCGTTTTTGTAACTGGGCCATCGCACATAATTAGCAATTTGGGTTGATACTTGTTGTGGGTTGTTCGACTGTTTTTCTATTATAGGCGTACATGCATATAGGCTAGATGGGTGGCAGAAGACAACGGAGCACTCGGCAACCTTCAGTGCCACTTGTTTCCTTGTCCTCTTCTTTATTCTTTTGTTAATTGGTGGTAGTAGTAGGGTATGAAAGCTCTTTATTTTTTGGCTTCTTTGGCTTTCCTCCTTTGTTGGTATCTCGGGTTCAAGTGGGTCCCGTAAAAGCGAAGCTAGGTAAGGCTCCCAACACCAGTGTCGTGGCAAATACCCTGACAAGGGTATTTGTCGGGGATTTTAAACGTCGGACGCTGTCCGACTCTTTTGTTGAATTGAAGGACTTGATGAAACTGACGGCAGTAAGCTATTGTGCTTCGTTTTTGTCGAAGCCGGAAAAGCGTGCGGACACGGAAACGGTAGAGCTAGACCTATTCTACCTAAAATAATGTCGCAGCCGCACGATTCAGGGCCTAAGTAGGCTAAAAAGAGTGATGCGCCGGGTATAGGGCCGCGACGCAGGGGGAATAGGAAGAAGGGTTTTTATTTCCTGGGCCGCGGGGGTTAACATCGAGCCAGTGGGTTGATAGGCCGATGCCGAGGTCACGAGGCCAACCGACGGGGCAGGGTCTGCCAGCGAGCCTATTAGGTTTCAAGCAGGCGAGGCAGCATGGCCACAGGCAGGCAGGGTCTGCAAGGCGACGATATGGGGGGACAAGTGGTTGGGCAAACTCTTCATATACAAGAGTTGCTGGTGATAGGGGCTAGCCCAGTAGGTCACGATGCCAGACTTTCGCCCAGCAGATACCAGGATCAAGCCCGGCCTCACACATCCTACTGGGCCAGCTCCTTTTGGAGCAGCCCAAGCAGTTGGGCGCGGTCGATTTCGGCCCCGCAATCATCAAGATCGCGCGGCTAAGATTTGCCGCGCGCGGATCAGCATGGGCCCTATGCAAGGATGACACGCATAAATCGAGGAATGGTCCAAACCGTTCGAGTCCATAAGGACTCGAACTCAGATCTGCGTTTCTGCAGCTGGGGGAGGCAACCATTGGGATAGGCCAACGAAAAAAAGTTAGGAAAAAAAAAAAAAAAAAAACTAAACTAAGTTGAAGACGAAGCACCAAGTGGCGAGGTGGGAAGTGACTAGGGACTTATAGTCCCCAGAGATCGTGGCAGGCGCCCGTTTTCACGGGCTGCTGTTTTGTTATTTTTTGCCAAGTTTTTTTTTTTTTTTTTCCCTCTAGATATTTTTCTACATTTTGTTTCTTTAAATTTTATTTTAGATTTTGTTTTGTTTTGTTCTTTTTAGAAGTCATGCCCATTCGTTTGACGAACGGGCTGACTTGCCATCACTAGGATGAGAAAAATCGATGAATCTACTACTAGAACATGGGACTATACATCTAGAGAGGGAGAGGGAGAAAATTTACATGTTTGCAGCCTTCTCGATGACGAACAATGCGATGGCCAACAGGTAAGTCTCCATCGTGGCGCCTGTCTCCACAAGATGGTTGTTTTGGGTAGTGGTGAAAATTGTGAAAATCGACAAATTGAAATGTTGGTAAAATTTCATGAAAGTGCACTTTTGGCTTGCTGTTTTATATGTTTTTTTTTTTTTTTTCGATTTTGTTTTTATAGTATGTTAGTAAGAAGTGCACTCTACAGATTGGTGTAAAGTATGGTTAAAATGACCATTTGGTTTTCTTATAAATGAGGGTGAAAATTGAGGGGTCGGTTAACCTTCTCTCAACGCATGATTTGTAGGGAAAGCAATGCGTCGGCAGCAGATAAGTTTTCAACCCGACTGGCCTTGTGGTACTTTCGTCGATAGGATGAGCAAAATCGAATGAATCTTTAGCTAGGACATGAAAATATATACTCCCACACTTCGTTCCCCCCTCTTGTTTTCTATGAGTCGTGCAACGAACGAGTTGCACGCGACGCTACTGGTAAGTTCTACTTTTGTTGTTAGATTTGTTTTATTGTTTTTCTTTCTTCTTTTTTATTTTTCTCTTTCTTAGATCCCCTCTCGTCATCTCTGGTGCCACCTTCTAAGGCTGTTCCCGTCCGTTTTGGTGAATGGGTTGCAACATGAGGGAAGGGAACAGGCAGGGGGGCAACTGATCGTTTTGAGTGGCAAGTTGCCACCCTCACTGGGAAAAACGAGGGGGTAGGGAAAAAAAAAAAAAAAAGGAAAGAAAAAAAAACAGTCGCGAATGTGGGTAGTCGTGGGCTAGGTTTAGGGCTTAGAAGGTTCGAGGGACCGAAGTGACTGTGCCTGTTCGTTTTGAGCAGGCTGAAGTAAATGGCTAAGTACAACCATCTCCAAGTACATCTGGCCTGGGAAAACGGCCAGGTACTCCTGGGGGTTGATGACCTTGGTCCCCCTAGGCCCCTAGGGGAAAACCAAGGAGCACCGATGAATTTGCCTGGATGTGGGCAAAGCAGCTGCCCACAAGCACTCGGTTGGCTATAAAAGCCAACACTCCACCGAACAGCCTCACACTTGTGGCAGTGTTGCTGGGACATTCACTTATGTGAATGCTGGCTGGCTGCTGCATGCTGCTGTAAAGGGGAGGAGCTGCAGGTGGAGGTGTTGGACTCGGAGGTCTGCGGGAGCTGCTGGTGGAGATATAGGAGGTCTGCAAGAGTTGTTGGGGGAGAGACAAGCGACACCCATAGCCGAGGTTGGGAGCTCATTGCCCCACCTCTGCATGGATGTCGCGGCCAATGGGCTACGTCAGGGTCCGGATGGTGCAGCAAGCGACACCTTTTGTTTTTTAGTGGGGTTGTGTTGCTGGACTGCCGCCGCAGAATCAAGACCTTCCTAAGGGAAGGTGCCGCCAGATTTTATCGCGCGGCGCTGATAGTTTTTTTTTTTAATGAGTGTGGGGAAGTGCTGCTCGATCAGTGACACAGCAACAACAGAGTATCCAACAGGATTATGTTGCCGAAATTGGCAGCAACATCCATATTTTTCACGAAGGGAAGTGTTGTCAGGTTGGCGGCACGTCGACTTTAGGGGTAGTGTGCCAGATTTTGCGGCGCGGTGAATCAATCATTTGGAAGTGTGATCAGGTGGTGGTGCCGCACGACAGTCGTGGTACCGGTGTCGGGGCAAATACCCTGACAAGGGTATTTGCCGGGGTTTTTCAACGTCGGACACTGTCCGACTTTTTCGTTGAATTGAAGGACTTGATGAGGTCGACGCTTGCTGAAAGTTTATTCAGACCTAGCCTTTGATCGAGAGACTAAAACTTTTAGAACCCTTGTCCGGACGTCTGCAGCATCTGAGAATAATGGCAGTAACCGACTATGCTTCGCTTTTGTTGAAGCCTCAGAGGCGTGCGGACATGGGAACGTTGAAGTTAGACTGATTCTACCTGAAATAATGTCGCACGGCTGCTAAGCCGCGCGATTCAGGGCCTAAGTAGGCTGAAAAGAGGAGCGTGCCGGGTCTGGGGCCACAGCGAGGGAGGAATAGGAAGTCTTTTTTATTTTTTGGGGCCTCGTGGGTTGACCTCGAGCAAGGGGAGACCAACAGACCCATGTCGAGGCCCACCGTTGGATGAATCGAAGCCGTGGATGGGCAACCATCCATGGGAAAGCAGCAGGTAGGGCCTGTAAGGCCTGTCTCTTATACACATCTAGATGTGTATAAGAGACAGGCCGTGGATGGGCAGCCATCCATGGGAAAGCAGCAGGTAGGGCCTGTAAGGCCTCTGGCAGGCAGTGCCTGCAAGGCCACAGACAAAGGGGTGAGGTCACTTGAGGCCGTGGACCGGACAGTCGACTAGGGAACTAGCAGGCTCGACAGGCAATGCCTGCTAGGCCACAGGCGGATTGCCTACTGGGCATTACAGCCTTCATAAACAAGGGTTGCTCCTATGTCAATGTGAAAAGGAGCTAGCCCAGTAGGTAAAGTACCAGCCTGACATGCCGCAGATGAGGGGATCAGAGTCAGTAGGCCCCATTGGGCTAGCTCCTTTTGAAGCAGCCCAGTCTTTTTACGCGACCGTTTTCAGCCGTGCGATCGACGAGATCGCGCGGCTGAAAACAGCCGCGAGCAGATTAGCATGACCCCTGCGCAAGGATGACACGCATAAATCAAGAAAACGGCCCATAATTTTTTTCGATTCCCCTAAGTGAATAGAACCTGGGTGTGTAAATCGGTGGGGTAGGGGGGAATGTCAGCCAGGCTGGCGCAGTCTACAGTGGTCGTTGGCTTATGCCAACGACTTTCCTTCAAAAAAAAAAAAAACCAGAGGAGAGATAGGTGTCATTGCTGAAGCAACGACCACCACTCCAGAGGCTGCACGAGGCAAACAATGCCTCTGCTGTTGAAGAAACAGTCTCTTTAGACTGTGTGGGAGCACGATAGCTCCCACCTCATGGTGACACATATTTTTGTAGCCGCGAGATCTAAGATCTCGTGGCTCATATCACACGCGTGAGAGAAAAGAGAAAGAGAGAAATGGGAGGATAAGACAGAGGAGGGCCTACTCCTCCCAACCTGCCAGCTGCCTCCCCGTTCTCAGGGGGGTAAGAAGAAAAAAAAAAAAAAAAAAAAAAAAAAAAAAACGGGATCTGAGTTTTTTTGAAAAGTTGTATTTTTTGGTTTGCGCCACTATTTTTTTGGTGGCGTAAAACAATTTTGTTGGCCTTGATTTTTTTTCTGTAGATAGTTAGGCACTTAGGCCATGCGCAGGAATGTTTTTAGAATTTTTTATTACGCGAATATTTTTCTAAAAATGCTCAAAGTCAGGGTACTTTTTGCACCTCGCCCTGAGCCTGTCGGGATTTGAACTCGTGCATTTTCACGAGTTCTTTCCCTACCAATCTGACAACTGCCATCCCCGTTTTCAGCGGAGGGCAGGGGAGAAGAGAGAAAAAGTAGAGAGGGGAGAGAAAGTGATAGTCGCGGCCGTGCACCAAGTTCAAGCAGTATTGGCCTAAATGCAGTCATTCAGACCAAAGCTGTGAACTGGAGGGTCAGTGAGGGGAACTTGGCTGGAAACAACCATTTTCCCGCTGAACCTGCACTCAGTGTAGGGCTGAGTGCAGGGAAAAGGGAGAAAAAGAAGGGGGCAGTTGAGTACAACTGCCACCCTAAGTGTGTGGCTGTGGTGAGACAGCCTCAGTCCGTTGATCTGGCTCAGATCAACGGCCCCAGGCAAATGACGAATTTTGCCTGGGGGCAGCTGAGGCTGCTGCTGCCCTCCTCAGCCACTACAAAWGAGGCAGTTGTCCCCCAGCTGCCTCACACTTGCCTCCAGCTGCCAGTGTGCGACAACACACTTGCCTCATCGCTGGAGTGCTGGAGAGGAGGCAGGAGTGTTGCCGGCGGAGCTGGAGGGCTGCGGAGGAGCGTGACGAAGGAGGAGACAGCCATAGCCTTGGCTGGAGCACTCTGCTCCACCCCTTGGCAGGCTGGTCTCAAGGGGGACTCTGCGGCAGCGTGGTGAGGAGCGGCAGAGGAGCGTGGCAAGGAGCGACGGGGAACACGACAACTGGTGGAGATGTGCCGACTGATATTTTCGGCAACCATAACCCATTTTGTGGGGTTATGCTGCCGAAATACCGCGACGTCCGCGCGACACCTTTATTTTGAGGGGTGACGCTGCCGTTTTCATGGCACGCCGGCGACACTTTGTTTTGAAGAGTGGTGCTGCCGTCTTTTTGCAGTAGTACGACACAGCGAAGCGCCGCCGTCTTTTTGCAGTGGTACGGCACGGCGAAGCGCATGTATGTGTCTTTCGTCTCCTTAATGCTTTAGGCTTTCAACTTTCCATTCAAGTATTTGCAATTGCAAGCTCGGTTATTCCCGTGCTAATTGTCATGCCATTCACGCAGTTTGTTTTACCATGACGAAGAACAAAAGGTCGAGGTTGAATTTAAGCGGGTCCTCAATAAAAGGTGGAAACAAATAACGAAACAGTGTCGGCGACCCACGAACGAATGCAAGGCGGGCCCACAAAGAGGATGTTTTTTAATGCGATGGAAAAGATGGGACATTGTCTCAACTGCCTGAGGTGGACAGGTAGGACAGTGAAGGATAAGCACAAATGCAAGAGGACGGGGAGGAGATCGGTGGGGATAGCAATGAGGAACAAGAAGAGGATCTAGAAGAAGAAGTGGACGAGGAAGAAGAGCAAGTAGAGGAAGAAGAGGAAGATGATGAAAAAGGTGGAAGAGGAGGAAGAAGAAAAGAAAGAGGAAGATAATGAAGGGGAGAAAGGTCACACGAAAAAAAGGGAAAGAAAGATTGGGCATAAGAGTTCCTTTTCGAGTCAAAAATGTGAAGGGAGCTTCTTCCATTTTTGTGGGTTGTCTTTCTTACAGCTGCAGGGATGAAGTTGTATGTGAAGTCGGAGGACAGACCGTAGTACGAATGTTACGGTGAGATTATTTGTGTGAGCTGGGTTTTCGAGGATGGGGCATACTTCGCCGAGGTGTGGGTTTCCATGGACGAGAAGGTACTCAAGTATTTGTTGAGTGGGAAAAAAATGGAGCAGAAATTCATTGAAGTTCTCGGTCTGTGTGTCCTAACAACGGGAAAGGAACGGAACTAAACGTCGTTGTACCCATTGAATAGCCCCCAGAGTCACCGTTGAATCCCGTTTAACGGAAAAACGAGGGTCTCCCGTTGAATCTGGAAAAACGGATTAGGGGTGTTGGATCTCGGACACGTGGCCCTACACGCCCAAACACTAAAACCAAAAAAAAAATAAAAAAAATTGACCCCCCCCTACGAGTTCCCAAACCTACCCGGAAGCCCTTTAAACCACTGCGAGTCCTTCTTCCCCCGCCCGCCCCATCCTGTCGTCCCCATACCTACCTGGAAGTATGTGTGTGTTTGTAAGTGTGTATGTGTGTGTGCATGATTGTGTGTGTGTGTGTGTGTGTGTGTGTGTGTGTGTGTGTGTGTGTGTGTGTGTGTGTTTGTGTGTTGTGTGTCTGTGTGTGTATGCATGTTGTTTTTTTTTTTCAAATACATGAAAGTTATAAAAAAAATAAAAAATAAATATTGGTGTACATTTTTGAAAAATCTAAAAGACTAAAACGATAGTAAGACCCTATTTATTTTATTTGTTTTTCTGCTTTTTTTTGCCTTGAAAATATTTTTGTGAAACCAAAAAAAAAAAAAACACTCATTTCATCTTTTGTTATTGTTTTTTTTAATTGTGTTTATGTTTTTTTATTTTTTAAAATAAAGTCAGAGCTAAAAAAATCAAAATACAAATATGGACTTGTAGACCTCAAAAACATCTACAACCCCATGTTTTTTTATTTTGATTATTTTTATTCACGAAAAAAATGTTCGTGGACCCCGTTATAACCCGTCGAATGTTTTTTTTTAACGGGATTCAATGTTGTTCCAACGACGTTGAATTTTTCAACGCGTTGAATCAATTTCCTAACACACAACTCTCGGTGAGTACTTGGGTCCTAAGGTTATGAGGTCACTTCTTCCATTCAAGGTGGCAGTCGACAACGAGAAAAAAATCCAGCTCAGTCAAAACTAAGGGGTTTCAAAGGGTCTGTTGGTTCGCCGCAGACGTGTGTTGAGTCCACTGGTGTTTTAGAAAAAGCTTCGGGGCGAAGCCCAAGCCTCGGAAGAAGAAGCAACTTGTCATTGTTGTTAACGATAGAGTCCTTTGAACTGCGCTGCAGCTGTTGTCGCTAAAGTCATCTAAACTTTGTTGCAGTTGTTGTTGTTAGCGATATAGTTCTATAACGATAGAATCCTTTAAACTCTACTGCAGTTTTTGCATTTGCTGCTATCAGTGATATAGTCCTACACGGTCCGCTAAACTTTGTTGCAGTTATTTTTATCGCCGCTGTTATCCATATAGCCCTATAAACTTTGTTGCAGCTCTTGCAGTTGTGGCTATTAGCGATATAGTTCTATAAACTACGTGGCAGTCTTAGTCTTTTAAACTTTATTGCAGTTACTTTTGTCGTTGACTGTATTATTAACAAAAGCCGCAACTACTGAAGTTTTTTTTTCTTTGGTTAATTTTTTTGTTTGTTTGATGGAGCAAGAACTTATTGAAGCTCTCGATGAGTACGTGGGTCCTAAGGTCATGCGGTTACTTCTTCCATTCGAAATGGCAACTGACAATAAGAAGAAAATTCCGGCTCAGTCAAAACTGAGGGGTTCCAAATGGCCTATTTATTCACCACAGACGTGTGTCGAGTCCACTGGTGTTTTAGAAAATGGTTCGGGGATGAAGCCCAAGCCTCAAAAGAAGAAGTAACTCGCTAAGCTACCAATGTCCCCGAAAGAAAAAGAAAAAAGGAAATTTATCGAGGAGATCCAAGTGTCTCGTGGTCTTGTGCCACGTGAACTGTCTGAGGAGTTGACACACGCATAGGAAGAGCTCAAGAATATCAAACAGAAGAAAATCGTCGAAAAGTCGTTTAACTTTTCGATGAGTTGTCTCAAAAGACCACTACTCATTGGGGGAAACCGACCATTGGGAATTCGAGAGCCAGAAGAGAAGCATGTTTTGGAGATCATGGAGTCCATGTTTGCTCACCCTAGTGGAGATCATCTTTCATTTGTCGACATTGTGGATCCTGAGTAGGTTAAAAACAAGTCTAATGTGGATTTGGAGAAGTTGAGGGTTGGGGGCTATACGGTTTATGTGCTTGGAGGTGGACATTCTCGGGAAGCAAGGGAACGCCTAAGGACGATGTACCCGGATAAAGAGGACTACAACTGAAATATCTGCTACGTCTATGTGGGCCTGACAATGGACGAAGGTCACTCACAAAGACAACCTAGCAGCGGGCTACCAGAGAGACATGAACATCATCGAGAAGATGAAGTGTTGGCGCAACATTTTTGAGAGGAACGGGTTTGTAAAGAGCGTGGAAGTGAACAAGGTTTACCTACGGGAACTTTGCATACCCGTTGCTCCCAAAACGGTGCAGAACAATGACCCGTTGCTACAAATCGTCATGCGGCCGAAAGAGATTTGGGACCTTCAACTCTGAATTTTTGAAATGTGGTAAAAGGGAGAGTGCAAGAACCAAAAACTCAAACATGTGGGGAAGAGTCAAATTCGCATTGAAGTTGATCCTTAATCAAGCGAATTTCATGCCGGGAAGAAGAAGCATGGAGGGATAAGGCTCGACAGGGTGGCCGCGAAGTAACATAAGCTAGCATTCTTCAATCCCCGTGTAAAGTTGAAGAACAACAAAGTCCCAATGGTGTCGGTTGACATGCCTGCGCAACATTGGATCAGCATGGTCAATGTCCCGCATGAAGCTATCATCCCTATTCTAGCAGAAGCTTAGTCATATCCAAACAAATCACCATTGATGAAATGGAATTCAAATTCAAGGTGGTGAAAAAGCTTGGGTATGTTGCAAAGCTCTATAGCGAGGACGTGGACTGCAAGAACTTCAAGGAGGTAAAAGAAAAGTTTCCATTACACATAAGGAAGGAGGTTCTCGAGACATTCATTGGCAGTTTCGAAAAACGAGGGAGTAAGTTAGAGGCTTTTCTCAATCACATTGAACGGGCAAACCAGTGGGGAAAATTTGAGGAGAGGAGGACTCAGAAGGCACAAACATTCAGTTGCAATCTCCTTCAGGCGCAAGTGTTGCCGAAACCTTTTACTGACTGGACGACGGTGAAGCACGAGGGGTGTGCGCGGGAAGTAAAGGTGATTGGGGTGATATGCTGCATCTCTCACAACTCTAGAAGGAGAAAATGACAATATCTCTGGCTATATTTGACTTCCCTTACGGGTTTGCCCACAAGGGCCATGCAACTGATACAGAGTCGTTCTCAAAGGCCGACGTAGTAGAGGTGCTGCAAAACGTCAAGCAGGTTACCAGGATATCGCTGTGGACAGTCGCCAACTTATGCTCTGTAAACATGCTTCCGTCTATGCGGTCTGCTTTTGCACGCATCTGCAACGCCGGCCAAGAAATTTGTACCTCGTGCAAGCCAAATGTTACAAATCCTGGTGGTACCAAACTTGTTAGCGCCACAAAGTTTTCAATCCTCGGGTATTATAATGCCACTCGATAACGGGAAATGGCACATTACAACTTTGCCCAGACAAAAATGCGCCACAACTTTCAGTTATTCAATGCCTGCATACGCAAGTATTTCCATCCGAACGACAACACAATATTGTCCCTGCCAGAAGCCCTACTCCCTCTTCTCCTGGTTGGTCACCAAGTTTTCTCCTCCTGACGCGACCGTTTTGGATGGTTTTTCTGGCTCGGGAACAAGTGTCATTGCTTGCATCCTCTCAAACCGGAACTGCCTTGTTGTGGAAGTGAACAAGCATTGCGCAAATGAGATTCGTATGAGGTTGCTCACTGATATCTCAATGAGTTGGAAAGAGAAATGTCAAAACAAGGAAAGAGGAAGGTGAAGGAGTCGTGTCGTAGTTGGACAAGGATACTTGAAGTGTCTGGGGACAGTGGCCTTGAGGAACAAAAGAAGTTGGGTGAAGAAGGGATTGGTGAGGAGGCTACGACCCAACAAATGACCCATGAGACGTGGCAGTCGATATCAGGTCTCATCAGCAGGCCTGCAGAAGAAAGCAATGTTGTCGGAAAGGCTGTGGGAGCTGCCCAGGAACAGGGGTCGAACAAACAGTCATTTCGTCAAAACGGACATATTATATTTTTTGAACGAAATTAAAATTGAGTTTTTGGGCTGAAATCTGGTCCAATTTTTTGGCTCCTGGGGGTTTGGCGTTCGACGAACGCCGGACCCCCAGGAGCCAAAAATTTGGACCAGATTTCAGCCCAAAAATTCAATTTTAATTTTGTTCAAAAAATATAATACGTCCGTTTTGACAAAATGGCTGTTAACATCTCGATATCTGCAAAACAGCAGAAGGAGACTATTGCTCCAGCTGTGGCGTGGTGGTCCCGACTAATGGTGCACTTATCGTGCTCTCTGGAGCTCCCAACCCCTCTCAAAAAGTCCGAGAGTCAGAAGATCCCAACCAACGTGAAAGAAAAGCAAGCAAATGGTTCCGGAACGCGAGCGAGAGGAAGGGGGATTGTCACATCGCAGTGCAGTTACCTTGAAGACAGGCGAGATCATTGCGATGTCTGAGAGAGAAGACCTTGCACAAAGCCAAAACTCCGGCAGGGCAACTGGAGTCGGAAGACAAACCCAGAAAAGAAAAGCAGGCGGCGAGAAGGTTGACACCTCTCAACCTAGTGTTGTTTTGGGTTTGCGCACCACGGGTCGTGGTCAAGGGAAATGACATCTGCAAGATGTGACTCCGTGTAAGGAAGTGTTATAGTCCTATATGTCAGTTGCGTCTAGCCTACTGCTGCTTCTCAAGCTGTTGTTGCTATTGCTTTCACCCTCTCGCCACTGGTGCTAGTGTTATTACACTCTTAAATATTGTTTTAGTCATGTAAGTCTTATCTGTCTGACCTGCTGTGGTTTTTGCGGTTGTTGCTGCTACTGCTCGTGCCGTTGTTGCTGTTAGATTGTTAAAAGTTGCACTCTTGTGGCACCGGTGTTCAGGTTGTTCCTGCTGCTAGCACTCAGTATTGTTGCTCTATTGCCACTATTGCTACTCATGCCACTGTTGTTGTCCCTCTAGTCGTTTACCCAGTTTTGTTGTCGTTGCTGCTGTCTTTGCAGTCCTTTATCCACTGCTGCTGTTGTTGTTGTCTTGATAACCCTTTATCCACTATTGTTGTTGCTGCTATCTTTGTAGTCTTGTATTCACTGTTGCTTTTGCTTTAGTTCTTCAACTCTCAATTACATTGCTGCTATTGTTGTTGCCACTGATGTGGTTGCTACTGCTGCGGTTAGTTGGCGTCAGTGATACTCCTGTTGTCTTCGTTGTTGTTTGTCTGGTCACTTATCCACCGTCGTTGTTGTTTCAGTCCTGTTTTTACTGTTGTTGATGCTGCCGCCACAGGTACTGTTGTCGCTCGTGTTGTCCCTCTTGTCCTTTTTGCACTGCGACAGCTACTGCTGTTGCAGCAACCATTCCTGCTACTACTATAGCTTTGGTCGTTGGTGCTCCCGCTGTTGCTGGTGTAGCTACTGCTGCTGTTAATTTTGTAAAGTCTAAAACACATACTCGTTTAGAACAAATGTTTGGCAAAGTCGCTAGTGTTATGAAAGACGGTTGGTTTTCTTGTGCTCCCCACCGCACGGTTACCTTTTCGAATGATAGTAAGTTGTTGCGTAGGGTGGGTTTTGCCCAAGCCTCACCTTATCCTATTGACTGTTCATTGTTTTTTGTAGACCTCACACATTGAGCTACAAACACCTTAAAGTTTGGATTTTGAGCCATTTGACGGACAATTGTGACTATGCTTATTAACAATCATTAAAAAGTTTGTTTTTTTGTTTTACTTTTTCTACAATTTTTGCAATAGGGGCAACTTATGACCATTTTCTAGCTTGGATTTGGTGTTTTTCCATTGTCGTTGAGTTCAATATTTACTGCAGTTTCAAAGCAGACGACTTTTTTTATTTCTGCATTGCTCCCTTTCGAGTTTCTCTCCTAATTTAAGCATGAAAGATGTCAACCAAGATATTAACAAACGAAAGCTTAGCACAACTTTTTCATGTTGATATGAAAGCAGCAATTCCACCAAAGGTAGTCCTACTTTTTGTACAAAGATTGTCAATATCACTTCACAAGAGATAGACATTTAGTGCTCCAGGGTGCAGTTGTTATTTTTGCTACTGAAGGTCACCTTGTAAGACTTTAAGCTTCACTTCTAAACTTGTCGTCCTAGCCGTTGGTGATGCTCTATGGGCACAATTAAAAACGACAGCCGCTCGGGACATATCATAGTTTGTGGATGGATTAAGGTTGTGTGTTTCCTAAGTAGATTGAAACAACAGGTGTGATGTGCATGAGGGAAGAGGCTACGAGGGTCGTGAAACTGGTTTCTTTCACATTTGGTTGTACAAAGATTGGATCCTCACAGATAATAAAGAAGAAGTTGAGAAGTGACTTGAATGATACTAGAGAGATATATTGACTGCGAAGCTAGGTTATTTTTTCGGGCGCCCTGGCACCCAACTTATGCCAGGGTACACTCGTTGGTGCCCGGTTGGGCATGAACCCCGAAAGGATTTCAGGCAGCCGCCCCCCCCCCTTCCCCTCCCCGGAAAAAAAAAAAAAAAAACTCTGAAAAACAAATGTTGCGTATAATTGCAAGACAAACCACGTTTGGCCGAGGGTCACATTAAAATTCCTCATAGAATTGGAGGTGAAAAAAATGTTGTGTAGAATTGCAATACAAACGACGCCCATGTTCTCTAACAGAATCACACAAGGGTTCCCACGTTTTCGATTTAAGGGTGTGGGATCGGAACATCACTTTGAGGGTTCAAAAATTACTTCGTGGGTAAGACAAATTATTTTAGGGTGCTAACCTATTAGTTTTGGAGATTCCGGGGTACGGGATCACTTTCGGGGGTCCAAAATTACTTAAGGATTCAAACAAATCACTTTACGAGGACTCTGACCTAACAGTTTGGGATTACAAAAATTATATGTCATTTTGGGGGTTTCATAAATTATTTAAGGGATCAAACACAATGGTTTAGGTCTCGATCTAGCATTTTAGAGGTACGAAAGTTATTTGTGTGTTTGAACGTGACTTTAAGGTTTTTGAAATTACTTTGGGGATCGGACAATTTACTTAGTGCTTAGACAAAGCAGTTTTGGGTTACAAAAATTATATTAGAGGTCCAAACATGACTTTATGGGTTTCAAAATTAATTTGAAGGGTCAGGCAAATCAATTTAGGAGGTCAACTGAAATATCTGGGGTCGAACCTTTTATTTTAGGATTACAAGTATTGTTGGGGTCTGACCATCAGTTAGGGAGTTACGAAATGACATGTGGGATCCGACCTAACGTTTTGGGGGTGAAAAAGTTATCGTGAGGGTCATACCATAATTTTGGGGGGTTCTATATTTATTGGGGGAATGTAACTTATCACGTTCGAGCTCTAATCGTCACTAAGGTGGGTTAAAAAGTATTGTAGGGATTCAACCGAACACTTCGAGGGTCAACCTATCACCTTTCCAGGTGCATAAGTTATTTTAGGGGCCCACCCTATCGTTTTAGGATTACAGATATTGTAATGGTGGTCCAATCGCCATTTTGGTGTTCAGAAATTACTTTGGGGGTGTGAATGATATTGTGGGGTCAACACACATCGTTCAAGAGTTCCGACCTATCAGTTTTGGGGTACATAAATTATTTCAAACTAACACTTTTGAGATTTTGAAATTACTTTTTAGAGGTCTGGGAAAACGCTTTAGGGTTCGACCTGTTCGATTTGGGGGTGCGGGGGTCGAAACATCATTTTGAGGGTTTGAGATTTACTTTGCGGGTGCGACAAATTATTTTAGGGTACCAACCTATCAGTTTTGATGATTCAGAAGTATGACATTGCTTTCGGGGGTAAAACATTACATTGAGAGTTAAACAAAGTGCTTTAGGACTTTGACCTGACAGTTTGGGATTAAAAAAAAATTATATTATTTTTGGGGTTTTATAAATATCTTAGAGGGTAAAACACAATGGTTTAGGTCTCGAGTTGGCATTTTAGAAGTACGAAAGTTGTTTGTGTGTCCGAACGTGGCTTCAAGTTTAAGGTTTTTGAAAATACTTTGGGGATCAGACAATTCGCTTACTGCTTAGACATAGCAGTTTGGGGTTTAAAATTATATTGGGGGTCCAAACCTAACTTTATGGGTCTCGCAATTAATTTGAGGGTTCAGGCCAATCACTTTAGGAGGTCATTTGGAATATCCAGGGTCGAACCTTTGGTTTTGGGGGTACAGATATTGTCGGGGTCTCACCATCAGTTAGGAAGTTACGAAATTACTTGGGAGGTCCCACCCAATTTAGGGGGTGAAAAAGTTATTTTAAGGGTCATTCCATAAGTTTGGGGGTGTCTATACTACTTGGGGGAGTGTAACTTATCACGTTCGAGATCTAATCATCACTTAGGGGGCTTAGGGATTACTGTAGGGGTTCAACCTAACACCTCGGGGGCCAAGCTATCCCCTTCCGGGTGCATAAGTTATTTTTCGGGCCAACCCTATCGTTTTAGGGTTACATATATTATAATGGGGTTCCAATCGCCACTTTGTTTTTTTCTAATTACTTTGAGGGTTCGAATGATACTGTGGGGTCAACACACATCACTTCAAAGTTCCAACATGGCATTTTTTTTGGTATATAAATTATTTCAGAGGTGCGACTGATACTTTTGGGGTTGTGAAATTACTTTTTGGGGTTAAGAAAAAATATTTTTCGAGTTCTTACCTGTTCAATTTGGGGGTAAGGGGCTCAGAACATTGCTTTGAGGGCTTAAAAATTGCGGGTCATACAAATCGCTTTAGGGTACTAACCTCTTACTTTTGGAGATTCGGGGGTACGACATTGTTTTTAGGGGTCAAAAATTACTTCAGGAGGCAAGCAAATCACTTTCGGACTTCGACCTGATACTTTGGGATAAAAAAAATTATATATCATTTTTCGGGTTTCATAAATTTCTTTGGGGTTCAAACACAATGGTTTAGGTCTCGACCAAGCATTTTAGAAGTACGAAAGTTATTTGTGTCTCCGAACATGGCTTCGAGTTTAAGGTTTTTGAAATTACTTTGGGGGTCAGACAATTCGCGTAATGCTTAGATAGAGCAGTTGGGGTTATAAACATTATATTAGGGGTCCAAACGTAACTTGACGGGTTTCGAAATTAATTTGAGGGGTCAGGCAAATCACTTTAGGAGGTCAATTGAAATATTTAAGGTCCAATCTTTGATTTTGGGGGCACAAATATTGTTGGGGTTTGACCATTAGTTAGTGAGTTACAAAATTACTTGTGGGGTCTCACCTAACATTTTGAGGGTTATACCATAACTTGGGGGGGTTCTATATTACTTGGGGGAGTGTAACTCATCAAATTCAAGATCTAACCGTCACTCGGAAGCTTCATAAATTACTGTAGGGGTTCAAGCTAACACTTTAGGGGTCGCCCTATGATCTTTCGGGTAGAATAGTTATTTTTGGGATCCACCTTCTCGCTTTAGGGTTACAAATATTGTAATGGGGATCCAACCGCTCTCGTTTTAGGGTTATAGATACTATAATGTGTTCCACTCTCTCGTCTTGGGGTTACAAATATTTAGGGGGTCTGACCGTCTCTTTAGGGGTTTATAAATTACTTAGGGGTTTTCATCTATTGCTTAGGGGTCTAAACTCACACCTTAGGTGTACAAAAGGTTATATTGAGGGTCATACCATAACTTGGGTAATTTGTAAATGTATGGAAATATTTCCTTGTCCTCCACAGTGATGTGAAGAAATTGCTCCCTCTTTTGCCTGCACACTTGAGGTTGACTCGTTTTCCCGTGTGACCTGGGAAAGGAAGTCCTCTATATCTACGTGCTCAATGTCGACTCCAACTACTCACCTCTGCAAAAAAAAACGGTTGTTCATTTACCTATACACTAAAGATCGAGTCATCCTCCTAAGTGTTGTGAAGAAATTGGCCCTTTGTTCGCCTTTATCATATTGATGTTCAGGTCGTTGAAGCAGTCAGTGAGCTATTAATGTACCATTCAGTTGACTATTTAGTATTATCTCAAAAGGGACACCGCTCACATCCAGCGGGATGTTTTGTGAGTGATATAGACGACGATGTTTATTTTGTGTAGTAGTTTCGACTTGGGTCTAAGTCGAAGCACAACCAAGTAAGTTTTCTTCATTTCCGCTGTTTTCATTATGCTCATCCATTCGAGAACCTGATGAAAGTATTTGATTTTCTCAACGAAAAAAAGTTAATGTGGAAGCTCGTTATGCTTCTACGCCACTTTTTGAGCTTTCTCTATTGCGGGGCAAATGTGAAAATAATGGTTCGATTGTTAGAAAACACCAACTTCAGATAACATTCTTACTGCCACTCCTGAACAAATTTGTTTAATATGCTCTGGAATCAAAATGACATTATCCTGTGAAGGAGGATCGTTGTCTGTCACCACCTTAAACAAATTCAAACCTAAAAAGGAAGTTGGAAATTTCGAGGGAGGATTACATTGGTTTCTGATGATTTACACGCCCTCAAACACCAGATTGAATGTATTTAACGTTCCATGATTTTTTAATGTATTTCAAGTTAATCCAGTCAGAGATCGAGAAGAAAAGAACGAGTGTGAAATTCAGAAGGTCGTGGCATTCTGCACTTGGTGGAGTTACTTACTCATCGTTGCTCACAAAATAAACATATTCAGCTCTGTCACTCCATGTCATTTGTTGAGATTTGTGCAATATCTTTTATAAGGAAATACTACTCATTTAAATCAATGATACGATGGGCCGATGGCGACTCATCGAATTGGTAAATGACCCGAAGATCATGGTTTTGCCAAAAATTGAGCAGGATAATTTCAAATAAATCCTTCAGCTCTACGAAAACGAAAATCATTTTTTCGAGATCATAACGTTCTTTAATATAAGGCATTTCTCTACCTCAAAAGTATCATTGAAAAACAAAAAGGATCACTGTTTCGTGAGAACGAAAACGCATTAAGACATCATTAAAGGACTAAAGGTTTTCTGTCCACTTCGAAGAGACTTCAAATGAAAACTTCAATTTCGGATGAAAATTTTCATTTCAACGAGACCACACCACTTTCCAAAAGGTTGCCGTTAGCAAAGGATGTGTAAAAGACTTTAAGAAAGAAAAAACATATACACGATAAAACCTTTGCAAAACTTCAAAAGACTATGCAACTAGCCTTTGAGGTTTGTAAACTCATAGTCATCTCACGAAAGCTTTTACGACTCTAAGACAGTTTGATCAAATTCATGTCCTTTAATGTTAAATGGGCAACAAGGACTCTCCAACGAAGTCAACTTTGCATAACTATATTGAGAGCTTTGCAAGTTTGCAGATGCCATATTTTTTAAGGAAAATTTTAAGATTACAATACAAGTAGGCCGAACGTCCTCTCGTATGATCTCAACAATATAGAACTATAATACGATTTACACAAGTTGGTCGAAAGTCCTCTCGTGTGATTTTAACAATATAGGTTTATGAAACGATTTTTCATGTCAAGTGAAAATTGCATTCTTATGAACTTTTGTGTAAAGGCCTTTGAGGTCGCATTAGTAACTTGTGAAATGTTTGCATTGCCAAGGAGGACGACATAAAACTGTAATTTGATTGCAGTCCAATAAAGAGAATGAATGTTGAATTTCAGTGAAATTGATTGCAAAGTAAATCATGTATAATCCTTTACGTCTCAAGTGATTTATTGGTGAAAACAAACAACGATATTGTTTCCTCGTTTCGCCAATGTGTTATGGACGAAAAATTTAGAAAAATTGAAAAGTGAGATTATGAGCTTGTTAAATGTTTGTATTACCAAGGAGGACGTTATAGGACTATAAATCTAATGCTCTTACGATGCAAAAACTACTAGTCCGTTGAAGATGTTGGATGTCAAATTTCAGTTGAATGGCTTGCAAAACAAATTTTGTATAGTCCTATAAGTCGCATGCGATGTCTTGGTGGAAATAAACAAGAAGAGTACTTCCACGTTCCACTAGTGCATTCCTGGATGAAAACAAACACTGAATTCTCGAAAACCTAACAAAACTACAACACCTAACATTCTTTATAGAATAAAAAAATAAAAGTCAAACCGTTATTTTTAATAAATAAAAAAGAGCGTTTTTAACTGTTTTCCGATAAATGAAGCAAAAAAATTGGCAAAAAGTCTGACAATTCTAAAAACGGCAGAGCGCTGCCGTTCTTTTTTTTTTACGGGGCACGGCGCGACGACGTGCTGCCATTTTTCGACGAAAGTTCGGCACGACAATTGGATTGTGGCACGACAGTGGAAGTTTTTTTTACGGCGCTGAAAGGTTTTGTTGTGGCGCGGCGTGAAGGTCTGCTACCATTGGTGTGTACGACAGCAACAGCGTGACATGGTGGCGGTTGACGGCGTGCGACGGTACAAAATCTGAGAGCGATAGACAAATTTTTTTTTTTTATGCGGCATATGAGATAAATGTTTTGTAGTTGGGACCACTCAACACTTGCGGCAGTGGGACTGGACTACTTGGGACTGCCTGGATTCAGTTGGGACTGCCTGGATTCAGTTGGGACTGCCTGGATTCAGTTGGGACTGACGTGGGACGCGAGCTGTCATTTCAGCGGTCCCGACGCAGACGATTTTGAGATTCGGCACCTGTTTTATTTTTTAAAGAAGTGTGGCGGAAACGGTTTCCGACTCAATAGTCATTCGGCGAAGTGTTTGACAGCATGGGACCACCTAGAACCGCGTGGGACCATCTGGGACCGCTTGGAACCAATTGGGACTGACGTGGTACAAGACTGAGTGTTATTCTGGGACGTGTGCGGCTCGCCGTTTTCACGTTTGGGTTACCGTGGATGAGGCGTGCGAGTGAGAGGTGGTTTGAACAGGATTTTCCTTGAGACTACAACTTTCGGCAATACACACAACTTGTTGGTTGACTTTCTTGAGTGAGCCATGACGCTCCTTCGGCACCACTCCACTCAAGGTCAGTGGACGACTCAGAGTCTCTTCACACTTGTGTGCACCCACACATTGCTTGACCCTTTTGTTTTGAATGTTCAGAAGAAAAGGTTGAGTGGGGTTGTGGGCGTCATGCATGAGTGAAAAGGTGTGTCTGACGTGAGTAGTGAGACTTTGCTCGTCTTGTTTTGATTGTGTTGTTTGCAGGTGAGTAAAAAGACTGTATAAAAGTGGGACAAAATACTATTTGATAAAATGACGGAGGATTTTCGCCTCCTTACCATTTTCCTTTCGTCAGTGAGTTGGACGAACTTGCTTGCTATTTCTGAAGGATAATCGATGGGTGCCATGAGAAAAAAAAAATTGAAAACAGAAAGAGAATCAAAGCATAATGAATTTAACTTTTCCCGAGGATTGACCGCCTCTATTCCGAATGACCTTATCTGCCTATACCTGTCCAAATGATTCTCATTATTTATCCCTTTTTGTTTCCCTTTGCTTAAGTTACCCTGAACTTAGGAAAAATGAGAACAATTGAAAGTTACTTGTAGTGGACACATGTTTTCTCTCCAGGAAGCATCTGGGGCGGGGGTTCGTTGCTTCAGGAGCCGACCCTGTTATTGGCCCAGAGTGGACCGTTCTACGGGGGGGTACTTTGCCGATTCGGTGGAGATGGTCCGGTTTCTGAGATCCGAGTTTTGTGCTCGGGCGAGGAGGAGTACCTCAGACCACTTCCTAAGGGGAGAGGCATGCAACACTTCAAGCAATATCCCTGATCAAGTAGTCTGTCATCCAATAAGATTGAGAAAGTATGGAGACAGGTGTGAGCGTGTCAAATTTTGAGTCGGTTATAGGTGAAATGAATGACTTTGGTAACGCGTCTCATCAAGTCAAAACTAAGGCAGTCGATTACCTTGTGGGCGACATCTATGTTATTGTCGAAAAAAAACAACCTCTCGTTGGCGGTTGTATGATTGTTTTGTGGAGTTCGACCTGAGGCGGTCAGATTATTTTTTTTATCTTGCGACATTGGATGTATCAAATGAAGATTTTATTTCTTTTAATTATTATTTTAGATTGGACATATCGTTCTATCGAGTACAGTCGATTCCTTTCGATGTAAGTATGCATGATTGTTATAACTTTCTTTTGATTGTATGTTAAAGGGACTAGGATTAAAGTTGAGGGTTTCACGCTTGGTTGAGGCAGTCCTAGTCGACCGACGTCCGCTTCGTACCTAGAAGATCAGCGTCCTGGGAACGGACGGCGATCGGGTCCACTTGGCGTTAACCAAGCGTATCTATACTACGACGAACGAGCAAACGCCCTCGGCTGACCTACCTCTGCAATTGCATCTAAACTCTTTCGCACGTGGGTCAGTAGCTCGGTAGGGATACGCCCCTAAGGGTGGTGACAGCCCCTTAGGAAAGCAAGCTTATGCCCCGCGGGAACCTGTCATGTCGTAGGGGACCGGGGGATGTATAGCTGGCGCACCCGGCTAGAGCGGCGAAGGATTGATGCAACCGCGTCCGTCTCGGCGGTTCGCGGAATGTTCTGCGTCGTTACCGAGTTGTCTCTTGAAGTTATGGATTTGTTTAACTCCTGCGTAACATGGCCGGGAGGGCCCTCGTTTTCGCGCAAGGGCCGATGCGCTCGACACCGGTTTTGGTGGCAAGACAAACAGTGGTCCGTCATTATTTTTTTGTGATGTGTAGCGATTATAGTGGATCCTAATGTAGCCTAGAGGTTGGGCTGACGTTGGTGCACGATTGGGTCTGTGCGGCAGTGGTGCGTGAACCTGCGGCATGAAGAGGGCGCATAGTGAGTACTTGCGGTAGTGGCTATTGTAGTTGCGACTTTGTTGGTTTGCACCGAAGGGGCATCTTTATTTTTCGTTGGGAATCGCGACGCATATGGTTTTGTCGGAAGCCACCTTTATTTTTTTTTTATTTTTTTTTTACGGCGTGCAGAGCGAGCGAGGTTTGAGTTTGGGGCCATCGAGTGCTACGATGGTAACGTGGAACCACTTAGGACCATTCTGGGACCAGGTGGGACTGATTTGAGATCGGGACGAACTTGTTGGTGGGGTTATTGAGAGCGGACGTGGTGAGAGGCGGTGTAGCTTACGAGTTCGTTTGGGACAGATCCTTGGGGACGTGTTGCCGTTGGAACTATAATTGGAACTGCATTGGGACTGTCTGGGACATTGGGACCACGTGAAAACTCATTCTTGGGACACCCTCGAGGAGGGCTATCTCGCTTGAGTTTTTTTATGGTCCAACCTCTGTTCTTTTGAACAACTGAGAGAGGACGAGGACCGTGATTCAAGAGAGAGGCCACAACTTGTGGAGTTGTGAGCCGAATATTTTCATATTCTACGACGGTCATTTCTTATGATTGATATATTACTCGACTTTCTGGAATGAGTCAGGCCAAACTTCACTCAAGGTCGGTTAGTTGATTGACTCAGACTTTCTTTCACACCTGTGCGAGCCCACACTTGCTTGACCCTGTTCATTGAAAAGGTAGAGGAAAGTTGTGCGAGTCATGCAAGTAAATGGAAATGTCTGACTTGTGTATGAGGTTGCATTGGTTTCCTTTGAACTTGTTTGTTTGCTTTGAGTGCAGGTAGGTAGAAAAATGTTGTAAAGAACAAACTTTATGGTGTCTACTCCGGAAGATGAAAAAAATTATCTTCTTTCTACTTTTCACCTGCCTGCCTGTAAAAACGACTTGTTGTTTCGAGAAAAATTATTTTGCGTGTGTCATAGAATGAAAGCAATTGAAATAAAGCGGAAAGGTCAAATGGACTTAGTTTTTTCCCCCAAGGATTGACATTTTTCTATCCCGAATGACCTTATTTTGCGTGTGTCATAGAATGAAAGCAATTGAAATAAAGCGGAAAGGTCAAATGGACTTAGTTTTTTCCCCCAAGGATTGACATTTTTATATCCCGAACGACCTTATCTACCTATACCTGTCCAAATGATTTTCATTCTCTATCTCCTTCAACTTCTTTTCGTCTAAGTTATCCTGAACTTAGGAGAAACGAGAATGACCTTATCTACTTGTAGTGCATACTCTCTTTTTCTCTAGGAAGCATATGGGGCGGGGGTTCGTTGCTTTAGGAGTCGGCTCTGTTATCGACCCAAAGTGAACTGTTTTACGAGGGGGTACTTCGCCGATTCGATGGAGACGGACCGACTTTTGAGATCTGAGTTTTGTACTTGGGCGAGGAGGAGGAGTATCCAGACCACTTCCTAGAGGGAGAGGTGTGCAACACTTCAAGCAATGCATCTGATCAAGAATCATTAGCAAAGTAGTCTGTCATCCAAGAAGATTGCGGATGTATGAAGACGGGTGTGTGCAGACCTAATCTTAGGACGTTGGTATTCTGGAATGAATGACTTTGACAACACGTCTCATCAAGTCAAAGCTAAGACAGTCTGACTACCTTGTTAGCTGCATCGATGTTATTGTTGGTAACCAGCTTCTTGTTGACGATTGTATGATTGTTTTGTGGAGTTCGACTTGGGGTGGTCAAATTTTATTTTGATCTTGTGTGATGGGATATATCTTTGTCGAGTACGGTCGACTTCTTTTAAAGTAATTGAGTGAGATGACTATTACTTTCGTTTGAGTTGTGTGTCTAGGGGACGAGGATTGAGTTGTGGGTTTCACACTTGGTTAAGACCGTCGTAGTTGACCGACGTCCGCTTCGTACTTAGAAGATTAGCGCCCTAAGGATGTTCGGGTCCGCGTGGCATTAACCAAGTGTATCTATACTGCAACGAATGAGCAAACGCCCTCGACTGACCTACCTCTACGATTGCATTTAAAAACTTTCGCATGTGGATCAGGAGCTCGGTAGGGATACGCCTCTAAGGGTGGTGACAACCCCTTAAGGGAAGGTAAGCTTATACCCCGTGGGAACCTATCCTGTCGTAGGGAACCGCATGTACAACTGGCGCACCCGGCTAGAGCGGCGATGGAACGACGCGACCCCGCCCGTCTCGACGGTCAGTGAGATTATTTTGCGTCGTTCCCGAGTTGTCTCTTGTTTTGTTTCATTTAACTCCTGCGTGACATGGCCGGGAGGGTTCCCACACCTTGCAAAAAGGCGGAAGCCGATGCGCTCGACACCGGTCCTTTAGTATGGGTTGGTCGACCCCTCTTTTCAGAATGAGTAATGAATGTGTTTTCCTTATAAAAATAAAAAAAAACTACGGTAGACAAAATGTGAGTGTAAGTGGGTCGTGTGTGGTGTGTGGGAGAGTGTTGGCCCTAGACACTGCTGTTATTTGGTTGGGGGTGGGGGACGATAAAAAGGGAGGCGCAACTACTGACAAAATTCTCGGTCTTTGTGTTAGTCGGACCCCCACCGGCAGCCCCACCCCATCCTTAACCACCATGGTTGGAGGGGGGGGGGCAACATGCATGATCCCCTTTGATGGCTGGAGGGAGACAATAAAGCTATGTTTGCAGGGGTCCCCCGTCTAAGCCTTAGGAGTAGAGGTAGGTAGTTAGTGAAGGTGAATTGGAAGAATTTGAAAGATGATGAAAGATGAAGAAAGATTTGAGATGAGACATAGCGTAGTTAAAAAAAAAAAAAAAAAAAAAAAAAAGGGAAAAACAAAGAAAATAGAAAAAGAAGGGAAAAACACACAGGGTCTACCTTCAGTAAGGGCCTTCGTTCCACACCACTTGAGTTCAAGAGCGAACCAAAAAATCATCCTTCCACCCCCTACTTAGAGTGACCCGCTTTGTTTTCACTTTTTTGCGTCCCAAGGGTGCGCCCTTGGAAGCCAAGGGCGACACAACCAAAATCGCCCTTGAATTCAAGTCACCTCTCGGAGGTGAGTTCAAGAGCACCCTCTGGACATCCGCGGAAACCGGGTATTTTATTTTATTTTTTCGCTTTCTGCACATTTTCCTTTGTTCCTGGATCATTGCTGGTTTGTGTTGGCGGCCACTCAGAGAACATCATACAATTCTTTGCTAGTGGTCGGGGAAGCAATGGTACCGTGATCATTCTAGGTCGTTGTCCCATCTGCTGTACCCCTGGCGGTTCAGGTTGTTGCCATGCCACTCAAGTCCGTTGCGAGGTCACCGTTTTCAAAATTCAAACGTTCGTGCAGAGGGAGGGGAAGGGCCGGGGTTGGGAAGGGGTGGGTGGTGGTCTGTTGGGTTACATGCAAGAACGTGAGTGGTGTCGTGTGTACAACAAGACAATTGAAAATCAGGCAGGAGCATGTGTGCCAACCCACAATTTTTCCAGAGCCACACTGCCGACACTGCCTTCCACTTTGCTCTGCAAGCACTTGCATGGCTGACCACGTCAGGAAGTTGACGTTACTCTGTCTCGTCCTAGTCGTCCTCCTCGTCCTCGTCCTCGTGCACTTTTGCTCATTGTTGCGGGTCCGTTGTTTGCCACGGAGGCGAAAAATGACAAAAGTGGTCAAGCAAAACGTCCAAAAGGGAGGCATGGCAAGCGATGAAGGGCGATAGCAGTTCTTCCATGACATGGGGGGGGTGGGGAGTGGGGGTTAGGGGAGACCAGCTACCGTCCCCCATACCTCGTTTCAAACCTGCACTGTACGAGCACCTGTCGTCGTGGCAGCAACCGCTGCCTGAGTCATCATCTTCCGTCCCCCTCGAGTACAGATTGACGCAGTCCTTCTCCGATTGTGACATGGAACAGCCGGAGCTTCGTCAGCGGCAGGGACCCATAACTTCTCTCCTGATGCATGGACAGCGGCAGGGACCCATGATATCTCTCCTAATGCATGGATAGCGGCAGGGCATGAGACCGCCTCTCGACTTGCAGCTATCATTTGGGGGTCAAGCGACCACATCCAGAACTTTGCTGGTGAATCCTTCCAACCGATCTCAAGGGGAGCCATCTGTCAGTTGCGAGGGAGGGCGATCGACCTTCATCAGGGTGCAGCAGTCGGGGTATCCTGTAAATAACGACGGAGTAGGCGGGTCACTCGTTAGAGTTACCGACACTGGTCGAGGGACCGCTGCAACGACGGGAGGGCGAGCGGAGAGCAGAGAGGTGAATGTGGTGCAACACATCAAACAGATGATTCGTAAAAACCCAAAAAAAAGAAAATGTTGGGTTTGAACGAAAGGTTTGCAAATTTTAAAAATTGCGAGTTTTAAGCCCTGTTAGTTTAGATGGATTCAGCCAGGAAAAGTGAGTAAAGAGAGCGGCGAAAAATAATTTGGTCGAAAACACTGCAAGGGACCAAACACTAAACGACTTCGAAAGCCGAAACTACTAGCCGATGATGCAACCCGGATTTTAAGTGTCGAAAAAACTCTTAAATTTTGAAATTTTGCTTTATCAAAGAATGACAACCTTTGTATCTTTTGGGAAAACTCAAAATGCATTGTGCAGCAATTACACAACTTCCAAGTAATTTCAAATTTCCTTTGTTAACATAAGATTTGTGAAAAACAAAACTAAAAAATGTTAGGTTTGCACAAATTTTTTTAAAGATTCTGGTAGTCCATTTCTCAAACCTCCTACATGAACAACATTTTATGTAAAGTAAATTAACTGCAAAAAAGGAATATAAAAGTTTTTTTCAGAACCACTGAAAGTGGTGAGGAGAGAAGCAAGTTTTTTTACAAAAAATCACTACCTTGCAAACCACTGTTTGTTCAAAAATCAAAATATCCCCATTTTTTGTTTATCTTAAAAAATTATATTTATAGTTCTATAAGGTACGTAACACGACGAACCTATTCGGGGGTTTTCCAAACACGCACACATACTTCTGTTCATGAATATATTCACTTGGATATGTTCTCTCATTTATCGATGAATATATTGTTTTTAGTTTTTTTTATTAAAATATTTTTTAATTTTTTAATTTTTAATCGTGGTTGGCTAAGAATTTAAAGATGTTTCCCATGCAAAAGTGGTTCGAATTTTTTTTTTACATAACATATATTTTTTTATAAGGGTTTTACAGTTAACTTAACAATTAATTAATATTAATTTATAGTTCTATAAACTAGTTTTTGCAGAGCTTGGTTTCTACCGAACTACTGAAAACGACTTATAGTTCTATAAATCTGAGTGGAATCCAGGCCGCCCGAGTGATCGGCAGCGGCCAGGGGGAGGTCTCGGGCAGCCTTGCTGGGCAGGGCATCCGGTTGGGGACCGGGCCCCCCTAGCGCACTCACCTGTCGGGGGATTTCGGACCCCTTTTCGGACCTTTGTGTGTGTGTGTGTGCGTGTGTGAGTGTGTGTGTGTGTGTGTGTGTGTGTGTGTGTGTGTATGTGTGTGTGTGTATGTGTGTGTGTGTGTGTGTGTCACGGTGTGTGTAAGAGAGAGAGAAAAAAAAAGAGAGAGATGTGTTCGAATCATACTTGCGGCGCATCTCATGCGTGGGGGGTTCCGCACGCGCTTGCACGCATGCAGAAGTGATGCGGCGCATTAAAAAAGTAGAAAAATAAAAACGTCCTAGTTGTGTCCAGCCTCTTTTCGGAAGGATCCCTACAACATATTAGCTAGGACCCGACGTCATGCAGAAATACTTGTACTCCGTGAGGGTGGGCAGAGAATATATATGCAGTGACCCTAAGGAATTATTTCTTTTTTTTCTCGCTTTTTTTTTCTTTTCTCGTTTTTCTTTTCTTAGGAATACGTGCAGTGGCCCTAAGGGCCTTTACTCACCAAATGCATAAAAGACAAAACATATGGTGGCGTATTATTCCACGTTCTGCAGAAGATTCATTCTAATTTTGCACATTTCGTAAGTAATGCAGCCAAACCCTAAAAGTCAGGTGCAGAGACCAACAGAGCCTAACTCCGTGAGCAACCCATAACTGCTAAAATACAGACCTGGATTCGAATCTTGAGTATATATTCAGCCAACTCGTGCTCTACTTCATATTCACTGCCTGCGTCGATTTTGGTGGGGGGGTCTGCGCTACATGGCTGAGAGGAACCTTTAGGTAGCCTGCATGGGTCGTGTGAGCCGTGTTAAGGGGATTCGTTCTCTCTCTCTCTCTCTCTCTCTCTCTCTCTCTCTCTCTCTCTCTCTCTCTCTCTCTCTCTCTCTCT
>BFEA01000612.1:157439-173811 GCA_003427395.1 Chara braunii | reverse complement strand
ACCCAGACGAACCCCCCCGCCCCCCTCCCCAAAACCAAAATTTTATTGCAAATTCGGGGTCCTCTCGCTGAGCGCAGAACAACCCGTGTTTCAATATATATACGACGCATCTCATACGGGGGGGTTTGAAATTTACTTTGCGGGTGCGACAAATTATTTTAGGGTACCAACCTATCAGTTTTGATGATTCAGGAGTACGACATTGCTTTCGCGGGTAAAAAATTGCATTGAGAGTTAAACAAAGCGCTTTAGGACTTTTACCTAACAGTTTGGAATTAAAAAAAATCTATATTATTTTTGGGTTTTTTTTGGCTTGGCCAGTTTACCCGGGCACATGTCATGCGTGGGAAACATCTTCAAATTCTTAGCCAACCACGATTTATATATATATTTCTGGGCATTTTTTTGGCCCGGCCAGTTTACCCGGACGGCCCCTCCGGGCCCAACCGGTCAGGTCTAGCCCGACTGGGCAGGCCCGGTTGGGCGACGTCCTTACTCAGCTATAAATGAGTATTCACTGAAATCATTTTTTCTAACATTTTTTGAGTTCACCTTGCATTTCTTAAAGGTTGTTTTGTTTGAGCTATGTTTTTTGTCAATCTGTCGGGAATGACTTACAGTCTTATAACCTTCTCTTAGTTGAAAAAAAATTCTTGCACGTAAAAAGACGGCGGCGCTTCCTCGTGTCGTACCACCGTAAAACAACGGCAGCGCCGTGCCGTACCACCGCAAAAAGACGGCGGCGCTTTGCTGTGCCGTACCACCGTAAAAAACAAAACGGCAGCGCTTCGTCGTGCCGTACCACTGCAAAAAAAATGGCATCGCTTCGCCGTGCAGTACCACTGCAAACAAACGGCTGCGCTTTGTCGTGCTGTACCACTGCAAAAAAAAAGGCAGCGCTTCGTCGTGCTGTACCACCGCAAAAAGACGGCGGCGCTTCACTGTGCCGTACCACCGCAAAAAAAACGGCAGCGCTTCGCCGTGTTTTACCACCGCAAAAAGACGGCGGCGCTTCGCTGTGTCGTACCACCGCAAAAAAGATGACAGCGCTTCGCCGTCCCGTACCACTGTAAAAAAAATGGCAAGCTTCACCGTGTCGTAGCATCGTAAAAAAAACGGCAGCGCTTCGCTGTGTTGTACCACCGCAAAAAAAAGACGGCAGTGCTTCGCCGTGCAGTACCACCGCAAAAAAACAGCAGCGCTTCGCCGTGTCGTACCACCGCAAAAAAAAAAGGCAGCGCTTCGCCGTGCCGTACCACCTCAAAAAGACGACGGTGCTTCGCTGTGCCGTACCACCGTAAACAACCAGAAGGGAGAGAAAGGTTGGGCAGAGGAAAAATAGAGGTAGGGTTAGGGTTTAGCCAAGTGAAGGGAGAACTCCCGCCAACACAAGGTACAAAAACAACAAACAATGACAAAAATGGCTAGCGACAGACTGTTTTGTCCGATTTGCACCAATTGTCATAAAAGAAGGCAACAGTGCAGCAGAGGGAAGGTGGGCACCAGGTGGGCAGAGAAACAATACAACAAATCAACAATAAAGCAAAGGCTTGATTGTAGGTGCAGCTAGAGGATATGACAAACAATGCCATTGGGGATAGTCCACGCATTAATGACACATACTAGACTGGTTGGGTTAGACCACCGGTTTTGGCACTAGACTGCTCGACAGACAGAAGGGAGGGAGGTTTGACAGAAGAAAAATGGACAGAAGGTTAAGGTTTAGCAAAGTGAAGGCAGAACTCTAATCACAACGCTGGACCCTCAAGTCTGCTTTGAGAAAACTGGAGGGAGGGTTAGGGTTTAGCAAAGTGAAAGAAAACCCTGTTGTGAGTGAATAGAGGAGCAACGGGCGAAGAGAGGCACACAGGCAGACAACAGTGAAGTCAAGCAGCAAGCTGGCAAAACAAGGCAAGGCAAGCGTTCATGGGAGAGTGTACCTCTGGCTGCGGTGTCTGTTCCTCGACAGGCAGGGATGGAGAAGGCTTGATTGTAGGTGCAACTAGAGGATTGTAAGCACCACACTCCGAAGGCAAGCGAAATTGCAGAATTGTAAAATGTTACTAGACAGGTTAAAACACTACACTCCGAGTCTGTCACCCAACCTGCAAACCTCTACGACCCCTCAGTTATGTCAGAGCATTATAAGACAGGTTGCGTTACAGCACAGGTTAAAGCTCTATACTAGATTGGTTGGGTTAGAGCACGGTTTATAGCACTATACTGCCCGACATCCAGAGGGGAGGGAGAGGTTTGGCAAAGGAAAAATAGAGGCAGGGTTAGGGTTTAGCAGAGTGAAGGGAGAACTCCCGCCAACAAGAAGGTACGAGAACAACAAACAATGACAAAAATGGCTAATCACAGACATTTCCGTCGGACTTGCACCAACTCGTCACAAAAGAAGGCAGCAGTGCATCAGAGGGAGGGTGCTCTCTCATAATCAACAATATGGTTTTGGCCTCATTGTGGTACAAATCAGCAATCTGGGCACTAGATAAAAAAACTTTACGTCCCCTACAATGTCAAATAGCTGTCTTTTCATGGAGAGGCGACCATGACAAACAAAATGTGATCATTCGTGTGGTATGACACTCCATTATCCAGCCAAAAACAAAAGGAGGCCTTGACATCATTGACCCACACACTCAGACTAAAGCACTGGCAATACAGTGGATCAAACGCCTGATCTTCAATCCCGAATCCCCTTGGCAAGGGCTAGTCCCGGAGCAAATTTTTAGATTAGCCCCACAAACAAAAAAAGAAAGTGACCCACTAATGTGGTTGAAAAACAGAGGATGGCCAATTCCAAGAGCGTCCCAACAACGAGACTCTCACCCTGCCACTGTTAGACAAGCAGCAAGGACTGACTTGACAAAGGACCCCTTCTAGCCCAACCTCCTCAATACATGGAGAAGCCTCCCCCTACCGGATAAAACTCCGCTAGAAAGATGAGAGGAGGTGGCACGACAACCTCTCTTTGACAATAGATGGATGGTAGACTCGAACGACCAGACCCTCCATTGTATGGACTCCCCGTGGCAAGGCTGGGTGAAGAGAGGGGTCACAAGGATAAAAGATATATGGGACACAGACAAGGGAAAGTGGATTGACCCAAACCAACTACGAGAAAAACTGCGATACTGCCACCGTCCTCACGAAGCCTTGAAAATGAGAGTGGAAACTATCCCCTTAGACTGGTGAAGAATCTTATGCAAAGGCCCCACCTTGCAAGAATCTGATTGGGTGGCAAGTCGGGAACGGCAAGGGGAAGTGAACAATGTAGTCTACATACATTTTGATGGATCAGTAGTAGTGAGCAGTTTTCAAATAGGGAAAGAAAATGTCTTCCAGAGGAGCACCGTGAACAAAACGACAATATACCCAAAAGATAAACTTTTTCGAATCGGAGTGCTCCAGGTAGGTCAGCAATGGATAACCTTCCGACCTGCCACCCCGGTCCATCAATTACCCTTGGACCTGTCGGAATGGTCATGGACAACTCAAATGGGGAGAGGTAAGAGATGCACTAAAACACTTTACGAACTAACAGTCGAATCAACGCCAGAGTTCGCAACTGGGATTTTTAGGAGTACCTGTACCTGACCTAACCACACCCTCTTTGAAAACCAACCACCCATACCCACTATATACCTGGTCTACCGGACCTGTACCCATCTCTAGCTGTTAAAAAAAAAAAACTATACCTAGACCTACCATACCTGGACCTCTTCAACATGTAACTGACCATACCTACCCATGAATAATTTTTTTCAAAACCACCCATGACCACCTGAACCCAAACCGTTTGCTAACCACCTATACCCTACCCTACCCAAGTTTTCTTTACCTGTAACCACCCGTACCTACCCATAATTGTATGCATCCACCCGTAACCACCCATGTTCGTTGTCCACCCTCCTCTAACCACCCATAATTGCCCCTAATTATCCTGAACTGCCCCTAACTGTCCTTAACTGCCGCTGACTGTACCTAACTGTCCCTAATCGCCCCTAATGTTTTTTTTTTTTTAACCGTCCCAAACCGCCCCTAATTGTCCTTAACCGCCCCCAACTATTCCCAACCCCTATACGTCACAGGATTGACGTGGTAACTTTTAATCTTATTAATATTATTATGTTTTTTTTTGTCTTTTCGAGATGTGGCAGGTGCTGCAGCTACTGCCCCAAAAGCAACATTTGTTACATCTAGTCACTCTAATGCTGCTATGGATGCATTTGGTGCTACAACAGCCTACGCAATCTGTATAGCCTCAGCAAATACAACAACCCTCAGTCTGCCGCACACACATACACTCTCTCTCTCTTTCACACACACACACACACACACAAACACACACACACACAAATATTACATACACGGGGTTACATACATATGAAAATAGTATGAAAATTTGAAAAACTAAAAATAAAAAAATGAAGAGATATAAAATTCACCCTTGCGGGAAAAAACGTTTGCGTCATGGGAAAGCGATAAATTTGGAATATGAGAAAAGCGTCACGCTTGAGCAAAAATACAAAGCCTGCAAAGCTTCAAGACTCACATCGGGTATAGCACGGTTACCCGATCGGAACCTCTACCTGCCCGTTGTCGACCGGTAGAAGGGGTATGCCGGCATGTCGCCCGAACCCTATACCTCGCGCCGCGTCTGTCACCCACGGGAGGGTTGGTCGGGGTTCTTGTAACATGCACAAACCACGTTAGTTCACATCCACGCAAACATAGACCGTGACAAACCCAAAACAAATGCGCGAGCTGTACAAGAGTCACCGTCCTGGCATGAATAAAGCAATCGTTTCCATTCAATCCAAAATTATAGGGTTCACAACACTGCTTTCGGCCTCAGGCGTGAGGTCCGTCCCTGAGTCTGGGAAGTCGGTCTGAGTGCCGATGAATCTAGTCAACAGTCTGGGTTTAATTCTCCTCCCAATCGGATGCCGCCAATACCGTGCCTGACGATCCCAAGGAACCGTGCTCGAACTCTCCGTGTCTGAGGTCGCGTCTCGTGCTCACTAAGGCCAAAGCTCGAGGTCCACCTTAACTATTCCTTCTTGCTATGCAGCCGTCACCTGTTGTGGAGATCTGCGATGCACCGTAGCTCCTCCAAGCCCCTGCCCCACTAGCTCCGGGCCAGGATCTTGGTACGCAACCCCTCTCAAAGGTCCAATCCCTCGTGTTTTCCTCTTCGGGTGACCCAACCCACAAAGTGTCCCTTCAGAAGGTCCGGTCCTGAGAAACCCGGTTCGCAAAGTACCTCTTCGGAAGGCCCGCTTCACAAAGTACCTCTTCGGATAGCCCGCTTCACGTAATACCTTTTCGGAACGCCTGGTTCACAAAGTATCTCTTGGGAAAGCCCGGTTCACAAAGTACCTCTTCGGATAGCCCGCTTCATGTAGTACCTCTTCGGAACGCCTGGTTCATAAAGTTTCTCTTGGGAAAGCCCGATTCGCAGAGCCCCCCCTCGAAAAACCCGGTTCACGAAGTACTGCCTTCTTTGGCGAGCCCTTGTCCCCCTCCGATGTGCCTTTGTATCCTTCCGATCCGCCTTTGTATCCCTTCGAAGTGCCTTTCTATCCCTTTGGTGTGCTCGTGTCCCTTCTCAGTTGGCCCCGTCCCCCGTAGCTGTGTTCGTGTATCCATCCAGTGTGTCCTTGCGTACTCCCGTCGATATGTCTCCACGCGCCCCTTTGATGTTTCCTTGTGTGCCCCTCCGGTGTGCTCTTCGATGCGCGCTGTTAGAGTGCCCCGTCGGCATCCTCTTTGACGCGCCCCTTTGGAGTGCGCCCTTCGAGCCCCTTCGGTGTGGCCTTTGATGCGCCCCTTTGGAGTGCGCCCTTCGTGCCCCTTCGATGCGCCCTTCTATGCGCCCCTTTGATGTGCGCCCTTCGTGCCCCTTCGGCGTGCGCCCTTCGTGCCCCTTCAGTACGCCCTTCAATGTACCCTGTTAGAGTGCCCCGTCAGCGTCCCTTGATGCGCCCCTTTGGAGTGCGCCCTTCGTGCCCCTTCGGTGCGCCCTTCTATGCGCCCCTTTGGCGTGCGCCCTTCATGCCCCTTCGGTGCGCCCTTCAATGCGCCCTGTTAGAGTGCCCCGTCAGCGTGCCCTTTGATGCGCCCCTTTGGAGTGCGCCCTTCGTGCCCGGGGCTGCTGCGCGAGGTTGCGCGTCCGTGCACCCGCACTCGCCGGTGTGCGTGGGGGCCGCGCGAGGCTGCGCGCCCGTGTACCCGTGTGCGGCGATGTGCGAGGGGGCCGCGCGAGGCTGCTCGCCCGTGCGCCCGTGCGCGTTGATGTGCGCGGGGGCCACGCGAGGCTGCGCGCCCGTGCGCCCGTGCACCCGTGCGAGCTGATGTGCGCGGGGGCTGCGCGAGGCTGTGCGCCCGTACGCCCGTGCAAGGTGATGTGCGCGGGGGCCGCGCGAGGCTGCGCGCCTGTGCGCCCGTGTGCGCTGATGTGCGCGGGGGCCGCAGGAGGCTGCGTGCCCATGCGCCCGTGCGCGCTGATGTGCGCGGGGGTCGTGCGAGGCTGTGCGCCCGTGCGCCCGTGTTCCCTAGTGCGGGGAGGGTTGCACGCGGCTGCACGCCCATGAGCTCGTGCGTCCTGGTGCGCGGGGGGGGCGGCGCGCGGTCGCGTGCCCGTATTCCCGTGTGCCCTGGTGCGCGGGGGGGGTTGCACGCGGCTGCACGCCCGTGCACACGTGCGTCCTGGTGCGCGGGGGCGGTTGCACGCGGCTGCGCGCCTGTGCGCCTGTGCGCCCTGGTGCACGGGGGGGGGTTGCGCGCGGCTGCGCGAACGTGCGCCCATGTGTCCTGCTGCGCGGGGGGGGCTGCGCGCCCGTGCGCCCGTGCGTCCTAGTGCACGGGGGGGGCTGCGCTCGGCTGCACGCCCGTACGCCCGTGGGCCATGTGCGCGATGTGCGTCCGTCACTTGCCCTCATGCATGTTACCTGTGCGTCGTCCTCCCCCGTGCGTGTTGCCTCCCGTCTTTCTCCCCCGTGCGTGTTGAAGTCCGTCTTTCTCCCCCCTGCGTGTTGAAGTCCGTCTTTCTTCCCCGTGCGTGTTGAAGTTCGTCCGTCCTTCGTGCGTCCTCCACTCGTGCATGCAAGAAGTGTCCCCGTCCTGGGCCCGGTTCGGATTTTATACTTTGTCGGGCCCTTTTCGAAGTGTGCCTCAACTCTTGTGTGTTCCGGGGGCTGCCGACAAGTTGCAGCGCCCCGGTACCGGACCTGCGCCCGAGCCTGTTTAGGCCTTCTAAAAGTTTTTAGCGAGAGGGGCCTTTTTGTCGGGAACCGGGGCCACCAGGCCTTTTGCAGCGTCCTGGTACCACTGCTCTTTCCGAACTTGCCCCGGTCCTATTTGGGCCTAGGTGGTCCCCACCAACAAGTGGTACTGGACCCTTGGGAAAAATTTTGCAGGTCCCACCCGAAACTCAAAGCCGAAAGGCCCATTTCCAAGCCTTAGGCCCGCGACCCTTTTTTCCTTGGTGCCAAGGATCCCCGAAATGGGCAGGTATCATATTCATCGGCGCACGGTCCTCCCAGAATTTGACCACCCGTTATAACTTCGGAGAATGCAGCCGCTTGGAAAGCCCGAAGCCTTGTGTCAAGTGCTCGGCGTCCCTTTTCTTTAGGCTATTTGCCGACCCTTGGCGCATTTCCGATTCCTCACGGTCGTGTCCTTCTTTCCGAGCCCTCAGCGTTTCATTCTCCATCGTGGTCTTCTCATGGGCTCTCAGCGGCTTATGATCACATCCCCCAGATGAGAATATTCTCCAGAAGCTCGAGCTCCACTCGGTCCGAACGCCGCAGCCCGGTTCTCGTGGCGTCGACCCACCGTTGCATTATTCCTCGGCCCGCTGTAGCCCTGTCGGGTAAAACAAGTAGATAGAGTCCTTGTTGGGCGCCTTTATCAAGGAAGTAAAGGGCGGCCTAAGGCAGGAGACCCTCGACACCGTACCCACCCCTTTTGTTTTCTTGTCACCCGTACCTGCCCATACCCGTCTATTTTTTTTTTCTGGCCACCCATACCCGTTTTTTTTTTTTTTTTACCCCTACCCCTACCTGGCCCTACCCACCCATGATCTCCAAAAGGGGCAATTGTGCCCGCCCTAACAACCACCACCTTTTGTTTGTGTCTGCTCATACCCAACTCCCGCTTCGGAAGGGGTACCCATACCCACCCGTAACCTGGCGGTTATAGTTGGGTACGGCCGGGTACGGGAAACAGGTACCCATTTGCGCTCTCTGATCAACATACAGGCTCTTTAGACAAAAAATAATCTTTATGACCAGGTGGAAGAGCGATGGACAAACCACCTAAACATTAGTCAGGATGAAATAAGATCAATAAAATGGTTTAGGATGGCCAAGACAAAACCTGCCAAAATTGTGTCGCTTCAATGGTAGATAGAACACCGCTGCCTGCCAACCAACAACTGGTTAATAGATAAAACGTCATTGGAACAAAGAGGGTTGGCTCTCCCGTGGTGCAAACTGTGCATGAGTGCGTTCCCAGCCAGAAAACGACCTGAAACAATTGAACATATATTTATACAATGCCCAGGTGCACTCTGGTTGTGGAGATGGTGGGATAGAAGCTGAGACCAATTAGGCACAAAGACCTCATGGCCTTGGGACTGGAAGGCATTGCTTTGTGAAGCCTGGCCTAGGAGGCAGATCAACTCGATGAATTCTCCAACAATATGTTCAAACTGCGACGAAGAGCGGTTCTCTGGGCACCGTGGAGACGACACTGCACTTACGAGATGGAAGGGGCGAGACTAGAAGGCCCTGAATTCACAGAAAGTGTGCAACAGCAGATCCAAATGGAAATAACATCTAAATGGGAAGTGGTCAAAACTCAGATCCGATCTCTGCATACACAAAAAGACATTAAGCAAAGAATTCAGGAATTCTGTTCAAGCTGGCTTGGAGGGTGAAACGGAGGAAGAATAGGGAAAGTGGAATGGAAAAGGGAGTCACAGGAGATCGGGAAGGGACAAGAGGGAGCAGTCATAGAAAGGGACTACCATCTGATATTCCACGAATGGGCCAAAATAGATACAACTATACCGTTGAAACCCCCTGAAGAATTCCCCGACCTCTTCCCCCCCCTTTCCAATTGCCTAGTAGATAGGCAATGGTATGGAATGGATGGATGAAAAGAGGTGTCTAGGGTTAAGGGTTTTATCCGCTACTGCTCAGACAGGTATAATCTGGAAAGAATATAGGTCAACATCGTATTGTGCTTAGAAATATTATCAGTTACAATATCCTACTCAGTCAATCCCCTAGTACCAGCCCTTAACTGCTTTAGCTGGCGCCCTTCTTTGGAGGGTGAAGAGGTACAGATCTGGGGGCCCCAAAGTTACTGTTCTCACTGTTCTCAGTCATTCTCATTTGCTGTATATGGGACGCTGGACCCGTTTTTCAGCAGGTGATGCTGCCCACCAATAGATGGAGCCTCTCCCCACCGGTGGAGACGTTTAAAAAAAAAAGGAAAAAAAAGAAAAAAGAGGGAGGGTGGGCACCAACTGGACAGAGAAGCAGTACAGCAAATCGACAATAAAGCAAAGGCTTGATTGTAGGTGCAACTAGAGCATGTGGCAGACAATGCCATTGGGGATAGTCAACGCATAGACTGCTTGGGTTGGAGGTTTGGCAGAAGAAAAATGGAGGGAGGGTTCGGGTTTAGGAAAGTGAAGGCAGAACTCCAGTCACAACACTGAACCCTCAAGTCTGCTTTGCGAAAATTGGAGGGAGGGTTAGGGTTTAGCAAATTTGAAAGTGAAAGCAACCCCTGTTGCGAGTGAACAGAGGAGCAGTGGGCGGAGGGAGGCACACGGGCAGGCAACAGTGAAGTCAAGCAGCAAGCTGGCAAGACAAGGCAATGCAAGCGGGTGAGCAGCAAGGCAACACAAGGCAAGCGTTCATGGGGGAGTGTACCTCTGGCTGCTGTGTCTGTTCCTCGTCAGGCAGGGATGGAGAAGGCTTGATTGTAGGTGCAACTAGAGGATTGTAAAGCACCACACTCCGAAGGCAAGCGGAGTTGCAGAATTATAAAGTGCTACTAACAGGTAAAGCACTACACTTCAAGCCTGTAACCCAACCTGCAAATCCCTACGACCCCTCAGTTGTGTCAGAGCATAACAGGACAGGTTGGGTTACGACACAGGTTATAGCTCTATTATTGTAGGCATGTAGGAGCCCGTAGGCTATGTGTATATTCACGAGCCATGTTTTTGTGTGTGCCCGAAAGCTATGTATGCTCTGTGTAACTGTATAGCGAGATGTATGTGCCCGGAGGCCCGACATGTGCAGTACTATGTAGAGGGAACTGTGTTCGTTGAAGAGATGACAGGCTAAGCTGGGCAAGAACCCCCCCAAAGTCCAAAGCCAGACTCGAACCCATGATCTATGACATGTGACTAGAAGACTCTACCCCAGGAGCAACAATCGCAAACGACACCTGTGTGTGGTATACCAGACTGGGGAGATCAACCGAACAACCACGAGCAACAGCGACAAGCAACCCACGCAGTATATCAAGACCCTACATACACCACCATGGACAACCCTTGGGTGGTGCGCAGGCAGTGTCTGTAATAGCTTACCTGCGTCAGCCCAAGGGTGTGTGCAAGTGACCATACGTTATGTAAACGCCGGCCGGTGTCATCTGCGCAGAGGTGCGGAGTTTTGAGCCCACAACCTCAGACCACAATGCGCATTAACAACTGGTTGCCCAGCTTGGCCTGTCATCTTTTGAACGAACACAGTTCCCTCTACATAGTACTGCACATGTCGGGCCTTCGGGCACATACATCTCGCTCCTCAGTTACACAGAGCATACATAGCCTTCGGGCAGACACAAAAACATGGCTCATGAATATACACATAGCCTACCGGCTCATACATGCCTACAATAATAGAGCTATAACCTGTGTTGTACTTGGGTCGCTCTAGCGAGAGGATGTTTTGATGACGTTTGGTCCGAAGAGGGTGGCTGAAGTTGTTAACTGGGTGATCATTGGCTTGGTTTTGTATTTGTGAGCCCAGAGGAAAGTAGCGCTAAGCCGAAGCGTTGGATCACTTGCGTTATTCAGACGCGGTGCTCACAGCGCCTGAGAGCGATAGTGTGACTCGCCGGTGCGACACCGCTGCTTCTTATGTTGCATGGGATTTCCGCTGCGATGGCGCTTGCAAGAGAGGAAGGCTGTGTTGCTGGCAATCATGATTCTCACGATCGCCTGATGTCCTAACACCTGTCAGGGAGAACCCAGACCTGCATGCCAGGGTCTTCCATCATAATATGCAGGTTGAGTTTGGAGGTACCCCTTCCTTTTTCCAAGTTGAGACTCATGGCTAAGGGCCCCCTGAGGAGGGCTGGTACTCTGACGAACCGGTTGAAACAGCTGTCGGGTAATCGTCAGCGAGCTTTACGTCTATGGCGTCATGCCTATTTTCGTTTGACTGACTTATTGTAATATCATGCGAGCTGATGCGCTCGGGGGATTATTCTTACTTGCTTGTCCTTCTCTACCCTCCTTCTGTGTATCTCGCTTCACATGCTTTGAGTGTATTGCACTTGGCTGATGTATGTTGCATGATTTTTCTACCATGGCTAAGGAGAGGGAGATTGTCTTGTAAATTGAAGCAGATAGAGGGTCACTGGTAATGTCAGCATTGTGGACCAATGGGGCTGCCATTTCACTGACCAGTATCATATCCAAGCGTCGTCTGATAACGAGCATGCCATCATGGGTGTTAGAGGAAAACCAAGTCTAACGTCTGCTGTTGGGGATGAACTTGGCAGAATGAGTAAAACAGACCGCACTCCAACACATGGTAACCGAGGACCCCGACACCGGACACTTCCGGACTGTCTTCCGGACTAGTGTCTGAACCGGTTCGGGCTGCCCGGTGATCCGGACATCACCGGACCCCTACAATCCGGTGCCATGGGGTGCAAAATGTCCGGACCAAAAAAAAAAAAAAAAAAAAAAAAAAAACCGGGGGAGGGGGTGTTAGCAGGCACTTACCTGCTTTGCAGTTTGTAGTTCAGGCAGCAGAGAACCTGTCTTGCAGCACATCAACTAGCAGATATGCAGACTTGCAAACTGTGCAAGGCAGGCACAAGACTAAAGAAACAGAGAATTGTTTGGACGCTGGACCCGGTTTCCAGCAGGTGCTGCTCCCCACCAATAGACGGAGCCTCCCCGGAGTGCTAGCGGTGTCTGCAGAAACCAGCACCGCTAGCATTACCCGGGTTGCCTTTCAAAAAAAAAAAAAAAAAAAAAAAAAAAAACAATTGTTTTTTGAAAAAAGTACGATTAATTTCTAAAAAAAAAAAAAACTTTGAACTTCGAACTTTGGATTTAGTAATTAAGTTCATAACTTCATATATAACTTAAAAGTTCGAACTTTGCAGTTCATTTCAGAATGTCAGAGTCTTCAGACTGGCAGCACTGTCAGTGCTTGCTCTCTCTCTCTCTCTCTCTCTCTCTCTCCAACGGGCAGCAGTGGCGGGCAGCACGTCGAAACGGCCGCTTGGAAATTGCTCGGGTCTGTGTGAAACCCGGCACCCCAAAAACCTGCAGTGTCTAGTGTCCGGACCTCTAAGCCCTGTCCAGTGCGGTGAAACGACACTGAAAAATCACCCCGTTCTTTTTCGAGGGGCGGCCAGGACCCAAAAAACGTCCTGGGCCACCCCATTTTTTTTTTTTCGATTTTTGCCCTGGGGGCCTCCATCCAGACATAAGGACCGGACACCAGACACCGGACATCGGACATGTTGTTCTGGACTGTCTGGAACCCGGTCCGGACGTCCAGACAGTTACCATGCTCCAACATCAGGTCGGACAGGTCCCCACCAATAGATGGAGCCTCTCCCTAGGTGCTAGCATTGTCTGCTCTTACCAGCACCACTACCACTAGAGGGGGCGTTTTTTTTCAAAAAAAGACCCCACTCCAACATCAGCTCATTGAGGGCTATGGACTCAAAAGGTGAGAGATGGGGGAAGAGGAATCCACTGAGTCATTGAGTATTGTGTTCCACTCTCCCCCTACCAGGAGGTACTCCGTGTCTGGAAAGACTGTGGTGGCCCATAGCGCAATTATAACTCTTTTTGTGACTCCCGGGTAGTTTCCCCAAACTAATAATTTGTTGTGTGCTCTGCTGGTGCATACATGAACTTCAAGAGAATGCACCACTGTTGATTTCCTACTGAAATTGACACTTTAGATTTGCACAAAGAGTTGTGGACCAATATGGTCACGCCCCCTTTGTTTCCGTCAGTCGGGGACCAGACCTGGGGACTGGTCCACCAACCATTTAACTCAGCAATGCATTCCGCGTTCAATTTTGTTTCTTGTAGCAGCACAATTTGGGCCTGGCTTCCGTGAATCCAAGATTTAAGCCTGGCCCTCTTGTGCTTACCATTACCGTAGGCTAAGGGCCTACTCACACTAGGGCCTTTTATGGCAAAATAGCTAAAATTTGATTGATAGTTGGGCCAGTCGCATGAGGCAGGGAAAGTGGCAAAAGCAGCGAACAGGGTATTAAACGTCAGCGGCCTGGCGGGCCGCGGAGAAGGGCATTTTGCTACCACCTCTGGAGGTGGTAGAAATATATATATATTTTTAGTTCGAGAGTTCGTGAACCGAAATTCGAAACGAACTTTGTTGGAAAAAAAAGAAGTTGAAGGATTTGGGCCTCGCGCTGTGTGACCATGCAAGGCACCATTTTGGCAATTGCCAGAAAGTCCGACTCTTGTCTTTTGTGATTTGCTGCCGCTATGTGACCGGGCAGTTTGGCATTTCAGCAAAATTGGGATAGCAAAATTTGCAGATTTTGCTGCTATGCCACCTCTGTGTGAGTACGCCCTAAGCCTTTTACACTCCATGAAGCCACCTTAATCTTAGATGACATCTGTTGCTACGGATCGCGCCTGATGTTGGATGCCTCCTGAGGGTGTGTGAGGAGGACGGAGGGCTGCAGGATCCCACGGGGTCCCGAGGACTTCTGGAACTTCTGAGCTATTTTCAATCTATGTACTGCCTCGGGCACTAGGCCCGTGTTTCAAGCAACTAAAAGAAAAGAAAAGAGAGAAAAGAAAAGAAAAGAAAGAGAAGAAAAGAAAACAAAACAAAACAAAACAAAAACAATCTTTTGGAGCAAAATTCGCCAAATCGTGACTGAGCGTGAAATATTCTGGAACAGAACGGCACGTCGGATTACCGGCTCCTTTTTCATGATTGGACCAAGATCGACTCAGTTATCCCCTTGAGGCCCAGCGACGACTTCCCCGACCCCTTCCCCCCCCCCTCCAACTGCTTGGTGGGTATGGATTGGTACGGGGTGGAGGTGAGTGAGCTGGTTATTGGTGTCAGGACAGCTCTCAATGCAAGGATTTAGCCTGCTAAGTTTTTTCTCAGTCACCTTCCAAAAAAAGAGAGATGTATTTATGGGAGGGTAGGGGGATGGAGGAACCTGTATACAGCAGGAGGTATTTGGCGGCGTTCCAACAGAAGGGGCAATAGCACATGCAATGTTTTTTCTCAGTTACCATTCAAAAGGAAAGTGATGCAATTATGGGATGGTAGGGGGAGGGAGGTACTAGGATATAGCAGGAGGTATTTGGCGCCTGTTCTCAGGTGAAGAGGTCCCTTCCCCCCCCCCTCCCCCCTGCTCAGTTAATCCCCTGGATGCCAGGGCAATCAATGCTGGCAGGAATCTCTCATTATGTCCTTTTTAATCTGCTTATGGGATGCTGGACCCGTTTTCCAGCAGGTGATGCTCCCCACTAATAGATGGAGTCTCTCCCCGGGTGGTAGTGTTGTCTGCTCTCATCAGCAACACCATCACTGGCAGGGGGGTGTCTTTTCCCAAAAAAAAAAAAAAAAAAAAAAAAAAAAAAAAAAAACGTCGCATGGCGGTCGAGCGCTGCGGCCCGACATCGCCAGGTGAGGTGCTAAACCTGAGGTCACCATGCCCAGGGCGTCCTTACCACCCGCTACGACCATAGCTGTGTTTTGCGGCTATGGAGTTTGTCTGACGCGACCGACATCTGTGTCGGGAGCGGGAGCGGCGTGCCATTTATACGCTATTTGTAACCAGGATCGGCGCGTCCGAGTCGGCGCGTCTGGTCTTCAGATTTGGAGCATTATCTGCTGTGTTAGCTGCTTCGCTGTGCGAGAGCTGCTCATCGATTGGCCAGGGGAGTGAGTTTGTCGGAGTATGACGAAGGCTCTACCCGCGGTTGGCTTCCCGTATGTTAGACTGTGATGGGCATTCATATCAGGTGTTTGGCTGCTGACAGGCAGGAGAACCTGATTGTTAGATTTTATCGCCGAGTGTGCCGTGTTAGGCCAACTGCCACTTCTCTTCGTTGGATATCGCTGCTTTAGGCGAATACTTTTCCAAATGTTTTATTAGTTCTTTTGGTTTTGGTTTCTGTTCCTGACACGGTTGTGGGTTGACACATTACTTTGGGTCTGTTTTCATCCGTTAGATATCGGTAACCGTGTTAACACTAATTAGGAATTTCTGTGGTCATTACGATTGCAACCCTAATTAGGAATTTTCATTGCAGTGTCTTTATTGGGACAGGATTTTTTTTTTTTTTTTTTTTTTTTGTGGTAACCTTGGCAACCCTAATTAGGAATTTTGTGGGGCATTATGATTTAGGAATTAATCGAAACCCTAATTAGGATTAGTTCGGTGCGGTTGTTTTGGTTTGTTTTAAGAGTGGGTATTAATTAGGACTGTTGTTGTGAGTTTTACGAAACTTGTGGCGCTAGTCGAAACCCTAAGTAGGATTTTGTTGTGGATTTTTTCGTGTTTTCTCAGAGCAGTAATCGGGGATTTGGTAGTGTTTCTTTTTGGAAGACAGTGGTTCTGTACAGGGGAGGGGCTCCACCCGACAAAGCGGGATTGGAGACCTTGCGACCCCTGAATCTGCAGTTCTTTGACATTGTGTTTCTGCCTTGGGCACTAGGCCTTAATAAAACTACTGTTTCTCATTAAAAAAAAAAAAAAAAAGTGACTGAAACGCATTTAAAACAGAAAACCTTGACTGCGCGCGAGTTTTCCCATCTTTCTTTTGCTGAAAACTTAGTAATTTGGTCTTCACAATGGGGTCCATTGAGCCCGGATTTCTGTTTGCACAAATTGAACAATTAGATCTAAAATTTTGCCCCCCTCTAAAGAGACAGCCTCCCTTTGCAAAACACACTGTTTGTACCATGGTAACCGGACGCCGCACACTTTCGGACTGTCTTCCGGACCAGTGTCTGGACCGGTCCGGACTGTCCGGTGATCCGGACGTCACTGGACATCACCAGACACCGGACAGTCCGGACCC
>BFEA01000612.1:104139-124106 GCA_003427395.1 Chara braunii | reverse complement strand
CTCGCTCGCTCGCTCTGTGTGTGTGTGTGTGTGTGTGTGTGTGTGTGCGTGTGTGTGAGACAAACACAAATCAACAAATCTAATCTTGGCATAAGATGGTCGATGGAGGATCTCTAGTGGTGGGGTGATTTACTATTTTAAGCTGCTCACCGCCCCTTCGACTGTGAGGGGTAAGCCGCCCTGGCAAAATCTTCATCGTCATCTTCCAGGGGTTATTGTAGTATATCAGGCGGCGAGGGTGAGGGTAATGATGCCATGGCTTGGCCATGGCGCATCTCCAGTGCTCCTGTGATTTATTTTAAGACGAGATATCTCATGTCTCCTGGCGTGCGTATGCATGCTTGGTTTATGTGCTGGCGTATGCAAATTGCTCAGCCGTCTCGCTGCCTTCGCAATTTCAGTCATAAGCTGCTTTCTTCTTTCTTTTCTTTTTTTTTTTTCTTTTTTTTTTTTTCGGAAAGACATGCTCCAATCTATTCCTGGGGAGCAGCATAAGCTGCTCGTGTGGAGTGAACCGAAGACATTTTATTCTTGAGAGAGATCGAGAGAAATGGCACGCAAGCAGAGGGAGGTGGAGGGTGGGAGAAGTCGGAAATGACGGCATCTGAGAGAAATGTGGGAGCTTAGGTCGCCATAGTAGTGGGGAGAGAGAGAGACGGGTAAAGCTTAAGAGAGAGTTCGTTTTCAATGTAGCTTAAGAGAGAGTTAGCTTTCCATCTCTCTCTCCAGAAATTGACGTTGCGCTCTGCACAGACGGATATTGCGGCAGAATAGTGCGCAGTACAGGATGCCCAAAGATGGAGGTTCGGGGCCAAAGGGAGGAGGAGGAGGAGGAGGAGGAGGAGGAGGAGGAGAAAGGATAGGATCGCGGCTTACCCCTCTTTCGCGGAGCTGTTCACCGCTTCTTCGACGACAAACAAAATAGTTTTGATTCTTGGCGGCTTCCGACATCAATCTAGAGCAGCACACTGCTCATTTTTCTCCGCGGCCCTCTCTCTCTCTCTCTCTCTCTCTCTCACCCCTGGAACGGTGCTCTCTCTCCCTCCTGATAGATCGGCTCTCTCTCTCTCTCTCTCTCTCTCTCTCTCTCTCTCTCTCTGTGTGTGTGTGTGTGTGTGTGTGTGTGTGTGTGTGTGTGTGTGTGTGTGGTGGAGAGGTTCTCCCTCTGCCTCCCGACAGATCGTCTCTCTTTCTCTCTTTTTTTATATTTTTTGTCCCTCTGTCGCGACGATGACCAACGCGATGTGCGACGGGACCCTATCTCAGCCCAGGTCTCCGTCCCTCGCGTATCCCGAACACCGCCCTCGGCTTTTGGCACTGTGGCTCCCTCATCCTACTGGTAGGTTTTTCTTTTTTTTTTCCCGCCTTCATTTCACCTCTTTCTGTTCAAAAGGGCAACGGCCTTGAGGTATCATCGTCGAACTGACCGGCCCCAGATAATTCAGGTATTTTATTTTATTCACATAGTTCCATCTGGCTTCGATCTCCAGTCTGTCTGTATTTCAACACTTCAACTTCAATGGTGGATCAACTGAGCTAAGCCCGTCGCTGCCTACCGGGGGCAAGGTCCCACCTGCGCAAATGAGCAGATTTCGGCCGTTGATCTTTGCTATCTACGGTCAGTATCTCATAATTCGTGCAAGTGGGACCTAGGCCCGGTACTGGTTTTGGTCGCTCTGCAAGCTCCTTGGCCATTCCGCGGCCTCCCACCGGTCGGGGTCGGGGGCCACCCTCTCCTTGGCTACCCGCTTGCCTCCAGCTCCGGGGCCTAGTCCCACTAGCATCGCATAGTTGTAGTTACCTACAACGGTGGGACAAGATTGAATGGAGGGAAAGCTATGTGTGACACGGGTTTAGCGGGAAAGTCTCTCCCTTTCACTGTGTCCATTAGATTCTGACAGATCCAACGTGCTCTGTTACTTTGGCTCTCACCTTTCTCCCAGAGGATGTGAAGGGAGAAGCACTGCATCATTGTATTGGTGTTATTCAGTAGGACTCGAACTCAAGATCTGTTGAAACATATTTGCTGGTCGATCTCATGATGAGGATAGAGGAGCTCTGACCTCTGACGCTCCAATAGAAAACGGGCTCTGACAGAGGAAGGACAAGTAGAGAAGAAAAAGAAAAGAAAAGAGGGAAAATCTATGTGTAGCTACATCGTGGTAGGTAGCTACACCTCCGAAAACGAAATTGCGTCTGCATTACCAGTGTTAAGGAGCAGCTCGTTTTCTTGTTGACGGCATCATCTGGTTAGTTTTGGCATGTCTATGTTCTTTCTGGCGCGGTTTCACAGAAGCCTTCAGATGCACAGCGGTCTACCGCTTCTGTGCATCACACAAACGTTTCCCCCTGAGCTTATGTGCCGCACCGTGTTCCTACCTACAACTACGCGATGCTAGTGGGACTTGGCCCCCGACCGGTGGGAGGCCAACGTTTTTTTTTTGGGGGGGGGAAGGGTTATGTTCTCATTCCCGCTCTCTTTTCTTTCCCCAAAATTTGGACCGGTTGTGCAGTTGGGCGGGTCATCTTTGAATGTGCAGGGCCCATAATCCATGCTAAGGGCCTCGTTCGACACCACTGGGAAATTGCTATTTTTCAAGGAAGCGTCGTTCGACCCCGCCCTTTTTTTTTTTCTTTTTTTTTTTTTTCTTTTTTTTTTTGAAAACGGGCCCCGTGCCCAAGGCTGATATTACCAATAATAAGATTGAGGCCGGGGTCCTCACAGTCTACCCGGAGTGATCGAACCGAAACTGCTGAGAACCGGGCTCAGCGTCCCTCAAATAGTTATGATGATGACCTTGATGATACTAATGATACCACAGATAAAGACGCTGATGAGAATGATGATTTGAAAAAATATAGGAATTTTCTGCCATATCAGCTATTCTGGCCTCTTAATCCTAGAACAACTCTTAGCCCTCCCTGAACCAAGACATTGTACCTCAGAGACAGAACCAACCTAACCACTGTCAACCATAGCTGCTCTCTTCTCGCCTCCTTGCAGCTCCCCCCGGTTCACCACTGGAATGCCTTCCACCCTCAGCAAACCCCAGATCTCTCTACAAGGCCTCACACTCCTGCCATTTACAGGTTACAGGGCAACGCCCCAGCTCCGGCCAGCGTCATTCTGGCATCGGCAAACCAAGGGCACAGAACAGAGCAACTCAGTAGATATCTGTCCAGGTTCAACCATCTCAGAAGTCCTATATCCCGAATGTGGGAGAAGACTAGATGCTGCCAAAATTTCATAACACCAAAAAGCTTAATATAACATTAATCAGATGATGATACTAATGATGATAATGATGATAATGATGATAATGATGATGATGAATGTGATAATGAATATGGTGGTTAGTATATAGAAAATATAGAAGACTATGCTATAACAGCACTTCCGGCCTCTTAATCCTAGAACCCTCCCCGCCCTCCCTGCACTAGGACATTACATCTTAGAGACGATACCCTTCCGAACCAATGTCTTCCATAGCTGACCTGTCGTCACCACCTAGACTATCCCTGGCCCTATAGGTTGTCAAGGCAGCCCCCCCACTTCGCCAGTGGATTGCCTTCCTCCCTCGACAAATCCCCAGAACTCTCTAGCCTCACACTCCTGCCAATTGCAGGTTACAGGGCAACGCCCTAGCTCCGGCCAGCGTCGTTCTGGCATCGCCAAACCAGGGGCAAAGACAAAGCAACTATGTAGATATCGGTCCAGATTCGATCATCTCTGAAATCCTATATCTCGATTAAGGAAGGATGCCAGATACAGCCGAGAATTACAGCACACCAGAAAGCATGATAAAACATAGATGATGATGATGATGACGTTGATTTTGATGATGAGATGATCCAGCAAAAATCCAGCAAAAATCCCCCCTCTCCCATCCTTCCTCCATTCTCTCCATTCCCCTATCTATCCCTTTACCCTAAACTGCCCCCGTTGGGATTTGATGCCCAGCCCCAAAAAAGAGTAATCCTCACAATCTGCCCATGCCCCCTCCAGGGTTTCACCACCCGCCTGATGAAACCCCTGCAAAGCTGGGCTCTCCCTCTCACCCTCACCAAAATATCATTCGCTTGGATTTTGTAGGATTTTGTTGAAGGACAGCATCCTGAAGATAATGATAATGAAGATGATGGTAACGACCCACTCACCTGCTGATGGAAACAAACTGATATGATGATAATAATCATCATCATAATGATGACAATGATGATGATTATGATGATGGCAATGATGATGATGATGTCAATAATGATGATGATGTTAATGATAATGCTGATACTAAATACAGCGGAAAAAAAAAAAAGGAAGGTGGCTCTAGATTGGAGATACAAAAGTTCAAAATGTAAGAATTTAGGTATTAAAAATACCAATCAGCTTCTTTCTAAGAGTTAAGAGATACGATGATTCTGGAATATTCTGGAATATTTAGAAATTTAGAAATTTAATTTTGATAATCAATTGGTAATTAATTAGGATATTATTTAAACAAAAAGAGTAGATTGATTATTAGGATAAAGATAAGTATGAAAATTGGATGTCGATTAGCACTGACGTGATTGCCTTGCGCGAGCAACCAGCACACGAGCAGGTAGCGTCGACATGCTACTAGTCAGCGTTCGAGCAGCCAGCGCACGAACAACCAGCACGCTAGTAGCTAGCACATAACCAACCATCATGCACGCAGTCAGGGCACGAACAACCATCACACTAGTAGTTAGCTCAGCCTCCAGCACACACACAACCATGCTCACTGACCATATGGAGGAAGATTAGTTCTATTCGATAACATTGAAACAATAAGAAAATAGACTAGATTTTGAAAAAAGAAAAACGTGAGATGCACCCCCCCTCGCTCTTTTCTCCAAGACTCTCACACTACCACATCTCCCCACTCTCCCTCCCCCCTCCTACATATTCAGCCCCTTCCCCAACCTCCCCTTCTCCACTTTCTACTATCCTCTCCCTCCTTTTCTCATCTCCTACCCCGGAAACAGGGAGAGGGAACAATGGCAAGCGAGGTAGAGATAAGGAGTAAAAGCGGAAGAAAGCAGAGAAACAGGAGAGGGCGAAGTAGAAGGGTACGAGAGAGGAGGGAAAGAAGGAGCGAGAAAGACTAACGATAAAAAGAGGTAACGGAGACTGGATGATAATGATGATGATGAAGATGCTACCCCTTCTAAAAGAATGTTTGATGATGATTATGATGATGATGATGATGATGACTGTTATCACCTTAACCCGCTTGATGATAACGACATAATGCTGCTGATGATGACGATATCATTTGCGCTAATGATGATAATGATCCTCACTGATAATATTGCTGATGATGATGAAGGAAAAAAGACAACGATCAACTGGCAAACAAACCTCGAGTCACTGTCTTGTGACGACCCCTTGATTGTTCTTGGACCGCTAGTACCGCCATCGCAGTCTTTGCAATTCGTAGGCTAAAGAGGATGAGATGCTAAATTGTCAATCCTAATATAGTTGCCACATCTACTAACAAACCCGGAGTACCTTTCAAAACATTACAAAGGGGCCTGGTACCGGTGCTGGTTCGAATACCAGGTCCAATTGCCAAACTGGTTCCAAAAGTTGTAGGTCGTCCCAAGAATCGCGGTACCGGAGCAGTGCACTGACACCCTGTCCAAATATCAGGTCCAATTGCCAATCCGGTTGCAGAATCCTATAGGCCGTCCCAAAAGTTGTGATACCGAAGCAGTGTGCCGACCCGCACACTCAATTCAAGTTGGAAAAACCATGTCCGAGTCCATGCTTGGAGTGGTAAAAGTACTAACGACTAATGGCAGGTACTAAGAAAAGCTTGTACACAAACACTGTCCAAATGCACAACAAAACATGCTAAACATAGTGTGGCTAAAACAACCAAACAAAGCTAATATTCAATCTCTTGTTAACCTACTCAAACAAAAGGTTAATTAGCTAAGGAAGTCGACTGTCAGTTTCCAAATCGTGTCTCGCCGACAGGCGAAGCRTYGAAGTAAACGCGTGAAGAATTCATTCGGGAAGTCTTTAAGTKCCAATTCGCGCTGCAAGGTGAGCACCCRGAGTGGGATCTCGGATCGAATAGATGTGTTCTTGTTGATCCTATGCAAGTCATTTCCAATAATTGCACTCTTTTGCCGTTTACAACCCCAAGAGCGGAAATATTGTCTGTTCTGAATAACCAACTTGCCCTTATTCCAAATACTATCCCTGTCTCTTATACACATCTAGATGTGTATAAGAGACAGGTACTAAGAAAAGCTTGTACACAAACACTGTCCAAATGCACAACAAAACATGCTAAACATAGTGTGGCTAAAACAACCAAACAAAGCTAATATTCAATCTCTTGTTAACCTACTCAAACAAAAGGTTAATTGGCTAAGGAAGTCGACTGTCAGTTTCCAAATCGTGTCTCGCCGACAGGCGAAGCATTGAAGTAAACGCGTGAAGAATTCATTCGGGAAGTCTTTAAGTGCCAATTCGCGCTGCAAGGTGAGCACCCGGAGTGGGATCTCGGATCGAATAGATGTGTTCTTGTTGATCCTATGCAAGTCATTTCCAATAATTGCACTCTTTTGCCGTTTACAACCCCAAGAGCGGAAATATTGTCTGTTYTGAATARCCAACTTGCCCTTATTCCAAATACTATCCTCGTTCCTGGAAAGTTGCATGCAACCAAGGTACGGGAAATTTTGGGAAGTGCGCACTTGACAGCCCCAAAAATCAAGTCGGCCAGAGCTATCATCGGTCCTTTTAAGTTGCAAATTACTAGGATARCAATGTTGAAATTCCTCGAGAATCTGATCACGAAAAGCATCATCCTGATGTTGGATTACCAACGTTAAGTCGTTCATCAGACGAGTGACAAAAATGAAGCAAGAGGAGCGTCCAAGTTTGCTCAGAAAGCAATGCTCAGTGTAAGCGCACATAATACAGACAAGCGGTGGACTGGTACTTTTCCCCATTGGGATTCCCAGTTCCTGTTTGAGCAAAACTCCGGTGGCGAAAAAAATAAGTGTGTTTAATGTCCAAGATCAAAAAACTATGAATGTCATTAAGGTCAAGTTTGACCCAATGATCGCCACCCGTAGAACGACCGAAGCTGCCCCCTTTGCCTCTGTTATTCACACGTACAAAATTTCGACCCTTGCCGATGTGGTGGTCTATCAACCAGTCAACTGCCTGGCAAATCACCTCTAGAGGGAGCTTACTGAACATCTCCTTTATATGAAAGGAGAAGGGCGATATACTCTGATTGTACTCTTGTCAGAGGACTCTCTTGTTGGCACATTTAAGCTTACCCATGAGATCAGACACAGATGCCAGCAAATGGTTCAGTCCCTTCGCGACCAACTGTCCCATCCTTACCACTGGATCCTTGTAGGATTGGCAAATTGGCTGGTATCTGCTCAAATCCTTATGCTTGGGCAATACGTAGGCGGATACAAAACTTCCTGACTTATCCCATTACGCAAAACAAGTCAAACCAACATTCCCGACATCCTCCCTGATTTCCGTATGAATCTGGCCTTCAGTTGTGGTAACGACGCAACTGTTAAAGTTATGCCACGATTGAAACCCATGTGACAGCTCGTCCTGCAGTAAAGATACTCTGTTGTTCACTTGAAATTTGGAACATTCATGGCATTCTTGAGCAAAGGGTGAATATCCTCTAGTTCGTTAATGCGGAAGATCATGTGCCCATCCTGACGTAGATAGAGCAACCCTGCGCAAGAGCAGGTAAGCACATCGCGTGTTGAAAAACTATGCTGATTGTGCAAAATCTTGGAAATTGCCAGATTTTTAGTCCAGACTCCAAACTATCCGAACCTTCCGTCTAGCTCTTTGTAGAAAACACAGAGGTAAGTCACACAGCATAAGCGAGTCATTCAGGACTTTCCGAACTTCAAAAATCCTAATCCGATCGTCATACTTGAGACGAAACATCAAGTCCGCCAACAAACTCAAATTAAAATGGTCAGATACACACCGAGACATTAGTCTACATAGGTATTTCCGAGTTGACTTACGAGAAATATCTTTGATAGATCCTGAGAATAGACTTCAGACCCCATGAGGAACTAAGATCCAACTTCCGAGGGTTCCGTAGTATACCGATCAAAACATTCTTCAAGAATTTACACTCAGATTTCCATTTATTCACATACGTCACTACAAATGACTCTCCTGCTTCAATCCGATTCTTGCATTCTTTGAGAGAGAGCAACACATTCCTACAACGAATTTTTGAGTCCCCAAAACACTTAATCAAGTTCCTCCATCCCTGTCTCCAAACATTTCCTCCATCGGAGTGAACTATATTCTCCTGATTCCCTTTTTCTCGGATATCCTCAAACAACTTGTGGAAGTCTACATCCCAGTGGAAGGATCCCTCCCGTCGAAACCTGATTGGTTTTGTGACCGAGACAAAGTTCGGTTTTTCCCTCTTAGCACTGACGCGCTCTCTCTTCCCCAACTTCCTCCTCTTAGTCTTATGTCCTACCTTCCTGTTGCCGACTTTGTTCAAGAAAGGACACCACAAATTAATATACATATCCTCCATTTTCCCCAATTCTTCACGCACCGGTACGTCAACGGGCAACAAGACATAGTTCCCAATACCAAATGAACACAACCAATGGTGAAAATGAGATTGAGTACAAACTCGACAAGTATAGAGGTCTTCACGCCATCTAGTGTTAACGTCTCTAGTCGTCTTCCCAATGTATGCTGATTTACAGAAAGGTGAGAAAGCAACATAGACACAACTGCACAAATCCATGAAATCAACACCATGTTACCGTGAGGCTCTCCTATCGCTGAGCTGACCAGTCTTGGAAGGGAAGACTCCCGTGAGGCTCCCACATCGCTGATCTGACCAGACTTGGAAGGGAATTAAGTACTCACCGTGTGAGTACGCGATCTTTTAAGTCTGGGACGACCTGTCCGTAATGGGAGACTCCCGTGAGGCTCTCCGATTGCTGATCTGACCGGACTTGGAAGGGAATTAAGTACTCACCGTGTGAGTACGCGAACTTCTAAGTCTGGGACGACCTGTCCGTAGTGGGAGACTCTTGTGAGGCTCTCCCATCGCTGATCTGACCAGACTTGGAAAGGAATTATGTACTCACCGTGTGAGTACGCAAACTTCTAAGTTTGGGACGACCAGTCCGTAGTGGGAGACTCCCGTGAGACTTTCCCATCGCTGATCTGACCAGATACTTCGAAGCCCATCGAATCTCGTTATGTAAAGTCAGGAGCAAAATCACCACACGCAGCAGCCCCTCAATCTTCGGATCTATGGTCGTCGATCTACCATGCAATCCCGTAAGGTATCGACAAATTACCCAAAGCTGTGTAGTGTTTAAACTGCTTCACACGTTACCTGCATCGGGCGGTTTGTCACCCGTCTCAGTATCAATCGAGTTTGCAATGCGTATCACTTCAGCCACCTCGAAATGTTCTTTGCCATAGACTTGCTCGGTCCTATGTTCAGCGATATCGAAGACTGCATCAATCTTCTTGTAGTATTGAACCCCTTCCTCTCTGCAGATCCTCTGGAGCTCGGTGGCATCGAGGTCCTCTAGTTCCATCATGATCGAATTCCGGCACCTCAGCCTTGCCAGCTCTCCTTTCAAAGCCGATGGTATGCGTGTTGCCGATGGCGTCTTACGTGTAGGGGTCTTCTTCTTTTTTGACAGCGGTGTCTTCACCGGGGACTTCTTCTTCCTCGTTGATACCGGTGTCATGCCTGTCTTCTTTGCTGTCTTGGAGCGGGTCAGTCTAGTAGTTAACATGACGGGTTTCAAGATACCTTTGCGCGGCGTCCGCTTTGGCGGCAGTTCCATTGGAGGACTCTCTTCAAGAACGACATCCAGGCCTCGTTTTCTCTTCTCGGAAATACAGAGGTGGCCCGTTTTCTCACTAAGCTCCCGTGTCACGCTGGTCTCGCTTCCTTCATTTTTATACTTGGATGGAATGCCTTCACACGAGACTTTCTGCTTGCCTTTCTCCCGAATGCCTCGGTTCAGCTGGCAGAGTGGAGCGACGACATACTTCATCCGCTCCACAAAATTATCCTCCATCTCTCCCATCCTGATCGCCAACTGGATGTCGAATTCTTTTTTAATCTTGGCTTGATGCGCAGCTCGTTCCTCGGCCTCCTTGGGTTCATTCTCCTTCCTTCTCCATACTTTCATTTCACCTCGCTTTTTTTCTTCCTCCTCCAATCTCTTGGCTTCTTCCTCCTGCTTTTTTGCTTCTTCTTTCTCCCGCTTCTTTCTCGCTTTTTCTTCTTTCTTAGCCCAATCTGCGTCGAAATAAGCTTTGACTACAGCGACGCTTCGGCCAAGTTCCGCAATCTGGGCCTATATATTCGGATCTAACTGCACTGGTTGATGGTGTCTGTACATATCGTAGAGTCACGGAGATCGTGACCTTCTCGATTCCGTCGAAGTGGACGGTCTTGCCGAGCTGTCATAGCTCCTTGTGCTATTTGGACATTGGTTGGTGGAGTGGCCTTCTTCCTTGCAGGCGAAACAGATAGGTGGTCTGTATGGTCTCCGCTCACCATTCCCGTTGGTGCCGCCACTCCCGCCATCTTGGTTCTCGTTACCCGACTTGTCTTCACGACCCAAACCGCACTTCGAACCTCGGCCCACATCGTATCACTCCGTGCCGACTGTGGTGCCCAACAACATCCAGCGAATCGGAAAATGCACAAATATCGGAAGTCGGTACTCCCAAGGTAACAAAATGAGAAGACTATGGAAACTACGCTCACTCCGTCCCGGCTAGTTGACTCCAGGTAAGTTCTCGTGTGCGGTAAATGTATGTGTGGATACAAGTCACAGTGAGTCAAATCCAAAAAGGAAAAAAACTCGATGGATTAAACGAGATTAACAATCATTGAAACAACGTCTCTTCCACCATCACAAGCCTCTCACCCAAGAACCTCCGTCAACTCCATCATACCCGCCTATGACCGCTAGTACCGCCGCCGCAGTCTTCGCAGTTCATAGGCCAAAGGGAATGAGGCAATGAACTGTCAATCCCAATATAGTTACTACAGCTACTGACGAACCCGGAGTACCTTCCAAAACATCACAAAGGGGCCTGGTACCGGTGATGATTCGAATACCAGGTCCAATTGCCAAACTGTTTCCAAAACCTGTAGGCCGTCCCAAGAGTCACAGTACAGGAGCAGTGCACCAACACAACTGTTTCCTGTAGTGACCCGTACATTTCCTAAAATCGTGGCTTACTAACGGGCGCGCCTTTAGGAAGTACTGGTGGTTCAAGGGACGTTGGACCCGTTTTCCAGCAATGTGCTGCTCCCCACAAATAGATCGGAGGATTTTTTTTACTATCCCGACAGGGGCTCTGTCTTTTGTCAAAGTACACAGGTCCGGCAATACAATGGGCGTTGTGGTCAATCCATAACATACAGCATCCGGGTCAGACGATAAGTGTCGTCAATACGACAAGTGTAGCTAAAGTAACGGCCAGGATGTCAGCAGTGAGGAAAGTGAGAGTGATTGAGGACGACAAGTATAGAATCTTCAACCGCACGGAGGCGTTGCAAGACCTTGAATTCGACCCGGCAGAATGGGCATGGAAAACCCATTCTGCTCAAAGAGCGGTAGAACGCAGAACGAGTATCCTAGACTACACTACCAGGGTTGGATACAAACTTCGGAGGAGATCAGTAAACACAAGCGACACACTTCTAACAAGATGGCAGAGGCATGTTCCGGGAGGATTAGGGACCGGGACTCAAATCTCATGGCAAGTTTCATTGGCAATCAGAAACACCCGCATCAGAAGTATGCAATGACTCATCTTCTACCACGCACTTCCAGTCAACAAGTGGCTGAGCAGACAACGTTCACAAGGGGATAGACACCCACTAGATGACATCTGTGCTATTTGTCATGAGGGAGTCCCAGAGGACCTACTACATTGCCTGCTGTCCTGTTCAAAGGCGACCAACATTTGGAAGAAAACAGAAGCCTTGTGGGCTTCTCTAACAGGAGCAACCCTGCCAGGTAACAGCATCACACGTCTAACTGGTCAGCAGGAGCCAAACTTAACCTCGGCGTGGCAAAGGACGTTCTTTCGGAGACTCCGACCCCTCACTCTGTGGATAATCTGGAAAAGAAGGTGCAAGGAGACTACAGCTTCTCAAGCTATATCAGAGCCAGAAGCTTGGCAGATCTTCCTTCACCTACTACAGGACGAATACCAAGCAGATTGGAATAAAGTGGCAAAGCTCATAAAATTAGACCCTACAAGGCAACAAGAATTTGTCGATAAGTTTGAAAAAAAAGAGAAACTCGGAGAAGGGAAGATAGGAGACATAGAGGGCAACACGCCAAGGTTAGTCTGGAAAATTGCAGGGACCCAACAGAGGGACCAACAGGAGGAGACAGACAACCTGATGTCAATAGATCAAGTCAAGTCACAGACAGTTGAACTGGGATTGGTATAAATGGAAGGATGGTTTAAGGGAAAAAAAAAGTAAAAAAAAAAAGATGACCCGAAAAGTCTACGGTTTAGGGTTTAAGAGAAGGCCAAAGGTAGAAACAGCAGTGCAAAAAAAAAAAAAAAAAAAAAAAAAAAAAAAAAAAAAAAAAAAAAAAAAAAAAAAAAAAAAAAAAAAAAAAAAANAAAAAAAAAAAAAAGAAGAAAGAAACAGCAGTGCAGATAGGGTATAGAGTACCTGGCAACCTAAAAGCTGAGAGGGATGAAGGTTAGAGAATAAAAACCCCATAGAAGTCAAGAAGGAACAAGTTCACATGAGTTGTCTTGTTATGATCAGGTAGAGCTGCATAGAAATAAATTCAAATAATCCTTTGCAAAAACCTTAGATGTCAGCTCCAGACATCGGCTCTAGCGTTCAGGTTTATCCAAATACGTCAGCTTTCAAAACAAAAACTGAATTGGAATTAATCGCTGGAGTAAAAGGATTCGAACCTTTGCATGTCGGTATCAAAAACCGATGCCTCACTTAGCTGAGAGGAGATAGGATCTAGGTGACTCATAGGATCAGGAGGAAGCGGATATTGGCTAGCCTAGGCAGGGGTGAGGGGTGGTACATCCTTCCCCAGGGAAGTAATCAATGCCGTCCACTCGGGCCTCTCAGCCATAATGGGGAGGAGCGTGCGTGTGTCTTTACTGTATTCATATTTGACTTGCCGGGGGAATAGGAACCGGACTGTTGCTCCCCAGAATGGCAGGAGCCAGAACCGAGGGGTTCTGTATTTATTTAAGAAAAAAAAAAAGAAAAAAAAAAAGAAAAAAAAAAAGGAAGTACTGGTGGTTTAACATCTCCTATCCAATATGACACACCGAGATAGCATTCAGCACCGTTGATTTTCGTCCATTCAATTTGTACTGGAAACAGTTGATGACCTTCAGAACCAACAAGATGGTGATGACTTGACATCGCGCAGACCACTAGCCAAGTAGAACCCTCCCACCGCAAAACGCACGAAACTGGTACATGATGGGAGCTATGGCTTCCAGGTTGAGGTAAAGCAGACACGTAGGCAAGGAGAAATGCACCACTTCAAGGCCGGAGACTGATAGGATATGGCAGCTACGGCTGCCAGGCAAAGCGAACGGCTTCCCGACCGAAGAAGAAGAATAGACGCACAACCAACTTGAAGGAGACAAGAAGGAGTGGTATGGGCATCCCCCTCTACCTTCTTCACCTGAATGAAACGTACGGTAATTATAGTTGAATTTTGGGCGCATTTCAGTCCAGATACCACGTGTTATTCGCCTGAAGAAGGTAGTACGCCCACCGCTGGTCGCTCCAGTCTATTGGTGGGGATCTGCACCTGCTGGAAACCGGGTCCATCGTGCAAGAAAGGAGAGTGATAGAACATGATGGCAGCTATGGCTTCCAGACAACACAGAAGCATAGAGGAGAAAGTGGCAGATGACAGCTATGGCTGCCCGGTGGACCCAGAGCAGACATGCAGCCAAGGAGAAAGATGCCACTGCCATGATGGGGACTGATTGGACATCGAAGCAATGACTGCCAGGCAAACAGACAGATAGGATATAGGAGAAAGCGAGCTGGGGAGTCTGCCCCCGGTAAGTCCAGACTCTTGCCTGTAGGCTCAAGCTAAAGCTTGTCCCTCCAGGTGTCACAAGCCGTTAACAGGGACCCCCACTTTTCAGCCCTGGTTAACCCCTTCAACCCTGAAAAGTGCATTGGAGATCATTTTTTTTTGTTTTTTCTGTTCTTAAACTTTTTTTTTCTTTTGCCCTGTTTTATTTTTCGTCAAGGCCTGTGTGTGCCAAGTTTGGTGTAACTGAAACGAGTGAATTTTGCATGAAAACACACTTTTGCCTTGCTGTTTTATAGGTTTTTAAAGTTCTTTTTTCATTTTGCTTTTTGTAAGTAGTTAGTATGATCTCCACTCTATGAATTGGTGGCAAGTCTGGTTAAAATGACCCTTGGGTTTTGGTATAAATGACATGACAAGTCGTCTGAAAATTGAGGTCTCCGTTAACCGTCTCTCCCAGGTGTCTGTGATGAACCTATTGCCTGAAAACCACCTTCTACTCTGTAGGTCAGGCATTCCTGGGGTTCATCCTCAGTATGGAAGTCACCGGAATAACTTCTTTGTGTACCATTCACCCACCCAACAAGTAGAGAAGTTCTCCAATTAATCCTGAGCATCTGAGGAGCTCTACCCTAGAACTTCCAGCTGAGCATCTGAGGAGCTCTTCTACACTAGAACTTCCAGCTGAGCATCTGAGGAGCTCTTCTACACTAGAATTCATCTGGAAGACGAGAACAATTGGTCTGTTATGGTCCTGGTCCATTGATGATGCAAACCTCGGACTTGGGACAATGCCATCATTCACACCTCAAGATTAAAAATGGAAGCAAGAAAAGAGAGAATAGACTGAGGAGAGGAGGACGACGAGGCGACAGAGGAAGAGGAGGAAGGGAAGAAGAGGGCAGAAGACGGAAGATTTAAGAAGAAGCGGAAGAAGCAGAAGCGGTAGCAGAAGCAGAAGCATAAGCAGCAGCAGCAGCAGAAGAAGAAGAAGAAGATGAAGACTTTTTTTTTGTCTTTTTTTCGTTATTAATCAATTATTACTATTTTAATAATCAAATCATGAATCAGTGGACGAAGAATGACTGTCAGAGGAATGTCCCATCACTGCTCTTTACAAGGAACCTCTCTTCAGCTCCCCTTTTTGCTCTCCCAAATCCGGTAGCACCACTAACTCATGAAGGTCGTCCTGCTTCTCAAGGGGGATGAACAGAGGACAATGACTACTCTCACTTGCACTTCTTCCTCCTTGCCTGACCCCAGAATGAAGTCTCTGTCCAGCCAGGGACCTATAAGGGCATTCTTGACGCGGCAGCACCCAGCAAAAAAAGTGAAGATGGTCCTCTGGGACATCCGTTAAAATGGGAACGATACAGAGAAGATTAGCTTGACCCCTGCGCAAGGATGACACACATAAATCGAGAAATGGTCCAAAAAAGAAAAGAAAAGTTAAGATGACAATCCACCATGATGGCCAAAGGTAACTCTTCATGTCGGTACCCCCCTTCTTCCTCCTTCTCTCCACCTCCTGAAGTCACCTACTTACTTGCCTCCATAGCCCAATCCTTCTTGTTTCTCCCCCTCTCCATCCCCGTAGCCATGAATGCCAGGTCCCTGTACTCATCCTCCCTATTGACTCCCCAGCTGCTCTGCTACTCACCCTCAGGGTGGAGGGAGGAGCATAATGACTGTCGGGGGAAGTGAGTAACGGAGCTGACAAACCAGTTGTACACTGGCTGGACCAATCTACGCCCTTAGCCCACCTGTCTTGCCTCGAGGCCTGCTGGCCCTCTACAAGGTGGGAAAACCATTACAGACTTAATGTCTCTTGGAACCAGACGTACCTAACCTCATACCAGTCTACATTCGGTCTGGTATCATCACCACACCTACCGCTAAGTCTACGGGACACATGACCTCTTGCACTTGCCGGGAAATCCCCACCTGGTCCCTGCCTTCTTACCTATCTGTCTCTGTCGGTCCTATCTTTGCGCATACAACTGTATGCTTCATTAAACTGCCAGTATTTGTTCCCGCCGAGCCTTGAAGAAAGTTTTTGTTGCCGCAAGCAAAACTCGGAGGGGCCGTGCGGCGCGCGGGGCGCCGTTGAAAAAAAAAAAAAAATGCGGCCTCTGAAGTGGTGCGAGTTCCACGCTGACACCTGCGGGCCTATGTATGATGTACCCGCGGTGCTTTAAATTCCAAAAGATCTTTGAGGCTGGGGACCTCACAATTCGACCCGGGGTTATCCCTTTCTGTTTTTTTTTTTTTTTTATGTAAAAAGCCCAGGGTGTTGTAGAGGCCAAGGACCAGACGCGGGGTGATTGCTGGTAGCGGCAGCCAATGGTTGTCCTGACAGGATAGGCCACCTACCTCACGCATCCCTACGTTAATATGCCCAGCGCACCCCCTGTCCTGGGAGCATTACCCAGTTTAGCTTACAAGCAACAGCTCGCCACCGTGTCCCTGAAAACCTTGTGACTTCGTCTATTTCCTAACTGCCTCCTTGTGCTCTCCTCTCAGCTGCGTGGGCTGTCGGCTATCCTTTAGGCTCTAGAGCGTTGAGGCAACCCCAAAAGGCTCTAGAGCCTTAAGGATAGCCTTTTCCACCACTGCACGCTGTGACTAGGCGCTGTTCCTGATTGCTAAACTCTCAGCCCCAGTTGTCGTTTGAAGAGACCTCGGTCTGTTGTTTAAGCCCTAAGCCCTCGACTTCTCCTTTCCCTCACAAGTCTCCCTAATGCGTTGTCTGCCCTCCGGGTTCTACTTCCCTCCTCATCCTATCCCGTTCCGCCTTCAACCCCGATAGTCCTTTCCTCAGCTGGAGTTTAGGCTGATGCTCGATCCTTGTGAGCGAGCCAGCCCCAGTGAGGTGCCCCTTCCTGTGCCGCTATCTCCTTGAGGTCCCCCGGTGAGCCTGCACACAAGTTTTGGTGTGTCCCCCTCTATGCTGCCCAGTTTCCCAGATCCCAGGATCTCCTTGGAGAATTTGTCTATGATATCCTGTTTTCTGGTGGGGTCGTTCTTGATGCGCTTGAGCATTCTGTGCCAGTGGGCTTTGTTATCTGCCCGATTGAACTTCAATCCACAGTAGTTCACATGCATGGAAAAAGAGCGATAGTGAAATACCGAAACCAAGCCCCATCATACGTATGAGACCAGATAGTTGTGACCTCGAACCAATAGCAGAATTGCAACACGACTCACACCAACTAAGAGCCCAGCAGAGTTCACAAATGACAATGTTGAAATAGTCTCGTCATCATCATCCACGAATCAATGTCGTTCCCCTACGTGGCGCTCGGCGCCCGGACCACATCTGGCAGATCCTATCTAGCCTATCTACAATGCCGCCGGTGACGTCAACAGATTTCCGAAGTACGAGCAGATCTCGGCCCACGCCGTCCGCATCAAGCACCAGGTATGTCCTCGCCACACTCACAACTCTGGTGGTCCCCCCTACATATGCCACATGCACCCGAAGACCACCATGCGTGTCATCGTTGGATGCGAGTGGCCTCATTGCTGAATGACACGCAGGAAAGCCCGGCTATGGCTGCCTGCGTTCAACTCTGCTCGCCCGTGAACGCGTACGCCATTCGCATCAGAAGCTAGTGCAACAGTGCTTATGCTTGAAGCAGCGAGTGCCCGAATGCCCAGCCAGTGGCCAGGTCCTTTCCTTTATGGAAAGTGGCTGCCAGTCGTGAGCTGTCTGGCTGGTCTAAGCCTCTCTGCCCAGAAGCTTCCGGTAGGCCCCAAGTCGCTGGGCCTCTGTCCCAGGGGAATATTCCGCAAGGCCTCTGGCAGTTACGCGTGTCCAACCGCCAGTCGTGCTGTGTACAGTTTGTGCCTCGTGTCTGGCCCTGAGCCTGCCTCCGATTCTTTCAGGAAGAGCCTAGAAGCCCAAAACAAATGTTGTTATTCACGGCCTGGGCTCACTCAACCAACTTTTTTTTTTTTTTTGGCTCACTCAACCAACTGACGCTGCGTAACTGTCTGATTTTCCCCAGTTGCGGAAAACACAAAAATAGGCCTCATGTAACTTATCAGGCCCGCCTTCACTTAGGGCGGCCTTACTTGCTGAACAGGCTCAAAAGGGCTTACCGAGGCCTTGAGCCTTGCACACACCTTCCAATTCACGCATGCAATTGCAGAGTAGACTCGAAGGAGGCAAATCCACACAAAACCGGAGAGGATATATGCACAGTGGAACCTCAAAACACACAGAGAATAGAAAAACGAATTTCAGTTCTCCAATCCCCCGTCCTCCTCTTTCTTTTTTTTTTTTTTTTTTTTTTTTTTTTTTTTTTTTTCTAAACACTCCCCCTCTAGTGGTAACAGTCCTGATAAGAGCAGACACTGTTAGCACCTAGGGGGAGGCTCCATCTATTGGTGGGGAGCAACACCTGCTGGAAAACGGGTCCAGCGTCCCATATACAATTATGAAAACAGATCCAGAGTCTCCTGCTAGCATTGACTACTCTGGAATTCAGAGGATTGACTGAGCAAATTTCTTTAAAAAAGGGAAATAACCTCTTCACCCTGTGTCAGGCGCCAGCTATTGCAACAAAATCAATCCGGAGCTGAGTACGGATCCGGGCCGCCCGGCCGACCAGCGCCTGCCCGGGGGAGGTCCCGGGCGGCCTGGCCGGGCGGGCGGCCCGGTTGGGGGCCGGACACCCCCAGCACACCTTGTTGGGGGGGGTGTTCCGACCCCAAATAGCCGAGTTGTGGCATCCTCAGGGCCTACCGGGTTCGACCAGGCCCAAAAAACGGCACGTCGGGCCCGTGAGGCCAGTTTTTTTTTTTGAATTTGTGACGGCCCTCTGGCCGTAGATCATCCATGATCGACGGCCAGAGGGCCGTTTGATTTTTGGAGGGAAAAACGAGGCCCCGTTTGAACAACCGACTGGCTGGGGCGGCCTGCATCGGCTGTCCAAACGGGGCCTTGGTTTTCCCCAGCCGCCTGCGTTCGAGGTTCAGCCGCCCTCGCTCCTCCTGCTGCCCGTTGTCGCCATCGCCTGGGAGCTACACTCCCCCGTCGTCGTGGAGTTGCCCGTCGCCCGTCGCCCGTAGCAGCGTCGTGGAGTCGCCCGTCGCCGCTCGCCAGCGTCGTGGAGTCGCCCGTCAGTCGCCGCCAGCGTCGTGGAGTCGCCCATCGGTCGTCCCCCTCTCACCATCTTCTTCTTCTTCTTCTTCTTCTTCTTCTTCTTCTTCTTCTTCTTCTTCTTCTTCTTCTTCTTCTTCTTCTTCTCTCCTCCCCTCCTCCTCCTCTTCCCACTATCTTCTTTTTCTTTTTTTTTGTTATTCCATTCGTCAGCGATAGGTCGCGAGATAAACGACAGGTAAGAAAAAAAAAAAACCCTGCTCCGTTCGTCATCTCTTCTTCTTCTTCTTCTTCTTCTTCTTCTTCTTCTCTCCTCCCCTGCCTCCCCCTCATCTTCTTCTCCTTCCTCTTCTCTCCTCCTCCTCCTCTTCTGCCCATCTTCTTCTTCTTCTTCTTCTTCTTCTTCTTCTTCTTCTTCTTCTTCTTCTTCTTCTTCTTCTTCTTCTTCTTCTTCTTCTTCTTCTTGTTGAAGGACCGCCGCTGCAGCCCGCCACCATACCCTACCGCCCTGCCGCCGCCGCCATCTTCTTCTTCTTCTTCTTCTTCTTCTTCTTCTTCTTCTTCTTCTTCTTCTTCTTCGTCGTCTTCGTCTTCGTCTTCGTCTTCGTCTTCGTCTTCGTCTCTCCTCCTCCGCCTCCCCCTCATCTTATTCTCCTTCCTCTTCTCTCCTCCTCCTCCCCTTCCACCCATCGTCTTCTTCTTCTTCTTCTTCTTCTTCTTCTTCTTCTTCTTCTTCTTCTTCTTCTTCTTCTTCTTCTTC
>BFEA01000612.1:82012-92768 GCA_003427395.1 Chara braunii | reverse complement strand
CCACATGTTTTTTTTTTTGTTTTTTTTTTTAGGACATTTCTTGACTTATGCGTGTGTGTCATCCTCGTGCAGGCACCATGCTAATCTTCTCTGTATCGTTCCAATTTTAAATCACCTGTACATGGCCCCAGCAGCCAAGTTGAAGGTCCAATTGAGTCTCTCCTAAAATTTCCGAGGCTAGCGCGCAGTGATAAAATAAATCGACGGCGGGCGGCCTCCGAAAGGGGCGCGCAGCCGATGGCTGGCATGTACTGGTGGTTAATGGATGTCCGGAAGGACAACCGAGTTTCAGGTCGTACCCCCGCTAGGCTTCCAAATTGCAGACGTATTCCCCCCCCTCATGGAGCTCAATTCCAGTCCTGGCCCTGAGGTAAGCATCCCAGTTCAGAAAACAGTGACACACAAAAAATACGAATATGTCCCCCATGGGACTGAACTACCCCTTTCGTGCTCGATAAGCATGACGGTGAGGGGTGTGCGACTTGGTTGGTCGGGAGGCGGGAGAAGTGTAGGGTGGTGAGGTAGTGTCACACGATAGTTAAGAGCAATTCTTAACGCGTCTACGTACTCTCCACCGAGCTACGTTGATCGATTGACTCGTGATTCTCTTTCTCTTTTCCTAAACAGCAGTTTGATGCTGTTGTGTCTTCAGTGTGTGTTCTTTGCTTTGCCGACGGCACGCATGTGGACAGCTGAGAATCGCCTGAACAACTTACCGAACTACCCCGCTGAGTTCGCTGCTTACAGGCGAGTCCTGCTCCGAATAGACACGGAGTGGGGGTGCATATGGCAAGCACTTGAACTTACCGAACTACCCCTCTGAGTTCACTGCTTACAGGCGAGTCCTGCTCCGAATAGACACGGAGTGGGGGTGCATATGGCAAAACCACTTGAACTTAACGAACTACCCCTCTGAGTTCAGTGCTCACAGGTGAGTCCTTCTCCAAGTAGACACGGAGTGGGGTTGGATATGGCAAAAGCACTTGAACTTACCGAACTACCCCTCTGAGTTCAGTGCTTACAGCCGAGTCCTGCTCCGAATAGACACGGAGTGGGGGTGCATATGGCAAAAGCACTTGAACTTACCGAACTACCCCTCTGTGTTCAGTGCTTACAGGCGAGTCCTGGTCCGAATAGACAGAGATTCATCCAAGACAAGAAGCCAGTTGTTTTCGAAGCAATCGCAAAAAAATCTGAGTCTAGTCCTTTGGCGGGACATCCGTCAAACTTGGAACGATACAGAGAAAGAAGATTCGCATGGCCCCCACACACAAGGATGACACGCATATATTGAGAAATGGTGCAATTTTTTATTGAAAAAAAAAAAAAATCTGAGTCCAAACTCTGGAACTGAGATTTCTGAGATTTCTCGGGATCCGAAGACACGCGAATCTTCTCGGAAAATTTCGAAAAGTAAAAAAAAACAATATTTCTCAGATAAAAAACTGTGCAGGATGTGCTGAAAAGAGCCCCCCCCCCCCNAAAAAAGGGGATTTTTAAACTTCTTTTTTTTTTTAAAGGAAAAAAAACACACGAAAACAAGCGAAAAAAGAAGAAGAAGAAGGAAAGAAAGTTTAAGAAACTGTTAAAGTTGGAATGATGCAGAGAATATTAGTATGGCCTCTGTGTAAGGATGTAAAAAAAAGCAAAAAAAAAAAAAGGAAAATATATATATGGGGATCCTAACAGACACAAGAATGTTCTTAGCAGAAACTCAGATTTCTCGGACTGAACACTGTGCAGGGATGGGCTGAAAACAAAAACGAAAACAAGATGTAAAAAAGAAGAAAAGTTAAAATACTAAAATAGCCTCTTCTTTCAGATTCTCTCACCAGTCAATGGATGGCTGTCCCAGCCGGTCCCAATCCCAACTTCACTGCGCTCATCCTTGTCTTTTTTTTTTTCTTTTTTCCCCCCCCTTAAACCACTAGTACCTTTGTCGGTTCGGAAAATAGTGAGTGGGCCTCCGATCTTTCAGGCGGCCCAAACGAAACGACGGCCGTCGATCAGTCAGATTTATCAACGGGGCAGCCGTTGTCGGACCCGGCCTTCTAAAAGTTCAGGACTAGGCTAAAACTTGTCGAAACTGGACGGCAAAGGCACTAGTGGTTCAAGGGTGACAGTCTTGAGATACGATCATTGGACTGACTTGCCCCAGGTAATTCATAATGACTTTATTGAAGTTTATTCTATTCATCTGGTTGCATCTGGATTCAAACTTGCATCTGTTTTTTTTTTTTTTTTTTTTTTTTTTTTGTTCCCAAGAGGCACAGCCCCTGTATATTCTGGGAGGAACCAGTTCGGTTGCTTATCACTGGCAAGCAATGCCGTAGAAAATACAAGAGTCAGATGAAGAACTACGAAGCATAACTTCTTAAGGTCACAAGCGGGTAGCGGGAGATTACCGTCTTCACCCGAATAGAACGCCCAGTCATTATCGCTGCATCTGGACTGAAAGTTGGCCCAAATACAGCTATAATGACCGGGCGTTCCATTCGGGTGAAGTCGGTCGTTGAAGCACCCAGATCCTGCCCTGTAAGCAATAAAATTCTATGAACCCACCCAGCTGCTCTACCTTATACAGTTTGAGGGTGTACCCGCTGGGCTAGGCCTGTTGGTGAAAGAAAAAAAAAAAAAAAACCCTGATGACGAGATATTTGTCGAAGATATGGTGACGTGACGTGCTGGGTGGCCATGTCTGAAGTGTGATTATCAAGTCTAGTTTTTTCGAAGATTGGAATTTGGAACTCTCTTGCAGTTTTCTTTTGTTGAAGATTGGAATTTGGAACTCTCTTGCATTCTTTGCGAAGTGCATCTGAGTGCTGTTCGACTATCTTGCGTTTTCTACTTCTTTATGCATGCTTACTCTGCCGTTGCCATGTGTCTCCCGACAGACTGTTGCCACGGTCTGCCTTAAGAAGCGGTTTGCATTTGTCGGAAGTTGAGATTCAAAAAAAAAAAAAAGAAAAAAAAAAGAAGGGCTTCCACAGATCCAAATTTCCAAAAAGACCATGGAGGGTTGCGGAATGTCAGGGCAGCGGTCTAGTGTTGGCCATTCTGTTCCTAGACGAGAAATGAATTCTCAACGCCTGAAGCGAATCTGGGGAATGCTCCCAGCTAATTTTCGGGGTTGTTTGTTGAGGGATTCTGGGCCTTATTGATTGATATTTGAGCATAATGCAAGGAACATGAGTATGGACGAAGCACAGAAATCCAGAATGCAATATCACACTGAAGTCCAAGTAGTCAAAGCCAAAGCAGATAGTACAATGGAACCGAGTAACCATCCAATTGAGAATGATACAGAAGAATCGTGAGTCAATGTCCATGGCCAACAGGGCCACACCAACAGCATAACCCAAATGTAGCTCTCTCTTGTGAATGGCGCCAGGCGCCCTATCTACTCTACAGCCTATCCTACAACTACAGCTATGAAAGCAACCAGACAACTTGACTACCAGCGAGTGATGATGTCAACACCAATGCCGACCTCCACCTCCACCAGGTACGTGTCCTCTTCACCCACACTCTCCCTTGTTACCCACACAGCGCCCTTCACCTCCGAAGAACCACCTTCGCCCTTCACCTCCACTGCACCCTCATGCGGCCCGGCTATGGCCGCCAGTGCCCTGCATGCAGGCAGCGCCCTACCGCCTAACGCTGGCCTGCTTGACCTTAGCGCAGCACACATGCATCCGCGCAGCGTGCCCGCAATGCCCGCATTGGCCAAGATGCCAGCCCACTCGCCCTGCTTGCCTATATGCCAGTGCTGCGTGTGGGCGGCCTCCCTTCAGCCTGTGACAGGGCCCCAGTGGCTGAACCCAGGCCCATTACAGTTGGGGCCCCGGAGATGCAGTTGTGCCTCTCTCGTCAAGGCCTGCGGCCAGATTCAGACAGTGGGCCGGTTTCCCTTTGCATTTTCGGCCTCTATACCCAGCGTGCATTGTCGGCCTCACGTTCAAGAGCCCAGGGCCTAACTAACTCAGAGGCCCTGGGCATTTCAGCATTTGCTGAGATCCGAAACTCGGTGCAGTCCAACCAACTGGCGTGCTGCAACTGTAAGGACCCCACTTCGTGAAATGTATGCACAAAGGGCTATTGTTGATTTGCTGGCCCGCCTTCACTTAGGGCGGGCACGAGGCTTGCTGGGGCCTTAGCCCAGAACATGTACATCATGGCAAGGCACCTTCTTGAGGGCTCATTCCTCACATTCCATCCCCCTTAGCTTCGAAAGTCCGTTGAGATGCTTACTTCGCAGGTGCCTTCCCTTTCAGCTTCCTTTCGTATTCTTCCACCACCTGAGGGGCTGTCTCAATCAGTTCCTCCTTGGTAAACCACCGATCTTCTTTGGGATCCGTGTGATGCCTGAATCTGACACGATATTCTCTCTTGGGTTTAGGAGGTCTTCCTCGACCCAACGGCTTTGCAACAGGCATGTCCCGGTGATCCACAATGTCATCGATGTCGGCTTGTCCATCCATGGTTGGGGGCAGCATCGATCTCCTGGAAGGGAATTGATCAGTCTCAGCGAAAGGTGCAAGCTTTGAGGCATGAAAGACTGGGTGAGTGCGTAGGTGTCCAGGGACACAAATGACATAAGTGGGACCATCCATCTCATCTCCCACTATATCTAGGACTTCCCAGGGACCAAAGTATTGAGGCATTAGTTTACGAGAGACTCCGAACTCCTGTCCTAGCTCGCTAGCCTTGACCCAGACACGTTCTCCTACCTGAAATGTGAACTGTCTACGATGTTGATTCTCAGAAGCAATCATTGCTTGCTGAGCTTTCTTCATGTGTTCGACAACTTCTTGCAGCAACTTTTCATACTGCACACCATATTCTAGTGTGCCTAGGGTTGCAGCAGGTCGGTTTTCAGGTAGGAGGAAGTCTAACGCGGATCTAGGCTTCCATCCGAAGTGTAGCTGGTTAGGACTCACGCCGGTGCTGCTGTGCACAGCATTGTTGTACAGACTGGCGATGAGTGGCAACTGCTCATCCCAATCATCTTCGCTGGGCTTGATGTAATGCCTCAGCAAGTGCTGTACAACCCTATTTATCTGTTCGGCTTGTCCGTTGGCTTCGGGATGATTCCCTGAAGTCATCTGAAGTTGACTGCCCATTTGTTCCCCAGTCTTCTTCCATAGCTCACTTGTGAATCGGACGTCTCTATCACTAACGATAGTCTTTGGTAAACCAAAGTCCCGCACCCAATTGTCCTTGAACAACTTGATAACGTATTCTGTCCTGGCTGTCTCCGACATTGGTAATTCCAATTGAGCTTAAATTTAATAGTATTTGAAAAAAACTTGTTTCATTATGATCCACAATTGGAGAATCTAAAAATATATACAAATAATCGTAAAAAGGAGTGCTTATCAGACCAATAAATAAGCTTAGGAAAGAAAGTATAATTAAAGGAATGAGCATAGCGTACTTGGTGAATCGGTCGATGATGACGAAAATATGCCTCTTACCACTCTTGCTGGTCACTAGGGTGTCCATGAAATCCATGGAAACACTCAATCCTGGACCATTAGGAATAGGTAAAGGCTTTAATAACCCAAGCGGTGCTTGAGTTCGCGGCTTGTCCCGCTGACAGACCTGACAGGTCTCCACATACTTCTTTGCGTCATCTAGCATTCTAGGCCACCAAAATCGCTGTACTAAGTTAGCACTCGTCTTCTTGTAGCCAAAGTGCCCAGTTGCGTCATGACATTCGCCTAAAAATAAACTACCCAACTGTTCACTAGATGGAACTACCAATCTCTGTATTCCGGCCTTATCAAGATAGAGTAGCCCGTCCACCATCACAAACTCACTTTCTGTGGCCTTGTCTTTTGCCTGAAGTTTGCGGATGATGTCTATCGTGACAGGGTCTTCCTGATAGGCTCCCACTAGTGATTGAGTTACTTCATTAGATATGCCAAAGTCAGAAACTAGCGCACCTAGGTAGTCTGCTCTACGGGATAGCGCGTCTGCAACCTTGTTGTACTCTCCCTTCAGGTACTCAAGCTTGAAGTCATATTGGTCTATGACCTCAATCCATCGCTTGAGTGCATCAGAAAGAGCCGGTTGAGTCTTGATCCATTTGAGGGTCTGATGATCAGTCCTTAGATAGAAGAACCTTCCCAAAAGGAAGTGTCTCCAATGGACAAGTGCCTTGTAGAGAGCATAGAGTTCCCTTTCGTAGGTGGACTTAGCCAATTTCTTCGATGGCATCTTCTTACTCATGTACTCAATCGGTCTCAACTTTTTCCCATCCTGCTGAGCCAGCACTGCGCCAATGCCGTATTGGCTTGCGTCAGTGGTCACTATGGATGGCTTCTGCGGATCAGGAACCATGAGAACCTCATGATTCATGAGTGCATGTGTCAATCTCTTGAAAGCATTCTCGCACTCATCACTTCAGTCCCACGGTGTGTCAAGTCGAGTTAGATCAGTCAAAGGAGAGGCGACTGTAGAATAATCCTTTACGAAGTTCCTATAGTAGCCGCACATTCCTAAGAATGATCTGACCTCAGTGACTGTCTGAGGTCGTGGCCAGTCTCGAATACTAGCCACCTTCGCATCTTCCGGCCTAATTCCCTCCGCGGATACTTCATGACCCAAGTATAGTATTTTAGTGCGACCAAACTCATGCTTCTCTAAGTTGACCTTATACTTGTGCTGTCGCAGGAGTGAGAGAACTGTCTCAATGTGCTTTGCGTGCTCCTCGACAGACTTACTAAACATCAGAATGTCGTCTACGTAGACCACGACAAACTTATCTAAATGGTCATGGAAGATCCGATTCATAGCGTGCTGGAACGTACCCGACGCATTACAAAGACCAAAGGGCATCACTACAAACTCATACAGACCATAACGCGTCTGAAAAGTTGTCTTGTGTTGGTCCTCATGTCTTATTGCGATCTGGTGATATCCGGATTTCAAGTCTATCTTACTATAGTACTTGCATCCCTGCACCCTATCCAATAGGTCGTCTATGCGAGGTAGAGGCTCTGTGTTCTTCACAGTGACGGCATTGAGGCCTCTATAGTCAATGCACATCCTCAAAGTACCCCCCTTCTTTGGTACGAATAGAACGGGTGATCCGTAAGGGGAAGTACTAAGCCGAATCCAACCCTTCTCTGTCAGCTCCTTAAGCTGTCGCCGAAGTTCATCTAACTCGGCGGGGGCCATCCTATAGATCTTTCCCTTTGGGGTTTTACTCCCTGGAATGATTTCTATAGCGTGGACGACTTCCCTTTCAACAACTCCTGTGGGCTCCTCGAACAGATCAGGGAACTTAGCAACGACACGTTCTATCTCTGGGGGTGTTTTAACGGCCTCCCCCTTCTTAGAGACGTAAACAAGGTACATACCCTCCTCTTGGTTTTGCTTGTAGTAATTGTAGAACGCTGATGCGCACAAGCAGCCATAGGTATCTATWATACTACTGGCCTTGAACTTAGTCAATCTGACAGTTCGGCCATCGGGCAACTTATGCTTRAGCACCTTCTTATCYCAGTCGAACTGGGGCTTAGCAACTTCGAGGTAGTACATGCCTAAYAACATKTCAAATGRYAAGTCGTCGCTAACCAAGAACGAGATCTTATGGTTAAGCTCACCTCCTCCATAGGAGAAGGTACAGACTACGTCCTTGATGTAGTCTGTTACAATCATGCGCTCCTTGTTGGCCAAAGTAGATGCTACTGGTCGACTAAGGTGCCGTACCCGGTCCTGTAGGTGCAGCCTTTCCAAACAGTCGCGACTTATGTAATTCCGCATGGAGCCTATGTCTATGAAGGCACCACATTTGCGGCCTCCTACATCGACCTCCACCACGAAATGTTCCCCTCTAGGACCTTTCCTTAGTGCCACCCAAGACTCATGAGGGTCCTTGTTTGACCACTCATTCTCTAAGTCTTCTAAGGCTTCAGACACATCTAACGTACAAAGCATAGTTTGGTCTAGTTGTGTCTGCGGGGTGACTAAGGGGTCATTAGCCTTGGCCTTGTCATGAAGTGGGGAGGGTATCAATCCCACTTCATCTTGAGTCGAAGCGGCTAATACTTCCACTGGCCCTACGCGTTTCCCGAGCTAGAAGCCTGGGAGTAGGTTGCCCCCATATTTGGAGCTACCTTCTGCGTAACCTTAGCGTTCTGGCACTTGTATTGCGAGTGTCCGTATTCCCCGCAGTTGATACAAGCACCACGCGTTCGGCGGTCACGCCACACGTCTTGTTCAAGACCTGCCTTTACCCACTCAGCCTGCTTGGTCTGATTGGAGGCGGCCTTCCCTTGACCCCTAGGCTGGCCCTTTCCTCGACCTGTCGCCTTAGTCTTAACTACCGCGGCGAGGGTGCTACCCTCAGCTACCTCCTCGCTGTCATACTCTGAGTAGTCCATCAGGTCAGAGAGCTCATCAATCTCAGTTTGAGTCCCATCAGACTCAACCATCATCAACTTCGCCCCCTTCTTCTTCCACTCCTGAGGACTCTTCTTCTTCTTTGAGTCATTCCCTGAGGTGGGTTGAGCATTGCCTAGCGTGGCCTCCAAATCTAAGGCTTTCCTAGACAATGTCTCAAACGAATGGTACTCTACGCGTGCCTCACTGGCTAGCAAGTTCCTCATGTTCTCAGGAAGACATCTAACAAACGTAGTTAAGAGGAATTGATCACTGTAGTTGATGCCTGGAACGAGGATCAGGCTCTCGACGGTAGTCGTAAGCTCTCTAACCGATTTGAACTTGCATTGGTCGAGTTTGTTAATGGCATCAGTGACCCTTTGAGCCTCCTGTGGGTTATGCCATCGAGCTTCTACCATCTCCATGAACTGGTCTAACGTCAAAGTCTTAGCCCAGTCCGCCATGCGTCACCCGTATCCGGCCTTCACAACTACACCATCTAACCACTTGGCTGCCTTACCCTTGAGGTAGGATGCAGCAGTAACCACTTCGTCCTCAGGCAAGGTCCTCTTTGCCTTCACCCAAACCGGGACCGTTCTCAACCATGTGTTGAGTTCCTCGTCCTTTCTCTCGCCTGAGAAGGCAAGAGGCGGTTTCATTGGGGTTTTGGGATACCATTGACCTTGCGACTGTCCAGATTGCTGAACAGGTTGTTGTGGTGATGTAGCAATCACCGCTGGACCCGAAGAAGAAGATGCAACAGTCTGTGCTGCTGCTGCAGACGTACCACTAGGCTGTGTACCAGCTTGAACTGGAAAGGGGCCTGACATCGCCGAGAACGGCAATGGCGATTGTGCTGGTGGCCTAAATCCAGGCCTTGTCAAATTGTCCAGGATCTGGTCCAAAGTGCTCTGCATCAAGTCCAACCTGCTGTCAACGTGCGCATGCAGTGACAATATGTTGTTCCTCAACACTTTCATGGGCTCATTCATTCCAGAGTCGTCCATGCCCTCTAACTCAACCTTGTCGGCCGCTAACGTTTCAAGCCTGGCTGTTCTATTCTTTATCTCTTTTTCTCTATCGGTAGCTTCTTTCAGTTCCTTTTCTAAGCACGGATCCTTTCGACCTGCTGGAGCTCCCTCATCTCCCTTTCGCGAGGAGTCAACGGGCTGAACTGCAAGCCCGCCATTTGACTTGTAGACTGTCTAGAACCCGTTGAACTGGAAGTGCCCATGGACCCTGTTGGCATTCCCAACTGGGGTCCAGACGAGAACGCAACAAAAGTTTCAGCGGAGGATGCTGCTGAAGAAGTCATGGCTTCTGCCCTGGCTGCTGCTGCAGCCTGTTCCCTAGCTGCAACGTTTGCTGCCTCTCTCGATGCTGCGAGAGCACGGGCTCTCCGTTCGGCACGAAGCCGTCTTTCTTCTCCCTCGTCTAGGGTCCTGAACACATACGGGATCCTACTTGATCTTGCACGTGCTAGTCTAGCATCGTCAACTCCCTCCTCGTCGACGTCTGATCCGTTCATGAATTAGGCAAACATTGTCTGCACTAGAATCCTAATGGAATCCTACCAGAGCATGTGTCTGACCGACACCTAATTTTCTAGAAATGGTTGTGTCCGGCAAGTCCCCTACTGTACTGATCAAGTGGCATGTCTACAACATTCACACAGCATAGTCTAAATGCACTTTGACTTGTTCACTTACAGCAGCACAAGATAGAACTGGCTATGGTAGTATACTTCAGTCCTACTCTAGTCTGTCTGTGAGGTGTTAGCAGTCTGTCCACCAACTAATCAAAAGTACAAATGCCATGTAGTAGATGTAGGATTGATGGGTATAGTTGTGTACACAGTTGAGCACCAATTGGAACCTACCCTCCCCTCAATCCAACATACCGAACAGCATCTTGAGCAAAGCAGTGTTTTCGTGTGTGTATCGGCCCACCCCTGTGCCCAAGTCAGAGCCAAGTAAGCCAGCCAGCCCACTCTTATTTACCCTCGTACGGAAACGAGCCTTACACCCGGATGATCTGGCTGATCAGGAGGATTATTAAGAGCGCCCCCATCTCTTCAGGAATTCTTTAACATCGCAGTCAGGACGACGATCACAGCCAGAATCATACCGAGTACCCAACCAGAAATGTTTATAGACGGTCTGGTAAGCGTCTCATACAAGGGTGGCACACTTGGCAAGACTTCTATCTGAGCGCAGCAAGTGCCAAAACAGGACAGCAGCCATCGCATGCATGCACTACTCCCTGTGGATTGGCATGGTGACCGTGACCCAGTGCTTCGACCAGGGCCCTTCAGAGGCACCGCCCTTTCTCCTTCCAGATGCTTCCGGGAAGATTGTCGTCTCTC
>BFEA01000612.1:57147-68566 GCA_003427395.1 Chara braunii | reverse complement strand
TTCCTCCTACGATGCATACACACTCTTCACTCATGAGGATCTACTCTGGATACTACTCATAGCTACATACTAACCCACTACTACTAATGCTAACTTGCTGGGCAGCTATGGCTGCATCACTTCCAGCATGCAGGCTTCTCCCTTCACTCAGCRCATCTTCTCCTTCCAGCGCTRCTCCTACTAGCTCAACGCACAAATGCTCCAGCACTTCCACGCTGATACAGCCAGTGGAGATCTGGCGAGAAATGAGGCTGGCTGCCTCCTTTATACTCCTCGCTGGGCCTGCATTGGCTCAATTCAGCCTCTTTCCTTGTCCCAGACCCTGCATTGCATGTGTCCCAGTAGAGTCCCAATGAAATTCAACTGCTGCTGAGGCCTCCCGGCCTGAATTTGGTCTTGAAAGTCTGGATCTGGACTGACCCCTGGACTTAGACCAGAACTGGGACTGTGCCTATTGACTTTACTTTCGGACAGGCACAACTCTCAACGAACAGACATTTACTGCTTGAACAGACACTTTACTTTGCATCAACAGGTACACTGCCTGCACGTATAGACACACCCTTACCCGAACAGGCATGACATACACATCTCCTGGTGAACAGGTAAGTCTTTTGACAATGCCCTTTGCCTTAGCTTTAGATATGCCTATTGATGGAGAGCTTGACCTTTGACCTGCTTTCACGTTTCTGAGCTCTGGCGAGATACCTTTTCACAATGCTTTACTTTTTCAAGGCCCATGCTGCTTTATTTTACAAGGCCTGAGGCCTATATCGGGTAAAGGCCCTTTTACTGCGCTGAGACATGCCGTATTTTGACATTGACGAGCTTCTCTCCTGACTGGGTTCATTGCACATGTCTCCTCAGACTCCTCTGTAGAAAGAAAAAAAAAGGTTAAAAAATTATTCAATTAAATTGAATTAATTGGTAAAGGAATTGTCGGCTAAATAAAAACGAAAAGAATCCAATTTTTTCTTACTTTTTTTTTTTTCTGGAACAAAAAATTATTCCCTCCACCCCTAAAAATTTGTGAAAAAAAAAAAAAAGGAAAACAGAATCTCTCAAACCAGAGACTTTGAGGAAATCCTTTGGCAAAATTCTCATTTAGAGACGCAAGAATAGAATCACGGACGACAAAAATAATATCCCTTTACGGTTTACCCCTAAACAATTATCAGATCGGAGACTGGGTGGGGACACTGGCTTGGAAGGGGTAATCCGGCAAATACAAAATATATCGGGACGCTGCAGAGTCAGTGCAGACTGTTTTTGTGTTGTTGTCAAGTTTTTCAATCTGACGATGCTGCTTTACAATTTTTTTGTACGCTCGTTGTCTGTCTGAATTGTACGGCCTGATCTCGCACATGTTTTTTTTTTTTTTTCTTCGCAAGTGTACTTGAGTGTGAATGTCTTCCACACAGAAATCCGAATCTCTAGAGGGTGCGGCCTGCTGATGAGTCGGTGAAACTCCGATGAAACGGTCTGTCACAGCCCCTCCTTTGGTGTCCTCTTCTCTCTCTCTGCCTACGGTTTACGGTAGGCAGTTCTGTTTGAAGATATATGGAACAAACTTCAATGAACAGGAAAGTACTCAGAGAGGGGGGGGAGGAAAAATAAAATAAAATGGAAAGAAAGAAAGTACGTACTCGACGCCTCGACGAACAGCAAAGGATCTACGGAAGGACGTGAAAAAAGAACGTCGCAATCCCTAAGCCTAAACCCTAAACCCTAGACCCTAACCCTAAGCCCTAAATCTGGAATCCTAGATTACGAACGCTAAGTCCTACACCCTACGCCCCGAAACCTGAAAGCCTACACCCTAAACCTGAAAGCCTACACCCTAAACCCTACACCCTAGACCCTAAACCCTAAACCGTAAATCCTACACCATACAACCCTAAACCCCAAATCCTAAACCCTAGACCCATGCTGTTGATTAAACGACCAGTACATGGCCCCAGCCTTGCTGAAATGAAAACTCGCCGCCTACAAAATTTCCGGAGTCCCAGCGCCTTAGATAAATAGAATCGGCGGCGGCCGGCCTCCAAAAAGGGCCCGCGGCCGGTAGCTGGATGTACTGGTTGGTTTAAGCCAAGTTGAGAATGCGATTGGGAATGCGATTGAGCGTCTCCTAAAATTCCGGAGGCTGCCGGTAGAAAAAAAAGGAAAAGTTTCCCATGCCGCGGGTTGGCACTAGGCCCAGCTCTTAACGAAAAAGAAAATTTCGCCCGGGCGCAGGCGGGCCTTGTCCCCAGTCCCCTAACTTCTCGGAGTTTAACGGTTACACCACCCGCCTGCCCGCAGGTGGGCCTTGTCCCGAGTCCCCTAACTTCTTGGAGAGACTCATTGAATGGCCAGCTGATGTAGGCCAGTTGTGTGAAGAAATCGTTTTGTCATTCAATCGATTTCAGCGGTTCTGTTAATTATTCCAGCAAACTATACGTGCAACCCTCCCCCCCCCAAAAAAAAAACAGGTCCTTATGGGCCCAGCTCCTTGTCCATTGAAATTATCCTGATCGCAAAAAGAATTTCCACTGGTGAACTATACTTGTAAACCCTAAGACCTTGGGAACTACCGTCTTCGTCCGAATAAAACGCCCGGTCATTATCACTGCATCTGGACTGAAAGTTGCCCCGAATACAGCTATAATGACCGGGCGTTCCATTCGGGTGAAGAGACGGTAGTCTTTGGCGTTCGATTGTGTTACAGCATTCTTAAACCACTAGTAACTTTGTCGGTTCGGAAAACAGCGGGCCTCCGACCTTTCAGGAGGGGCTGAAACGAAATGACGGCCCCGCCGATGAGATTTATCAATGGCAGCCGTCGTCAGGCCCGGCCTCTGAATTTTTCGGGGACTGGCGTTTTCCCTCATTTCTGAAGCGGCAAAGGTACCAGCGGTTTAACGGAGATCAGTCTGATTGTCAGTCCCAAATTGGCAAATTGCCAAATTCCGCGTTCACCTTTTTTTTTTTTTTTTTTTTTTTTTTTTTTTTCTATTATTAAGTCGTAGATATATAGTATTCAATCAATTTTGATTGAATGGTTGATTCGCTCGATACAGAGAAGAATCTTCTCACATGGTCCCTGTGTAAGCATGGCTTGCACAAATAGAGAGACTGTCCAAATTAAAAAAAAACTTAAAAAGTCCAAAACAAAAAGTTAGAAAAAATAAGCATGTACTTTTTTTTTCCCCCTTTTTTTTTAATTAAAAGTTTATATAGTCAAACAGAACTACCCCCTAAACCATCGGCAGAGAGGGAGAAGAAGACAACAAAGCATGCACTTGAGCAAGGAGTCGGAGGGGGGGAGCATCAAGTGGCATCCCATAAACAGTCGGCAGATTAGAGGGCCCAATTTGGCTTTTTTTTTTTTTTTTTTTCCGCAATGTGTGATGATGACCTGCAAAAATAAATCACAGACTGAGAACTGTGCTTTTAAAAAAAAAAAAAAAAAAAAAAAAAAAGAACTGTGCTGGTTTCTGTTCTGCTGGAACTTGTGTCTACTGAGATTTGCGCTTTTTGCTGGGATTTCTAAGTCTGCGTGTGAGCGTGTTCGCTGGTTTCCGTGTGTTTGTCAGGTTGCCTGAGTGTGTGTGTGTGTGTGTGTGACTCGCCAGGGTACTTGTGTGTTTGTGAGGCCCTCGAGCCTGGTACTTAGCTGTGGCTGTGACTTTGAGGGTCGCAGCGGGGAAAAAAAACACTCAAGTAGCAGGGCAAATAGGCCCGCATAGCTTAGGGCCACTCAAGTAGGGGGTAGGCTACCTTCTTCCCCCGAACACAACGTACAGTCGTTATAGCTGTATTTGAGGCATCTTTCAGTCTAGATACAGCTATAATGACCGTACGTTGTATTCGGGGGAAGACTGTAGGCCAGTTAGCGCTCGAGTTGCGGAAGGCCTAGCAGAAGAAGACAAAACAATGGAATTTTTAGAGGCCGAGCAACCGAGAGACCTAGGTAGGCGGGCCACCAGTCCAAGCAGCCTGAGTCTAGGGCCTGTGCGGACGATATCAGGGCCTGCAATGATGTTTGCCTCCGAATTTGGGAGGAGGTACAGGTTGCTTGGAGGCTGCACAGCCTGTAAGCCACCAGCCGTGAGCCTGGTTGGCCACTATATCTCCAGGAGGAGAGAGTAGCTAGCTCCTCATTTGCGGTGTGCAAGTTTGGGCATCATGCTGCTTGAGTGGGCGCTGGTTCTCAGAGCGCTGCTGGGGAGGAAGGAGGTGAGCTGGGCGCTCTGCCTGGCTATGGCAAGCAGCCGAGCTTGAGGAGGAGGAAGAAGGGGGGGGCGTAGGAGGAGAGTGGTGGGTTGCTTACCCCCGGCTATGGTGGCCGTCATCTTCATCTCCTCGGTAGGCTCTGCATCTGGAAGGCCTTAGTATGGGTGGCGCTACACCCGGAACGCTTCAGGGCAGAGTCAAGCATGGCGGCCTGAGTGTAGAGGAAATAGTTACTTTTGCCGTTGCCTTTTGAACATCGGCCCCATGCCCCTAGTAGTCCGCCATAGCCATCATCTACTGTATGAGGTTGGAGATGAAGGTCATGGCTACGGCGGACCTTCATTGTGCTGGCGGTGGTGAGAGGGAACTTTCTTTGGATATTGGTTCTGGCTCAACCATTCATTGGTATTGTTATTAACTTATTATTTGGTGAATAATAAAATTGGAGTAGATAAGGAGGAGGAGGTTGAGTGGTAAGAGAAGGGGGATTTGTCATAATTTGGTTTTTGCTGGTGTACATCTTCTTCTTCTTCTTCTTCTTCTTCTTCTTCTTCAGATCCTTGGCAAGTTTTGCCAAGGTGGTGGGTGGTCCCTGGAGACCTTTGATCTCACAGGTTTACCCCCACAAAAAAGTATTAAAGAAAGTATTAAAAATAGGTTAAAAAAAAATCCTCCTGCTCTCTCTGGTTACGGCGGTCCTGCTTGTTCTCTCTCTCTCTCCTTCCAACAATGTTCCGAGAAGGCTCCTCTGAAAACGGGTTTTTGAGAGATTCCCCAAGGTTTTTGGACACTGAGGAAAGATAGGCAGATAGCAATTTTTTTGGGCTCCAATGGTGCTGCCTCCGACCGGTTTTTTGTCTGTACCTGTACGGGGGCCGTAATTCCCAGTGTTCGTTTCTGTTCTCCCATAGGCTTTTTTGAATGAATGCCCCCCTTTTTTGCGACTGAATACAAAAAAAAAAATTTGGGCACCTATACTGCTGCTACCTCCTGTTTTTTCGGTAACTGGTGACCGGGATTATTAGCGCAGCGAGGAAGGGAATGGGCACCGCGGACAGAGACGCACATATAGTATATAGCTGCGATCCTGACTCCCACGGTTCTCCATTCTCGCGCCTGGAATGTGCTCGTTGATCCGCTACCGGTGAATAGCTCTTTTTTGAATCAAGTAGGATGCAAGGCGGAGATAAGATGCCGGATGAGGACGCGCTCGGTCGGGATGAACGGGGAAAGTGCGCAACGAAGGTGGTGGAGTCACGGGAAGAAGGAGGGGGATGGGAATGGGCATGTTGGGACTGGTGTTACATCTCGGCATTGTTGAATTATAAGTATGGTGGTGTTTGGCAAAACTGAGTGTTTTTGTCCTCCGTGTGACAGTTTATTTAACTGTTTCTTTTTACCCTTAACTTCTTCTTCTTCTTTCTTCCTTTCTTTCTTTCTTTCTTTCTTTCTTTCTTTCTTCTTCCTTTGTCTTTTTCTCCTTTCAAGTTCTTTCATTTCTTTTGCAATTGAACGGCATTGTCTTTCCTGGTGAATTTGCACCTCTGAATTAGCCAGGAGGGCAGGATCGTAATAAATGTTAAAACTTAAAAGTAGGCCTCAAATGGTGTGGGTGGGGGGGAGGGGGGGGAAGTAGGCCTTATTCCTTCTTTTCTTTATTTTTGAGGAAAATAAAACTTACTAAGAACGCGGGATTTGACTCCAGCTTCCCTTTTTTTTGTTTTTTTTTTTGTTTTGACGTGATTGACTCACTCAACACTTCCTTCCATTATGGTTGAACGACCCTGAGACAGCAGCAGCAGCATTGATTACAGGTCTAGATTCGAACGCAGGTCTGCATGTCAGCCATGGCCCCTGCGAAAGTAAGATGTACCCCTCCTCTACCCCTGCCTATTGCTAAACAATTCTTTCATCCGCCCTTGCTATTGCTAGTCTCCCTCTCTTATCGCCCTTGCTATGCCGTGTCTCTAATCTGAGAAGAATTGAACCCAAAACCCCTAGGAAGGCTAGGATCATTGTCTTTGGGGGTAACTTCAGTAGAGTCACAAAAACGAGTTATAATTGTACTATGGGGCAAGATACAGTTCGCAATAATTGCACTTCGGGTACCCTACACCTGGGTATACATTGCCCAAACTGCAATTTGAGACTGTATCTTGGGCCATAATGCAATTATAACTCGTTCTCGTGACTCCCGTGTAGTTTCCCCCTTTTTTTTTTTTCGGGGGGGGGGTTGGGTTTGGGGAGGGGAGAAGTGTCAGTTTTCAGCCAATACTACCCTGCCCGTCTCAGAGCACTCACCGTTCTTACCCTAGCCTCGTCACCTTCTTCCCCCAGGTTCCTGGGTTAGTGAACCTAGTTTCCAAATTAGCAAACCTCCTTACCCCTGGTTGCCGAATTAGGTACTACTAACCTGGTTTCAAACTGAATTATCAATACTATCCTGCCTGTCTCAGAGCACTCACCTCCTTAAGCCGCTAGTACACGGGCCCAGCCTTGCGGAGAATTTTTGTCGCCACAAGCAAAACTCGGAGGCGCCGCGCGGCCAGGCCCGCCGTTGAAGAAAAAAATTGGCGGCCTCCGGAGTGGTGCGGGTTTCATGCTGACACCCGCAGGCCGATACGTGGCGTACTGGTGCTTTAACCCTGGTTCCCGACTTTATTGTTGGGGCCGTGAGGAACCGTTCAACAACAGAGCGGTTCTGATTAGTGGAGGCAGCAAGGGAGAGGAGGGGTGGTTAGAGGGGAAAAGAGGAGGGGTGGACAGGGGAGGGTCAATCAACATCAAGTATCATCATCATCATCATCATCATCATCATCATCATCATCATCATCATCAACATCATCATCATCATCATCATCATCATCATCATCAGATTGGTTGTTTGCTCAGGATCCCACTATTATCAGATCTGAATTCTTAGGTTACATTCTAGTCTAGCTGATTTCCTAATTGAGCTTTCATTGTGTTCTTGCCCAGGTTGAGTAGAAACCAGAACGATGCTGGCCGGCGCTGGGGCATCGCCCTGTAACCTTCATAGGAGCTTGAGGCCTTGGATTTGGGGATCGCTGAGGGTGGAAGGCAATTACAATACTTGACCAAAGGCTACAATCTGCCCGATGAGGGTCGGCGCTGGGGTGGGTGGCGCTGCCCTGTAACCTAACTAGATTGGGGTGTGAGACCGGGTAGAGGCTTGGTTGGTATACAGTATTGGCTCGGTAGAGACTGGCTGGTTGGTATCTATACCTGAGATTAGGGTTAGGGTAGTAGTATGTGAGATCTGAGTAGATAAGCATTCTGAGTAGTCAGCATCAATCTCTAGCTTATTATCTCAATCATCCTGAAGTGTTCCTGAATCATCCCAAATTTTCATCAATCATCAATGTATTCCAATTATAAGGGACGCTGGGCCCGGTTCCCAGCACGTGTTGCTCCCCACGAATAGATTGGAGCAATTAAAAAAAAAAAAAAAAGGTAACCTGTCTTTTATATGCTGCCCTGTGCTGCTGCTGTGACTGCTGTCTGTTGCTGTTGCTGTAGCTTTCCTCACCTGCTTGCCAGGTATACACTCTGTGCTCTTGCTGTTGCGCTCTATGCTCGGGACGATGGAGTCCATCTGGCGTTCTGCTCTGTGCTCACATGCAGATGATGATTGATGTAACACTTATCAGGGGCACCAATCATGGGTTGCGACACCTTCTGGCCCTCATAGGGGCACCAATGATGGATATAACTAATGAGGGACAACTCTCGACGATAATGAGTCATCTTCTGCCTATCATAGGGTGCGTGGGAAGAAGGGGGCGCGTTATTGTCGAGATTTGTCGAGAGAGGAACTCTTTTTCAAGTATTGATGTATTACTTGATGCTCCCGAGAGCTATGCTAAGTGTGTTCTATTCATGCTAGTGAGCGTGTATTAATGGTGCTAAGTGTGTTCTATTCATGCTAGTAAGCATGTATTGATGACGCTAAGTGCGTTCTATTCATGCTAAGCGTGTATGCTGAATACACTTAGCGTGTACTGATGCTCCCGACTGCTTGGCATGAATAGACCACGATAATTGTGTTCTATTTATGCGAAGCGTGTATAGCGTGTATTGATGCCCCCGACTACTTAGCTTGAATAGAACACAATAAGTGCGAGGTGCCTTCTATTCACGCTAAGCGTATGCTCTGGACTACTTAGCATCAATAGAAGATGATAAGTGAGGACTACTTAGCATCAATAGAAGATGATAAGTGAGTTCTTTTTTTTTTTTCACCCAACACACACACTCGCCCCATCTATTCTGGGGGGCTCCAGTCCTGTTACTTATTACCGGCAAGCAGAAAATTCATCACACAAATATTCATGCTAAGTGTGTATGCTGAATAGTATACACTTAGGGTGTGTTGATGCTCCGGACTACTTAGTGAAATGGTTTCACCCAGTAGACCCGACATTTGCAGACACAGAGATTCGATCCCTAGACCTGTGCCCAAACCCTGTACATTGACCCTGTTTGCTGAGTGAGATTCGATCCCTAGGTCTGTAGATTAGGAGTTAGGTTCTCTTACCGTTAGACTTAGAGAAGGTCTGTTCTAGAAGTCTCTATCTGAGTCTACTGAGGCCTAGAGTCTGTTTGTAAGTCTGTAGGCTCTAGAAGGTCGTAGGTCCCTGTAGGCCAGTCCAGTCAGCAAGTACCAGGGGTAGGGGCTGCACGTGGGAAGGCTCTGGACCACGCTGTGGGTTCCACACGTTTTGGCCAGAAGGTCAAACGTCTGGAAGCTTCCCTGGGTCACACGTTTTGGCCCAGGCCCACACGTTTTGAGGCAGGGCCTGGGTACCTCTGAAGAAGTATAAATAAAGAGGCAGCGTCCAGCCATTCGTCCATTCGCCTGTGTGCAAGGAACCTGCTCGTTCGTCACTTGCTGGAGTGTATCGCTTATCATGCATGTAACACAGATCTCACAGATTTTCAATGTCTCACACAAAGTTCAACGAAAGATGAGTTGGCTTAATCACATCTGGTGCACAAGTGCCTTCAGCACTTCCACACTCTCATGCGAATGAGTATCTGTCCAAATGGGAGGCTGGCCAGTCCTTTATAGTGCTAGACTGGTCTGGCGTGGTCTGCATCCACCCTCCAAGTGTCTGGGACTCCAACCCAGTACCTGTTGTTGCAAAGTGTGTGTCCCAGTATCCTTTCCCATGGTCTGCTGCTGCTTTGGCCGTCGGGCCTGTCTTTTGGACTCCTGGTCTGAATCAGATTTGACCCATGGGACTGTGACTCGTCTGGGACTGTGACCTTTGACTTTTTGCCGCACAGACATGACCCTGTCTCAGCCTTAAAATTGAGCCCGGTACCTGTTCGTCTAGGACCTGACTGTGACTTTTCAGGAACGACTTTTCTTTTGATGCGAATTTTGCTTCAGAGAACTTGTCCGTTGGAATGCCAATCGTGAAATTGAGTTCTGGCCGATAGGGCCCCTTTTATATTGGGGTCACAATTAGGGGTCTGAATCATAAAGGCCCTTTTATGTGTGCCATGCGGAAGAGCTGCCTTGGTATCTTGTGCGTGGAGGTCTGCAGGTGCCCGGAGAGGAAGTGGGTTGTGAAGAAGACAGCGGCCATGGCGAACCAGCGAGAGAGACACCGGCGGCCATAGCTAGGAGGAGGAAGACGACGGCGACCATGGCCGCCCAGCTGTTGGTGTAGACAGGGTGTACAGAGTGTGTCTGTGCAGCATGGAATGCTCGTACGTGCGTGCATGAGGGGGAGAGAGGCTGGTGGTTGAGACAATGTTCAGCGACCATAGCCACGAGTTGTATCTTCCCCATCCTGGCTTCCTCCGCCTTTAGATCTCTCTCTGCCTTCTCCGCCGCTTCTAAACGCCTTACCCTCTCTTGGGACAGCCGCCACTTCCATGCCCTTTGCTGTTCTTCCTCCTTCACCCTTCTCCTTACCAGGTCCCTTTCTGTCTCAATTTGCCTCCTTGCCGCTACTCTCTCTTCCTAAGGTATGGCCAACTCGGCCTCCCTGTCTTCCCCCAACTCCAAATGTGTGGCCCACTCCTGTGCAATCTTTGCAATCTCGTCTTCCCTACTCGTGCTTGCTCCATCTCTTCGTCTCTCCAACGGTACCTCTTCCTCTACCACTTCTTCTTCTTCTTCTTCTTCTTCTTCTTCTTCTTCTTCTTCTTCTTCTTCTTCTTCTTCTTCTTCTTCTTCTTCTTCTTCCTCCTCCTCCTCCGCTTGAATGGCTGCCATCTTCTCCTCCTTCTCCTTCGTCCACTTCTCCATCTCCTTCTCTTCCATCTGCCTCTTCTTTGCTTCCTGCTCCTCCAGCAGGGCCAACATCTTGGCCTGTCTGATCAACTCCATCTTCTCCATCTTCTCCTTCCTCTCACGCAGAAGGGCGGCAGCTCTCTCCTCTTGCTCCTTGCTGTAGGGAGTCGTGCTAACTCCTGACCTGAGGGTCACCATGGTGAAAGTGCACAATCAGCAATGATTCCACGCCTCAGCACGTAACCCACCGGGTTAACTTGAATCTAGGGGACTTTTATCCACTATACGGGTTAGACTTACAGTTCTATGTCCACAATCACAGAGTCCTACCGACCTGGACAAAAGTGACAGGGAGATATGACTGACTGACCCTGAAAGACTCGACGTCAACAAGTACCAGGATGAAGGTGCACATCCATGGATTAAGGGGATAGGCTAGGGCTTGGAAGGATAGTACCGATAATCTTCTCACTCCAGTTGGGCCGACGCTCCGGTCAACGGTTTTGGTCAACTCGCTGGTCAACGCTCCTAGTCAACACCCTGGTCAACTTTGGTCAACTTCGATCAACGCCCGGTCAACGCCCTTGTTCAACTCTCAGTCAACGTTGGTCAACACCCGGTCAACGCCGTGGTCAACGTTGGTCAACTATCTAGTCAACCCTCCAACCTTCCGGCTATGGTGGATCTTTTTTTCGTCAAAACCTTCGTCTTCGTCACCTCGGCTATGGCTGACTTTATCTCCCTCTTCGTCACTTTCTTCTTCCCTTTCTCTACGTCTATTTCTTCTTCTTGCTGGTCATCTCCTTTTCCGAGCTGAGCAGCTATAGCTGCCGTCCCCCCTGCTCTCTCCCTCTCTCTCTCTCTCTCTCTCTCTCTCTCTCTCTCTCTCTCTCTCTCTCTCTCTCTCTCTCTCTCTCTCTCTCTCTCTCTCTC
>BFEA01000612.1:33453-56971 GCA_003427395.1 Chara braunii | reverse complement strand
CTCTCTCTCTCTCTCTCTCTCTCTCTCTCTCTCTCTCTCTCTCCGTGCCGAGCTCCGGCTATGGCGGCTTCGTCCTTCTTCTTCGCTTGCTGCAGCTTCGCCGGTGTGGACAACGGGTACCAACTTTGATACCAATGCAATCAGACTCGACTTCAGACTCACTTCCTACATGCATACACAAGAAGTGATGGCGAAACCAAACTCGTCAACTCAGAAGCAACAACGAACTTGAACTTAACTTTGGCCGAGACTGAGATGGCAACTAAACTCGAGACCCTGACTCAAAGTGTAGAGTCCTTACTAATCGCACAACATGACCAGATGCAGTATATACACAGTCAAGATATAAAGATAGATGCGATACGCGTTGGGCTTAAAGATTTTGCAAGCGACATGATGAAATGCTTGTTGGGCCAGGTCCATATTGCGATTAGTAAGACCAGAGAGTTCTGCACCGGCACCATTGAAGACGCGAAGTTAGCAACTGCCAAGGAAGAGGAGTCGGCCCCTCCACGCCGCGAAAAAATTAAGGTCCGTTTCCCCGAACCCTTCAATGGAAAGAAGGGGGAGGATTTAGATATCTGGGAGGCCAACGTGCACTCCTACTTGTACTTACAGGGAGTCACGCCTGAAGACGACACTTTGGTGGCCTTCCAGGCCCTTCGAGATGCGGCGACCAGCTTTGCTAGGTCGCTCGCCCGCGCTGCAAACTGCGAGAACGATATGGTTACCTATTCTAGACTGACGCCCCTCTCTGAGTTCCTGAAATCACTCAGGGAGCGATTTTCAGATGTGACGAGGGGGCTTAAGGCCTCCGACAAGCTGCATATGATACACACTTGCAAATGGAAGAGTGTTCACGCCCTCAAGTCTGCGATGGACGAATTTTTGCGATGGACAAATTGATTGCAGTCCCTGGCATGGAGTGACTGATGCCCTACTACTTAACCTCTTCTATTGTGCCCTCCCTGATAATATTCCGGGACATTTCTTCGAGAAGAAGAACCAGCAGGGCATGACTTACGACACTCTCAGTCAGGAGGCAGTTGCATTTGCCGCCCAAGCGTCGCCAGTTACCACGTTCTGGCACAAGGATCTGTCACAAGGAAAAACGTGGAAGGGACGCACCATCTCCGGCCAAATCATGGCCAAAGATAGCTTGATACTAACAATGGAGGGAGGTGGCGCAAACGAGGTGCCCTACTCTGACATTGAGTGGGAACTAGAGGAGGACGACAGTAACGCCGGTCACGGGAGAACCTATGCTGCTGTCAGCCTGTCACGGCCGGAGGGAGGCCGCAAGAAGGAGGACAAAGGTCTGGCCAGAATGGTCGGACCCAAGGTGGTCGAGGACAAGGCGGCCAGGGAGTTGGCGACAACGGCAACCGCCAAGCGGGAGGAAGGGGAGGTCCTCCGTCTAACCGTCCGCGTTCCAGTCCGTCACCCCCCAAACAAGGAAGGTGGCACCGAGGCCGGCCCGTAGGCCGACCCTAGTTAGATCTGGACATAGATCAAGAAGTATGGCAATAACGCATCACTAGGTCTCAATGCGTGTTCTGCGGGGACCCAAGCCACTAGGTCTCAATGCGTGTTTTGCAGGGGTCCAGGCCACATTATAAAATTATGTCCTAAGTATAGGGACCGTGCTGCGTCTGGGGCAGCAAAAGACAGCCGCCGGTAGGGGTCGCGACTGCCCCTACCCAGGAGTGTGTGGATCTCAGTGTGCGCACGAAGTAGAGTCTCCAACTCCACATATCTCCATGGCAGAGATTGGAGGTCGACGTCTAGTAAGCTGTCTAGAGACTGCTTGTGTTAGGGTCTCTCTAGACATTTCCCTCACAAGCTTAGCTGAAGAGTTAAGAGAGAGGAGGCAAGCCTGGGCCAAGATGAAGAAGGATGTAAAATGACAACTTATCCTCGCAGGCGTATAGATTTTTAGAGCTAGAGTAGGAGCCCTGATGGACAATGGGGTGACTAGGAGTTATATCAGTCATAAAGCGCTGGAGAAGTTGAAACTAAATCTAAAGGTCCAACAATTAGAGGAACCTGTGGTCAGGATCCTCGCACACAATAGCAAGATGCATGTTGAAGAGTATATTAAGGGGGTCCACGCCTACTTCTGCCTAGAGAAAGAAGGGAAGATAGAGAAGGTGTTGCATTCCTTGACCCTCCTCGTGGAAGAGAGTCTCCCGTTTGACATCGTATTAGGCACAAATTGGGGAGAGGCAGAAGGAGTCACTTTGCACCTTAGAGACCACAAGTGCAGGCTCCCAAGTCTGTCAGGCGAAGTCAAGCAAGTCCGCCTATACCATGAGTCTGGGGTAGATAACCACCTTGCCCAGTGCTGCCTCAGCGTTCCTGCATTCGCCAGACTCGTGCGAAAGGAGTAGCTCGAAGAGCAGGTGTTTGTAGCCTATGTTAGGCCGATTCCTGACCAGCCAAGGAAGAAGAGAAAATCCATCCTACTATTGTCAATCCGCTGGAAGAGTACAAGGATTTATCTGAAGTACCTTCAGGAGTAGTGCCCAGATGAATCCAACACCGTATAGATTTAGAACCTGGCAGTAGAACGCCTAAGGGGGCAGTCTACAAGATGCCTCCCAAGGAGTTAGAGGAGTTTCGCAGACAGTTAGATGAGCTCCTAGAAATAGGGTGGATCAAACCTAGTTCGACACCGTTTGGCGCACCTGGTTTGTTTGTCCAAAAGAAGGGGGGAGAGCTACACATATGTATAGACTATAGGGGACTGAATGCCATCACAATCAAGAATGCAGAGTCGTTACCACGTATAGATGACTTGTTAGATCGAGTGCAGGGATGCAGGTACTTCTCAAAGATAGATCTAAAATCGGGATACCATCAGATAGAGGTGCATCCTAACGATCAGTATAAGACAACGTTCAGGACAAGGTATGGGCATTACGAGTTTATAGTGATGTCGTTTGAACTTACTAATGCACCAGCAACATTCTGGCGTTATATGAACGACTTGTTTAGACCATGGTTAGATAGATTCGTCATAGTTTATTTAGACAACATCTTAGTGTTCAGCAAGACCCTCGAGGAACATGAGGACCATCTACGACAAATTCTAAGCAAGTTGAGAGAGTCTAACTTCAAGATTAACCCGAAAAAGTGTGAATGGGCCAAGATAGAGGTCCTTAACCTAGGCCATGTACTCGACGGAGACGATATTCGGCCCGAGGACAGTAAGATTGCATCCATCATAGACTGACCAACTTCGAGGACACTTACATAGTTGCGTTCGTTTTTATTATTGGCTAACTACTATAGGAAGTTCATAAGGAACTTCTCCACGATCGTTGCTCCCCTTCGTAGGTTACTGAAGAAAGAGACTATCTGGAAGTGGGACCAGGATTGTACGTCAGCCTTCAAGAAATTGAAGAAGGCCTTAATAGAATATCATGTCCTCAAAGTTGTTGATCCGTCATTACCCTTTGTTGTTACTACAAACGCTAGTTAGTATGGCATAGGTGTCGTCCTACAGCAAGATGACGATAATGGTTTTAGGCTCGTAGAGTTCATGTAAGTCAGGCTGCCCTCAAAGAAAGTTGCAGCATCGACATATGATATGGAACTCTACGCTCTCAGGCAGGCTTTAGACCATTGGAAACACAATAATCCATATAAGATAACATCCAATCTGTCTATCTTCATTCATCGATTAATACATGTCCCCTGAAGGGAAAACCCTATCCCCTAATAGCACCATAGTAAGTGAGGCATCAAGCCCAATTCTATCAATCAAGCCAGAAATTGAACCCTTACACAGATATGAAGCGAAACCCCAGAGTTGATGTGCTCTATGTGAGCTGGAAATCGAGTCCAACATCTCTATACTATGATGTGTGCAGGCACTCTGTATATGTACTTGGCTCACCTGTATCACCAAAAGGAGCAGAGGCATTGATAACTTCCCAACGCAGGGCAAGGATTGACCTCCTGCTCATGAACCATATATCCCCTATACAATGACGTATATAGATGTCATTTCGCACATATGCTCACCAGCAATAACAGACGTACTCATCAACAATCCTTTCATGATTAAGAGTTGAGGGTTAGAAAGATGAGAGGCAATCAACCCTAATCATCGCAGGGAGATCATCTACCTATCCCCACCAGGTGCCAGAAAAGAAGACACGATTCGTCGGATTCGTCATGAGAAAACACCGGGTAGGGTTGGGGGGGAACGGTAAGTCGTACCTTCAACCTCAAACCCCACTTCGCCAGCCGCAACAAGCTACGAATTCCCCCCCACTGCACTGATGGCGGCATCTTTCCCATGATGCTGATAAGGAGCTTGGATGCAGAAGCACCACTCTCTGCCCCGTTGCCCCCGTGGTTGTCGCCGCCGCCGTCGTCGTGATTGTTGTTATTCTTGTTGCTATTACTGTAACAATTGTTGTTTTTTTTGTTGTTGTTTTTGTTTTTGTTTTTGTTGTTGTTGAAATTGTTGTTGTTGTTGTTGTTGTTGTTGTTGTTGTTGTTGTTGTTGTTGTTGTTGTTGTTGTTGTTGTTGTTGTTGTTGTTATCGCCGTCGATGTTGTTGTCAGTGTCATCCTTCTCACCCTCCTCACCCTTTTCCCGCAATCCCTGCTCACCATCGTTGTTATTGTTATTGTTGTTGTTGTTGTCATTGTCCTCTTCCATCTCAACCATCTCGTTGTTTTCGCCGGCCTTGCTGTTGTTGTTGTTGTTGTTGTTGTTGTTGTTGTTGTTGTTGTTGTTGTTGTTGTTGTTGTTGTTGTTGTTGTTGTTGTTGTTGCTGTCTGCGTTGTCTCCCCTCTCCTCCATCTCGTTGTTGTTGTTGTTGTTGTTGTTGTTGTTGTTGTTGTTATCCTCTTTCATGCCCGTCTCACCCAGTTGGCTCATTCGCTGCTCGCCACCGTTGTTGAAGTTGTTATTGTTGTTGTCAACCATCCCACCCTTCTCGCCAATCTCGCCCATTCCTTGCCTCTCCTCTACCACAACCACCGCCTCTGCCATAAACCCCTGCTCCACCTCCATTATTGTTGTTGTTGATGTTGTTGTTGTTACTGTTGCTGTATTTGCTTCTGCTTTTGCCATTGCCGCCACCGCTGCTGCTGCCGCCGTTTCCACCGTTGCCAATAGTCCCCACTCCCCTTCCCACTCACCTGCGTCATCAGTGGCATATTCCCTCTCTCCATCGCCAACTGCCCTCTCATCCTCAACCTCCCACTCAGCTGCATCAACCCGTTGTCCCCCCAAGCCAGCATTGGCAGGACCGTCGCTGATGTTGTTGGTTGCTATGCAGCGAGAATATTGGCCATTGGACACCTCTAATGCTGTCTCTTATACACATCTAGATGTGTTTGTGCCCCCAAGCCAGCATTGGCAGGACCGTCGCTGATGTTGTTGGTTGCTATGCAGCGAGAATATTGGCCATTGGACACCTCTAATGTGGGGCTGGGGGGGGGGGGGGGGTGGGGGGGGGGCAGCGACTGGCCTTAGTGCTCGCCACTAGCACCGTCGATTTCCCCCATTGGCAATGCCTGCCCACGCCTCATCACCGTGATGAGGGACTGGTACAGCCTTGCTCTTGCACCACTACTGTGGTGCCAACCTACCCCGTGGGCTAGGGAGAGATCCGGGTTGGTTGGTGTTCCCCCGCACTATACATACATAGACTAACGAGAGGATGAGATAGCTGAGTACTGGCAAGAAGATGAGATACATGAGAGAAGAATACACTAATATAGCTAACTTAAAACACACACACACACACACACACACACACACACACACACACACACACACACACACACACACACACACACACACAAACAAACTCGGTCGCTCGGGCAAAATAGCAATCACTTTCAAACTTGGAAATCTTCTGAATCAGCAAATCAAGCCAACGTCATCCATTCCTCTCCTTTGTCATTTTCCACTTCTGATCCAGTTTGAACACTTGCATTGGGCCTCTCTCTACTACTCACCGCGTGCACAAAAGACAAAAAACATGGTGGTGTATCATTTTCCACATTTGGTGAGTAGCAGAGCGAGGCCATTGTTTCAAAGTTGACTTTTGCATTGTTTTATTTTTGCAATGACTTTTGCATTGTGATTTGAGCATGATCATACTACAGTCCTTATTTTTAATTTTTTATCATTTGTAGATAATTTTTGATTTGCGCGTGTCATCTGTGCACATCAGGGGCCATGCTAATATATTATATATCTCTCCTCTCCTTTTTTTTTTTTTTAGGGATAATTTGCGAAATAACCGCATAAGTTGAGATATATGCCAAAATGCCCCTAAAAGATGTGGGTAGAGCGGAATGCCCCTCTGTCAAAAAAAATATTTTGTCAAATACCCCTGGCGTCGGTTGGACCCGCATCTTCGCAATATACCCCTACCGGGTACCGTCCAGCTTTGCAAAATGCCCCCAGTACTTGCCAACTTCTCCTAGGCGCTATATTGCACAAGGCCAAGGCCAAGGCCAAAGCGGGGAGTACCACACAAAGTTTCTTTCCTATTCTTTTTAAATTCTTATAAACTTTTAATCGAACAACATTACGATGGGTGCAGCCAATTTAAGAGAAGGGGAAGAGGGGGGGAAGGAGGGGGAAGGGCGGTGAAGGAAAGGGGGGGAAGGAGGGGAGTGGGGGGGGGGGGGGGGGGGGGGGGGGGGGGGGGGGGGGGAGAGGAGGAGAACAATTTTAGAGTTGGCCATTTTTATACAGACACTTTGCTGCTCGAGGAGAAGCTCTCCAGAGTCTGCTGTGCTTACTGGACGACCCTCCTCCCCGGAATAGAATGTACAGTCCTTATTGCTGTATCTAGACTGTAAGTTGCTCCAAATACAGGGATAATGACCGTACGTTTTATTTGGACGAGTACAATGTTAGGAGGCCCCAAAGCCAAGCCAATGCTTTATGAGGGATGGCTCCACTGTCGCAGCTTGTATCATCTTCCTCTCCTACTGCTGATCGGATCTTGCCCAAACAAAGGAAAGCGTGCTCTCTCTTGCGCCTCCGGCCTTCGATACCTTATTTAACTTAGGGGGCTCCAAATGCGATTTGGGTATTATTTAGTGGAAGTCCTTTTTTTTTTCCCCCTTCCTGCGACTGCCTTGTAATTGTATATATTAGGCACCTTTGCTTTCTTAGAGGAAATAAGAGAAAGTCCTATCCAACTCGAGAGCGGCGGCATGCTCTATCAGGACTCCAGGCATAATGACCGTACGTTTTACTCGGGGCACAATGGGAGGATTCGAAGGCATGGCTCCACCGTAGCAGCTTCGTCGTATCTTCTTCCTCTTTGACTGCTGATTGGATCTTGCTGGCAAAGTTGCTGATGATTGCCGTAATAGTTAAAAAAAAAAAAAAAAAAAAAAAAAAAAAAAAAAAAAAAAGTTCTCAAATTTGTCACTCCCTTAGGAGGGTATAGTACAGATTTTGCATGCATTGTGTGTTTTCCAGCAACTGTTTTGTAAATAATTGGCATCACAATGATTATATGATTGATTCTGAATCATTCCTGTGAGGCCGTCCTTTGCAGAAAAGTCGGGCCCCGGGATCAAGTCCCACTTATCCCGATTCCCGAATTCTCGATTCATGACCGTAGATTGTGAAGGTAAGGTGGACAGTCAGAAATGAAGGATACGACCAAGTGGGACTTCACCCTGGGACTTTAGCCACGGTAAACAATGGTCAAAGTTACCCTTGGTAATCGGCCATTCAGTTATTTGGATGACCCCCTTGGAAGACCCCACCCACACTTCCTCTCGTTGATTTCCCTGGCGCAACACTACCCACCCTATCCTACCCTAGTTTTAACCGCCCGGGGCCATTGTCCATCACCATCTTGCTGGGGTGACTTGACCAGACAGCGGTCGCAGGCACCCGGCCTACGTAGGGGGGACTCCTGCTCCCCTGCTCAGCCCCGGTTGAAGCAGAGTTGTACAAGCCCGTCGCGGAGCTAGGTATGAGCATGCTACTATAGGCCCTCATGAGGGGGTTCCGAGGACTCCCATCCAGCACAGCAGACTTGATATCGTAATCGATAGCCTAGTACGTGGAGCCTGTTCCCGTAGCTCGACAACCCTGTACGTAGGTAACTGCTACCTTCTTCCCCTGAACATAACACATATGTGTAGTAAACGAATACAATGCGTAGGGTGTGTTCTATTCGAATGCAACACATATGCGTTCTATTCGAATAGCCCTAAATTTCGAATACAACGCGTATGCTTTCTATTCGATTTTGTTTCAAATTTGAAAACTCGAATACAACACATATTATGCGTTATGTTCGGGGGAAGAAGGTAGTTCGCTACACCAGCCACACAACTGAACCCATAGCTAATACCTGGAGCCCGTTCCGTCACACTTTCCCGATCCCAGACCTCCCCCACCAGGTGGCCAGCCGACTCACATCGTAAGTACATCAGCATCCTTCAGCGACAACAACCAACATCAACAACGTTACAACGGCTTCTCAGTATCTCATCAAGGACACTAGGGCAGCCCTGCACCGGACCCGAGCAGTAACTGTGATGAGCACGGCCCCCCACCAGTACAGGGGCTGGGGGGACCCCTGTTGACCATACAACTCAGAACTACATGACCAAGGGGTTGCTCGTTGCAGATGGGACTAATAAACGCAGCTGTGGGGTCAGAAAGGTAGTAGGTAAGGTTACAGATTCTTTGCATTGCTCTGTAACACGTTCCACCCAGGGTAGATCTTTATGCTCTGAACGCCACATAAGGGTTTAATGAGGGTTTATGGCTTAAAGGGTGCCAAGGTCCGGACAGGGAGACACTGAACAGGGCTGAGGTCAGACAGTAAAAGGGCTCTTAGACGGGTTGGGGTTTTACTGGCAGCTCCATGGGACAATCAAAGCCCCGGGTAGTCAACAGATAGGGCCGCAGCCACAGAAACAACAGCTAACAATCCCCGTGATCCATGTAAATTTTAATGGGACGCTGGACCCGGTTTCCAGCAGGTGCCGCTTCCCACCAATAGATGGAGCAGCCCAATAGATAAGCCCTCAATTCGGGCAGTTCTCTTACCACCGCCGGGATGGAGGGCTTACGCAGGGGCTTTCACCCCAAAAAAAAAAAAAAAGATACACATGACCACGTACTAATAAGAGGATAGACAACCAAACACTCTGCATGTGTCTTGTTCAATGTTGCGATCCATTGTTGAACCCTCAACCTCTTCCATACAATCCTCAGCTCAAGCCTACTGAGCCTTCTTTTTTTTTTTTTTTCTTTTTTTTTTTTNACCTGGAGCCTTTCTGTTAAGCTAAGATACCCGAGACTATGGACAAGGAGGATGGACATCAACATTTTGTATATCAATTAGTTCAATGTGATCCATTGTTGAACCCTCAACCTCTTCCATACAATCCTCAGCTCAAGCCTACTGAGCCTTCTTTTTTTTTTTTTTTCTTTTTTTTTTTTTTTTTAAAGAAAACAGTTGCTGAGACTGTTAGTGATGTTGCTATGAGCATCCACCACTAACAGCCCAGCTACTAGCTCCAGTCTATTGGTGGGGAGCTGCACCTGCTGGAAAATGGGTCCAGCGTCCCTCATACAAATGATGCTTGATCAAGGAAACAGGAAGTGGGGAGATTAGGAAGAACTGCCTCTTCAGCCAGAAACTGGCCGCCAGATGCTCGTGATGTTGCTAGCAGTGCTACCTCCTATATCTTTTGTAGGAAATGTTCTGCAAATTCTGCAGTTCTACAGTATCAAAAATTGCTCTCTCCAACAGAACTTTCAAGCCATTTCTTCCTGCTCAAGTCCAAACCAACTCAACGGAACCAGGCTTAAGGAGGAGGGAGGGAAGGGGTCTGGGAATTCTTAAAGGGGGCGAAGGGGTACAGCAGGGTCTACATTTGTCCATTCATGAAACTTTAAACGGTAATCCTTCAGGACTTCTTTCTTTCGTCCAGCCAGTGTTACTCCCCTGTCCTTGCTCCATTTAATCTCCCCTATCTTGCCCCCTTGAGGCCCTCCTAGCCATGCACCACTGAACTGTTGTATGTGTTGTAGGATTTCTTTTTCTGAGGAAAGAAATTTAATCTTTTCTTTTACTTTATCCCATTGAGATAATATAACTGTCTGCACTTGCAGTTTGATTGATTCTGTAAATTCTGGGCCCTCCAGCCTTGCTCCCTCCATTTCAAAAGTGCATCTGCGCCTCCATAGGGCCCAGAGACTGGCTCGTCTTCCGCTTACAAATAGATTGCATGAAAATTTATCATTTTGATCCGGAGACCAGGTTTCACATAAAAATGCTTTCCACTTTCACGACCAGGATTGAGATGTGTTAATGTTGGTCCAGGTCCTGTCTCACCATCTCCACAGCCAAACTGCTCCTAGACATTGCAGAAAGATGTGTTCAATGGTTTCCGGAATTTTCCTAGATGGAAAAGTTGAGCAGCACAGTTTACACCAAGGTAAAGCTACCCCCCTCTGCTCTAGAGAGGATCTGTCTATAAGCCAATCATTGGTTGGGAGACATCGATGGTCTATCTGCCATTGCAGTGAGGCTGCTTTGGCCGACTTGGTCTTTATCGTTTTGAACCATTTGATGTTTTGTAATTCCTCCTTGCTGACATTTAGTTGTTTCATCCATCTTGCTTCCACTCTGTCTTTCAGGTTCAACCTTGGTCTTAACATACGGTATATTGATTTGGCTGTTAGTGAGTGAAGGGAGCGGATGCAATTTCCTCGTCTCCCCATGGGGACCGTCCATATCCAGGATGTCGGGTCTAAGGCCAAATTATTAATTGCACATGATGGCTTAAAAGCCATTCAATGTTCTTTGCACCTCGAGACTCTAATCCTGAAAACTTGCTCTGTTGTGACCCATATGGATTCCTTTGATTGACTTTCCATAATTTTATGTTTTGTGTGAGCGAAAACAAGGAGATAAGAATGGTCCCATCTGGATTTACTATTATTACATTTCTGACAGCAGGGTTTCCCCTTGGATGCCAACCCAATCACCTTCCTTAATTTGTGGTCCTTTCTTGAGGATCTTCACTCACTCTAAGGGAATGGATTCAATTATTGTCTCTAGTGCCTCTTCTGTCCCCTTACCATAGCGCAATTTGGATTTGAGGTCTGGGAGAGTACGCTAGTCCAGATCCTCTGAACTCCAGATATCCCCAATTTTAAGTGTACCTTTTCTAATCAATCCCTTCCAGGGAGAGTCCATATAGTAAAGCATCCTACCCTGAGTATTGGTGATTCATCTATTGTTGAATAGAGGTTGCTGACATACTTCTTCCCACCGATTTGGTGGAACTTTATCTGGGAGCGGTAGTTTGCACCAAGTCCGTAGCAGATCCTTCCAAAATGTATCATTTTTTAAATCATCCCTTGTTGCTCGACGATGAGGGTCTGTTTCTTGTGATGAGGCCTGTACTGTACCTTTTGGGATTGTCCAATAGCGATTCTCCAACCATATCATCGGATCTGTCCCCTCAGGAGATGTTGGAGCTCGTCGTGAAATTTGCTCCAATGCCAGAGTTAACCAGGGTACGTTTGGATTGAAAAGTAATCTTAGTATCCACTGAATGGAGAGTGTCATTGTTTGAGTGGCAGAGTCTAATATTCCCAATCCCCCTCTTATCTTGGGTTGGATTATCGCTTGTCAGGCCACTCTACTTATTACATTTTTATATTCATGATTACCTCTCCAGAGGTAAGTTGTGATTTGTTTCTGTAGAGATTTGAGAGTCGGCTTGTCCAGAGACCATACTGTTGATTTGTACCATATCAACGCAAGGATCACATTGTTTATAACCAGCGATCGTCCAATAATAGATGTCTGCTTATCTTTCCATAATTCCAATTTAGCTAGGGTCGGCTTGGAGATCCAGTCATTGTTTGTTAATGGTTTTTCTTCTGCAGATAAAGAAATGCCTAACACTCTGATTGGGGTTGTTAGTGGCATCCAGTTAATCCTTGGTTGCTCTAGGGGTCTCACTCCCTGGTGATGTATCCACCCTCCGTGAGTTTTAGCCCCCCAGTTAATCATTATATCTGATAATTCACAAAATTTGTCCATCAAAATTTTAATTGCTGCTCAATTGTCCAAAAATGTTTCTACCATTAAAGAAAGATCATCAGCGAATAGTGAACATACAAGTATGGCCTCTTCTGGAATATAACTGACCTGTATTCTTTTAATATCCTTGTTGCATCGTAGATTAGCCGCTAGGACCTCCATTACGAATACAAAAAGAAGAGGGACAATCAAATTTTCTTGTCTCACTGATCGTTCGAGTGTTATTGGTGGTGTTAGGTTTCCATTTATCATCACCCTGGTAGTGGCGTTTGAGTGCAAGATCTCTATCCATCTCCGAAATCCAAGACCGAAGTTAAATTTTTCCAAACATTTGTCCAGAAAAAAATAATCCACATGATCATAGACTTTCTCAAAATCTATGAAGATAAAAACAACATTATGTTTGGATTGTCTTGATAATTTAATTAATTCATTTATTAGTAGTATGTTATCTTGAATGTTTCTCCCCTCAATAAATCCTGTTTGAGTAGGATGAATGATTTCAGTTGCTATTTTCAATAAACGATTCGCTAACGCCTTCGCTGCCAATTTATATACTACTGGGAGTAGAGTGATAGGTCTATAATTATGAATATTTGTCTTGTCTCATTTTTTATATAGCAAAGTCAACACCCCTTGATTGACTAGTTCTCCCAGTGACAACTGAAAGTAGTAGTAGTAATAATAATAATAATAATAATAATAATAATAATAATAATAATAATAATAATAATAATAAAAAATAATAATAATAATAATAATAAAGAGCGACAGTGACAACTAGTCTGTTTATGCGTTGTACTGGACAGGGGGACAACTGTACAATGGTGATAGTCTTTATTGAAGTTGATTTTCATATTACAACCTATCATACCCAAAAATGGTCAAGTGAGACTTTGCCCTGTGACTTTGAACAAGTGGGACTTCGGAAATTTATCCCAAGTGAGACTTTTCCCTCAGACTTTGCAAAGTTGGAAGTTTCGACACTGCTGACATCCATACTGGTACCGGGAAATCAGAGACTCTTCCTGTTGACTAAAATAGTCTCGCATACCTTTTGTAAACTTGTCAAATTGAACCCAAAAGCGGTTCCCCTGGGACAAGGTCCCACTCGCAACAATTGGGGCATACACACAAAAACACTTTCCTAAATGTATCTGACTGCAGTGATGTCCAGAGGTGAGTCAAAAAACTCCTAGTGTGATTAATGTGCTTTCTAACCTTTTTTTTTTTTTTTTTTTTTCCAAACATGACTTGCATGTGCCAAGCTACTAGCAGTGTTGATACGAGCAAGCACTACTAGCATCCACAGGGAGACTCCATCTATTGGTGGGGACTCGGGAGTGTCACCTGTTGGAAAATATACGATTTTATATTCATTGAACCGAATTGAGACCTGCTTATTTGGCCTTTTTTTTTCTTTTTTTTTTATTTATGTTGGGCTCTATCTATTGGTGGGGAGCATCACCTGCTGGAAAACGGGTCCAGCGTCCCTTATACAAAATGATACAGAAAGCAGTCAGAAAGAACAAGAAATCCAGAAAAAAGACCATGGTCTGCCAGCATTGATTACTCTGGGTTCAGAGGATTAACTGAGCAAGTTGTTAAAGAGCACCGCTGATGTCAACCTACTCCCTCCAGTTGTACTCGTCCACCCAAACTACCATTTCTTTATGAATGACAACACCTCTATCGAGAAACGGGAATCTCCAAACACTCGAAACACTGCTGGTCGTGTACAACATTCCTGTCCTTGGAGACCTGAGGGAACCACTGGGGGGCACCAGTGGGTCCACTCATCCCTCCCTCCTCTGAATTAGGCTTCCGCCCGGATGAGCTCAACGTTCCTCCTGATAGCGAAAAAATTGTGGGTATGAAGAAAAAACCTAAGAAAAACCATTGAGAACTACTGGGAAATTGATACCAGCCTCTGGATATACCATTTTTCACCAGAGCATCTCCTCCAGAGCTAGCGGGTGTGGTGGGAAAGGATCTAAGAATTTGTCTGCAAGTCGCAGGGGGATGCTGGGGTCCACTTCTGTCCAGTCTTTGAAGGAGAGGCGATAGTCTCGGGCTACGTTGCATAGAGTACACGTACGGGGCCTTTCCGTACGAAACGTACAGGTAATATCTGTACGGGATCTGTACGGAAACCTGTATGTTTTGTACGCCCCTTTACGAAAAAGCACACAAAAAAAAAAAAAAGTCATCAAAAAAATCCGAAAAACAAATATGTGATGCAACAGCACAAAACAAGCAACATTTGGCTGAGCATCATCTTCAGATTCTTATTAAAATTTGAGAAAAAAAATAAAAACACTACCGGATTAAAATTTAAAAAAAAAAAAAAAACTCGTACGGGGCCGCTAGCGTACGAGTAGCGTACGAGTACAAGAGTACGAATCCGTACTCGTACGAGGGTGCATACAAGTGGCAACGTAGGTCTCGGGGGACTTCGGCTCGTGTGCCCACCTCTCTCCCTTGGCCTTCCCCACTCTTTTCTCATGACCAGTATACCCCTCCTACCCATCCCTCTCCTCCCCCCTAGCTTGTCTTCGGCAAACTAAGTAATCTTGTCTGATTTGTCCTTGAGACCTACTTATTTGCCCTAAGAATGTCACCGTCTGAAAATGTCAGACCCCCTTACTTATTTGGCCCTAAGAATGTCACCGTCTAAAAATGTCGGACCCCCTTGGATGTATCTGGGCTTCAGACAGACCTGAGGAGCTAAGACCGTAACATTTTTAGGCCCAAAAAATATAAAATGATCATTTTAAACCACCACTACCTCCGATCCTGTTATTGTTGAACCTGAATTTCGCTGCGCGCTGAGTTTTGTCGAGCCTGAGTCTCGTTTTTGTTTTTTCGTGGCACTCCTATGAAAACTGATTTAAGCTCCGTCGCCGATGTGTTCAAAAAAAAAAAAAAAAAAAAAAAAACCTGATTTAATGAAGGGGATGCTTGTCGGCCCCCGCCCCAATCGGCGGTAGTCAGCGAGTGGGGTGGGGACGACGGTGGGGGAGGCCGGCTAACGCAAAGGCCGACCATTTTGCCAGTAGTTCCGCCTCCCATCTACTTCCTCCACCCCCCACCGAGTAGCAGCAGTGGCTATCCCCAACACTCTCCCACACACTAGACACAACCCACTCATGCTCAAACTCACACTCACCCCCATGTTGGTCATAGACCAACTGCCTTTTGGTTAAAATGAATGTAGCTCAGTGTTTTCTTCATGATGACCTTGATGAGATTCGTAATGGTGTGATTCCTAGATAGTTTTGCCTGTTCGATACCTATTAGGTCTTCTAACCTAGAATTTTTTATATGTTACGAACATATAACTAATAAATTAGTAATAATCCTGATTCGGAGGTCTAAAATCAATATTAAATTGAGATTAATTTTTATCTCTTTTTCTTGATATGGGAATTTCTGATAAAAAATCTTGGATGGCATGTTCGACTCCTTAGTTGATCTTGATCGGTAGCTTGTAATTTTTTTGTTGATTTTGCGTCTGGTTTTAAAATCGTTTTGGTTTCTCTCATACACAATTAATCGTCGATTTGCTTCTTCTACTTGGTATTTTCTGAATTACTGTCAGAACGATTTCTTGAGCCATGGGGTTTTGGAAATCAGAGTTGAAAGTCCTTTTGAACATCAGAATGGATTCCCTGTTTTGTTCCAATTTTCAATTTATTAAAGTATGCTTCCGAAGTATTTCTCTATTTGAAAAAATTGAATTTGATATTTGATGTCGCTTGTTTTTCGTTCGATCTTTTATTTTGTTTTGACGAGTAAATGTATGAATACGTAATCTTGATTTTGAATTCTAGTTACTGAGTGTTTTGACTCAAATTCTGATCGTATGACTTTTGACTTGCGATTTATCAAAAATCGGACTTAGTTCTGAGGTCTCAATGATTCCTAAGCATGGCTTTGAATGGACGAAGTTGTTGGCTATTGAACCTGAATGGTAGCATCTCCTTTAGGGTTGGAGCCCCTCCCTGCGAGGGTTACATAGGGTGGGTGGTGTGATCTTTGAGAGGGAGGGGCGGTGTTGAGGGTTTGTCCTTCTCTGGGCCATGCTGATTTTTGGGTTGGATCAGCTATGGCGGTTGGGGAGAGAGGACAAGGGATGCTGATGTCAGCATGATGAGACGTTGTAAGGATGTTTCACTTGGAGGGGGTGGGGCAGGAGGGAAGGGGGATCTTCGGCTCTGCGGGGCATACTTTAGGAGGTACTGGATACAGCTGAGGGAGCAGGAGTGGTACTTAGGGGGCTGTTTTGTACTGGGGCTGGGAGGTGAGGGGGCGCTTCCCCGCGGAGGCAGTATCAGACAAAGGGTCATTTTTTTAGGGAGAGGAGTAATCCGTTTTGGTTCTTGCGAGCCTTGTTTATACAATCAAGACAAGAATAGGCGCTGGAGTTTCCCTGAGGAGAGAGGGTGGTTTTTTCCCTCCCTTCCCCTCTTCTTGTGGAAATAATAGGCGTTGAAAGGTGTATATAGTTTTCTCAGTCTTTTGATTTTCTGATTCTTCAGTATGTTCTTGATTGAATGTCTCAAAAAAAAAAACAGGGTTGGTTTTAGTAGGGTGGTGCTCGCGCAGCGGACTGATTGGGGCTCAGGGTGGAAGGTCTATTAGAAGAGCGGGGTGGGGTGATAATGGTCGATGCTGGAGCAGTTGCTCTGTAACCAGGGGGAGCTTGAGACCATTGGAGCTATGCCGAGGGTGGAAGGTATAACCATCTTGTTCAACGAAGCTGATGCCGGGGTAGGGACCCTGCAACCTTGAGGGCTCTGCAGCTAAGGAAGTTGTCGAGGGAGGAAGATACTTCCTGTCCGTCAGAACTAGTTCGGTCGGTACTGGGGCAGTTCGCGTTGTCCTATCACCCTAGCAAGGGGGGTATGAGATCTAGCGAGTTCTTGTACGAGGATTGAATGCCTGGGCAGTAGTCCTCCCTCTACGGTGCGGGGAACAGTTGGATTGAGAGTGGTCTTTCTGTTTCTTCTTAGCAGATGCCAGATATTTGGGTTAGGGGGTTCTGAGTTGGTATCTCAAAGAAAAGAGGGAAGGGAGGAGGTGCTAGAACTGGAGGATGGTAGGTAGAAAGGAAGACTCTCAACCGATGAAGGTCGTTTGCTAAGGAAAGTAGGTTAGAAGGACGATGTTGGGACAACACAGGCCGGTGCTGAAGCTCTTGCTTTGTGACCTAGATAAGGGAGCTTGAGGTCTGTGGAGTTATGCCGAGGGTGGAAGGCATCACCAGGCCGTTCGACGTGTGGGCGTCGGGGTATTAACCCTGTAACCTGTGTCGGGGGCTTGCCGCTATGGGAAATGTCGAGGGAGGAAGGCATTTCCTGTCCGTCAGAACTAGTTTGGTCAGTACTGGGGAAGGTTGTGGTGCCCTGTTACCCTAGCCGAAGGGGGTATGAGATCAAGTGAGTTCTGGTACGAGGACTGGAAGCCTGGACCGACGTTCCGTCTGTTGAAGGGAGGAGATTTGGATAGCAGGCAGTTTCAGTTTTGACCCCCCGCTCTCATATTGCTTCAAGCTTAAGTACTGTTTAAGTAGCCTAGCAATAGGTTAGCAAGTTATCCATGTTTTCTTAAAATTTTTGAAATCTTTTTCATAGTTCTCAGATTGTTCTTAGCCGAAGCCAGGTAATGGCCCTGGTATCTCAAATCATTTCTTGAATCATTTGTATAATTCTATATAGGATGCTGGGCCCGGTTCCCAACACGCGTTGCTCCCCACGAATAGATTGGAGTTTTTTGTCCCCCCCCCAAAAAATGTAGCTCGGTGGTTAGAGCACCAAATGCACATTGTGGTATGAGGTTGCGGGTTCAAATCCCCAGCCTTGCGCATGGACACCGGCAGGGCATTAGAATGACGCACGACTGAACATACACCCCCTTGGGATGACGCAGGTTAGCTATTACAGACACTGCCTGCGCACCACCCAAGGGATAGCTCACGGTTGTTGTATGTTGGGACTGGGCGATGATAGGATACCCTGATGTTCTTGGTCTACGGTGGTCACGCGACTGTTGGGTGGTTTGTACAGTCAGGTTTACTCGAGCCCAGCTGAGCACGGTGCGCAGAGGATGAGGCTACTACGAAGAGGCTGCTTGTGAAGGGTTGCGAAGGGTATGGTCTGCCAGCATCATCATCAGAGCTACGAATGGCGGGGTGTCACGTGTCCAACGAAAGAGTTAGGTGTTGAAGGGCAACGAAGGGCATGGAAGGTCTGTTCCCCCCCGGACTACCAGTGAGGGGTCACCGGCAGGTTCGGTGGTTTTGTTTTGCTATGTGGCAGTGAGGGGTAAAGTGAAGCCACGATCCGTTAGTCCTTATTGTTCAGTCTTTTTTTTATGGTCGAGAGACTGACCATGTGATGGCTGAGTTGCCTTTGGGCCGATAAGGGAGGGGGTGAAGGTTTGGGGGAGACAGACACATCATGATGAGAGGTTAGTTTATATGCTTTGATCCATAATTTTGCTCTTCGTGGCTTGAGTGACCTCCGTTTTTTCGTTTTGATCTCGTTTTTTGGTGAAGTAGCTTCAAGATAGTAACCTGATTTTGAGTTTCAGATGATTGTAAATCCGATTTTTTTATTCCAATCTCTAGTTTGGGAATTTAATATTTTGGATTTTTCTATTTGATTTTCTCATGACAGGTAGCTTTAGGTTTTTCAATTCTCATTTGATTCAAGAACTGCGGACTCATGAATGAATTCAAAATGTTCGAAATAATTCTCGATTTGATCCTATCATGTTGATGATCGTAAATCAGAGTTTGGCCTCTGATCTCAAATAATGTTTTCTAATTTTTTAGATTTTCAATGAACTCATGAAGAATAATCCACAAACCTGATTCAAGACAATGGGATCATAAATGATCTCCAAAATTTCTGAATAACTCTCGATTTGTTTTTTTCCATATTGACGATTGTAAATCAGAGCCTCGTCTCTGATCATGAATAGTGATCTGAGATCTCTAACGTTTTAGGGTGATGCATCCTGCTGGCGAGGGGGTCAGTCGGTAGGACTGAAAAAGGGCATAGCAACAACGGAGATGGTGACTCCGCTGTGATAAGTATTGCCGGAGGGGGGTCAGGGGGAGTGTTTAGGTGGTTTGGGGATGTTGAGCACGACTGGTGCATGGAGGAAGCCGGGTATTTCAAAGTCTTAGTTGTCGTGGTGTGTTCAACAGGTTATCCGACGGTGGGTTATCACCATCATGTCCATAAGGTTAGGGTTGGCCGATGCCAGAACGACGCTGGCCGGAGCTGGGGTTTGGTTGCGCTGCCCTGTAACCTGAGTATGCGGGGGTTAGAGGCCTGGTAGAGAGATCTGGGGAACTGCCGAGGGTGGAAGGCAGTCCAGTGGCTAAATGTGAGCTGGTATTAGGATGACGCGGGTCGGAGCTGGGGTGGGTCGCGCATCCCTGTAACCAGCGGTTGGGGGTGCGAGGCCATGAAGAGCCTGCTATCTTGGATATGTGGGTCGAGGCAGCCGTAGGATAGTCGGTTGATAGCATTGGGGCAGCAGGTTTTTGTTTATATCCGCTTCCAGATAATCTCAATGGGTTCTCATTTTTCATGACTAAGTTTGATTTGTTTTGTGGTGGTCGTGAGATCGCTTTAGGATTCTAAGGGCTTTTTGCTACTCACTGTAAGCTTCTCTGATGTAGTTATATTCATAGATCTGTGGTGGTTCGATGACAAAACGTCACGGTTGGTTGGTGTTGGAAGTAGAGGGGGGGATATCAAGCGTCCTACTAGTGAGGCGGCTAGCTGGTAGGATGGAAATAGGGTATAGCAGCAGCGAAGATAGTGGCTCTGCTACGGTAAGTCTTGCTGGAGTGAGGTAAGAGGATGGATGGGGATTTCTGGGACGTTCTCTGAACCTTTGCTTACGTGAGTGGGAGAAGTAGATGGTGGGATAACAACCGTCCTACTAGTGAGGGGGCTTGCTGGTAGGATGGAAATAGGGTACAGACCGTACAGCAGCAGCGGAGATGGTGGCTCCACTGCAGTAAGTCTTGTCGGAGTGAGGTAAAGAGGATGGATGGGGTTTTTCTGAGGCGTTTCCTGAAGTCTTGCCTATTTTCTGGATTTTGCCATAGTAATTCTTAATCTGGCTCCAATTTTTCTTCGCCAAAGCCGGGTAATGGTCCCGGTATCCCAAACCTTCAAAATTGTCTTTCAATTGCTTCTGGTGGTCTCGAGATGCTGTTATACTCATGAATCTGTGGTCAGAACGACGCTGGTTGGTGTTGGAAGTAGATGGCGGGATATCAAGCGTCCTACCATTGAAGGGGTTAGCTTGTAGGATGAAAATAGGGTATAGCAGCAGCAGAGATGGTGGCTCTGCTGCAGTAAGTCTTGCCGGAGTGAGGTAAAGAGGATGGATGAGGGTTTTCGAGACGTTTCCTGAAACTTTGCCTAGGTGAGTGGGAGAAGAAGGTTGGATATCAAACTTCCTACTAGTGAGGGCGCTAGCTGGTAGGATGGTAATAGGGTACAGCAGCAACAAAGATGGTGACTCTGCTGCAGTAAGACTTGCCGGAGTGAGGTAATGAGGATGGAGAGGGGTTTGAGCCTGTTCCTGAATTTTTACTTATTTTCGGTAGCTTGTTAATCTAGCTCTTAGCCAAAGCCGGGTAGTGGCCGCGGTACTGCAAATTCTCAATTTTTTTCAAAATCCTATGTAATTTTCTATATGGGACGCTGGGTCCGGTTCCCAACACGTGTTGCTCCCCACGAATAGATTGGAGCTTTGTTCCCAAAAAAAAAAAAAAAAAAAAAAAAAAAAAGCCCAGCACAGCACAACTCATACTACTTAACAGTATATGTCAACAAGTTAGGTCATTGGCACGATTCACATGAGGTCCTGCGTTGGATACCAGATTATGACTTAGNCCCCGATCCCCCACCCACAACACTACTTCTCCTTATGGTTGCCACATCCCATAACCGCATCCCCCTCCCCCGCTCCCCACCCCCAATGATACCTAGATGTGTATAAGAGACAGGCACAACTCATACTACTTAACAGTATATGTCAACAAGTTAGGTCATTGGCACGATTCACATGAGGTCCTGCGTTGGATACCAGATTATGACTTAGGGCTGGTCATCCTCCTAGTACATAGTCAAGGATTGAGGCTGGCATAGCAGTTCCTTAGTACGGGATATCGGGGGTGTATACTACACTTTACCTGGGGGCCGGAACGAGCTCCAGGGACATACGAGGGAACGGAGGATTGTCTAACTCTCACAATTTATCATACAACACAGGGTTTTCCAGGGTCAATAGATAGAGTCCATGATTCACGACTCAAGGTTGGCTATCCTCCTAGTACGTAGCTTAGGGCTTGAGGCTGTCATAGCAGTTCCTTAGTACGGGATGTCAGGGGTGTCAGGAGATACTGCACCTTACCGCGGCCGGAACGGGCTCCAGGGATATACGAGGGAACGGTGTATCCCCAGCTCTCTACCATCAACACAATAGAACACTGTAACACACACACGACTCAGGGTCGGCTATCATCCTAGTACGTAGCATAAAGTTGTGGCTGGCACAACAGTTCCTTAGTACTGGATGCCATTTGGTTACTGGTGGTAATCATCATCGGCTTCTCTAATTTGTCATCCATGTTATTTATCTTCTTATCTTCTTCATGATCATCATCTGGACTTCTCTGTAAAAATCGTAATCATCGTCATCCTCTATTTTCATTACAGCAATAGTAAAATGTCAATCTTCCACACCGATGCCATTAGGGCATCGCAAGTTCGACGTTCCTTACTTTTTTTCACCAATTTTATTTCATCATCATCATCATCATCATCGTCATCTACCAATCTGAATTTTTATCATCATCATCATCATCATCATCATCATCATCATCTTTATCATCATCATCATCATCATCATCAATCATCATCAATCATCATCATCATCATCATTATCGTCATCATTATCATCATCACGGTTTCTTTATTCATTTTTTCATCAATCAGTAGTTATCTCTGTGTTGGTGGTTAAATTCTCAACTCCCAGATAGGCTATAGTCTAGTTGGTAGGTAGGTTGGTCAGGAAGGGAGCGCTACTCCGCAGGGGTAACACAAGGAGGGAGGTGATTGCCCTCCAGGGAGTAGACGCAGATGATGGAGCTGACCTGGGCTGGGGCTGGGAGATATGTATGGGGGCGCATTATCTCCTAGCGGAGGCAGACTAGGTCAGCGTGTTAGTTTTGAGGTACACCTTTTGGGGGAACTGGTTACCTCAAGGTAGAAGGGAATGGGGAGGTTCTCTCTCTTGTTGGGGCTGATAGGAACTTCATGCTAATAGCGGGGTTTGGCTCAGCGGAGGCAGTGAGAGGAGCAGAGGAAATGAGGGGAGAGGAGGAGAATACATGGAAGAAGGGGAGGGGTGGAGATAAATAATCATCAGCGTCGTCATCATTATTCATCATCTTTGTGACCATCTCAGGGTACTCGTCAAATTTCATCATCAAAAAGTTTTGTTGATCATGATTCTGATATTATCAGATCCTTGATTTCCGGTTGGCATTCTAGATTAGCTAATTTCCTAATTGAGTCTTCTTGTGTAATGGCCAGGTTGAGTTGGCGCCAAAACGATGCTAGCCGGCGCTGGGGCTGTCCCATGTAACCTGCTTGTGGGGCTTTGTTTAGAGGTCTGGAATTGCCGAGGGAGGAAGGCAATCTGCAAACTTGACTACTAGCTACAATCTGGCCGACGATGGTCGGAGCTGGAGTGGGTAGCGCTGCCCTGTAACCGAGCCAGATTAGGGTGTGAGACCGGGAAGAGGCCTGATTGGTGCACAGCACGGGCTCAATTGTGATTGGTTGTTTGAGATGGATACAGGAAATTAGGGATAGGATAGTAATTCGGTGCTGATTAGACAATCTTTCCGATTAGTCATCATCGAGCTCTATTTCATGACCTCAATCACCCACTCTGACATCCTAAATCATCCAAAATGATCCTCAATCATCCCAAATTGTCAATCATCAATGTATTCCCATTATAAGGGACGCTGGGCCCGGTTCCCAGCACGTGATGCTCCCCACGAATAGATTGGAGCAATTTATTAAAAAAAAAAAAGAAAAAAAAAAAAGGGTGTCAGACGATACTGCACCTTACCGCGGGGCCAGAACGGGCTCCAGGGATATATGAAGGAACGGAGGATCCCCAACTCTCTACCGTCAACACAATAGTAGTAATACAACGTAACACTGTGCACCCTCATGAAGACTTGTAGTAGCATGTTCATACCTAGCTCCTGTCGGGCTTGCACGGCGTCTGCTTCAACCAGGGCTGAGCAGGGGTGTAGGTCTCTCTGCTTAGCCTGGGTGCCTGCAACCACTGTCTGGTCAGGTCACCCTGCCAATATGGCAATGGGTG
>BFEA01000611.1:817214-843303 GCA_003427395.1 Chara braunii | reverse complement strand
GGGGTCTTTCAAAAAGAGAAACTCCAAAATAAATATTTTGATTCACCAAAGAGATGACTTCTTTAATGTTCTTTTTTGAAAGTCGTTTTCCCTTTTTTCCATGACATTATTGCATCTGTCCTGCATTTGTCGACATTTTTTATTTATAAGAGAAAAAAAGTTTTTTTTTGTTGTTGACAGTTTCTGCAATAACTCAGCTCAAAAACATGCATCAGTCATGGGCCAGGGGTCGTCATTTTGGTCTAACGCCGAGATAAGGGATAAACGGCCACGCCCACGTCATGAATACCGCCTGAACGAAGGCCTGCTAACGTGGGGTACCCAAGCCAGGCCTAAAACTGGCCTTCAGAGGCCCAACGTGCGACAGTTGACCGTGGAAAGTCAAAGGTCAACAGCAGGTCGGAAATTCAGGCTCACGAGTCAAAGTCAACGTGGACCCAGTCCAGGCCGACGATCAAGCACACACACTTGGCTGTTTGCAGGTATTCGTCAAGGATCAAGTCCAAGTGGGAGTCTGTAACTGCATGGATCCAGGCCATTGGCTGCGAGACAACGCGAGACTGCTACTGCTTTATGTTGGCGCCTTCTTCTGTCTGCGCCAGCTGGGTTCCTGTCTATGCTGACGTGGCTCTCGTCACATTGTCTACTAGATTTATGGGATACTGGTGAGGAGGTGGAGGATCAGGGATGTGAGATTGGTTAAATGAGAGGAAAGCTTACCAGTCTGCGTTCGTGTTGACATTGCGCATTGATGATCGAATTAAGAAGTTGTCTGCACTGAGTAGGCGTTATGATGAGATCTGTTCATTGTCAGTGTATGTCAGAGAAGACTGTTTGCTGACATGGCAAGTGGGAGATGCCCGAAGAGGAAGTGAGCCTGAGAGGGAGATATATCCGCTATGTTGATGGACACTTTCTCTTCCACCCTCTAAGTCTAATCTCCCTCCCATCAGCCTCTTCTATGGTGACTTGACATTGGACTACTTGGTCACTTGTACGATTTCGGAGACATTGTAACTGCGCTGCGACATTTTGTACTTCGTCTTTCTCGAGCTTTCCATCTGACTGGGTTCATTGCAATTTGGTATCAGTGCGATATCCTCCATCCGTCGTTGTCTGCTGATGAGCGCTGTATTGCGCAGTGGTATTGCACCCATGCGCTCGCTCGTGCGATCCGCGCACTTAGGTATATCACGTTTGTAAATGTGCGAGCACCTGGTTAAGTATCGTGCGATTATTCGCGCACCTGTTTGGTTACGGGCGACCGATTGACATACGCGCCTGTTGATCCGCTCGTTGGATCGGAGTCGCGCATGCACATGTATCTGATGATGATGATGATGATGGTAAGATGATGATGTGGACCTGATATGCGTTGGCGAGATACCGCTGACGTGGCGCTGGCCAACCGACAAAATTGGGAAAGAGGGATAGCTGCTTACCTGGCATCGAAGAATCGCCGCTTACGTGGCATGACGATCAGGTGTCGATGTGGCACCTAAGAAGAAGCAGCAGGTTACCAGGTCTGACGTGGCACTTACGGGTGTTGCGACTTCCCTGCTGACATGGCATCTCCAACGAAGCAGCAGCACACGAGGTTGACGCGGCATCTTGAAGCTGACATTCAAGTGATCATATGCGAATTGGCAGTCTCTTGCTACTTACGTGGCTACGAAGTATCTCCATTCATGACGGCCTATTGGCCACTGATGCTGAGCTGGCACCTCTCTTGATGATGTGTCACCTTGGCTTGGCTGGAGTTGGCCACATGGCAGATCTGATATGCGCTGCCATCTGCTGAAGATTGGTGGGAACAAATACTTGCACTTGTGTGTCTGACGGGCGGTACAACACGATTATGTTGTAGTGTCACGCGTCAGCACTTGTGCCTGGTCATCCAGACATCTGAATGTGGACAACGAGAAGAAGATCAGCTAACACGTTGTTGATTGCTGTGTGCTGATTTGTTGATGATACTTACCTGTCGTGGGGTGTCCTGTGGATGTGTGCAAACTCACCATTGTGCTGTTGTCTTGATCACACTGGTCGTGGCTGCGGAACCTGTGCACATACTACAGGAAAAACATCATCAGCAAAGTAATCAGCAGAAATAGACATAGACGTTAGAAAATTTTGTTTCCATTTGTAATTTGTTTTATTCTTATTTCTTGCCGTGTAGATTGAAAAGTGTCGTCGTGGAATTTATAACTGTCGTTTAAAGTTTATTGCGCAGCAGACACACTGGGAAAAATGACTTACCTCTGGAACTATTTGCGTCCGTCCATCTTGACAAGATTCATCTCTTTCTTCTTTCCCATCTTGATCACCTTCTTCGCTGATGAAGGTGGGGTGATCAGAACCCGTGGCCAAGTAGAAGAAAGACGGCAACAGATACTAGGCCATCTTCACCAACTGCTTACTGAACTGCACGACGCTGGGCCAGATGCTGAGCAGCATGTTCACAGCCAGTTCGATCTGCGTGCTGCAGAGGACGAACTTTCAAGGGCTGAAACTGTCGTTCAAATGCTAGAAACCAGCAGGAGAGTGCAACAGATAATTGATTTGGGACGAATGGCCCTCGATCAATTTGTCGCTGAGCAGTTGACGAAGATAGCTGGTACAAAGGCCAAAGAAGAAGAGAAAGGAGAAGCAAGTGAGAGGAAAGAAGAACCCGAATTAACAGAGGAGAGTGGACGACACAATCAAATAGTTGCGAAGTGCGTTAGACGCTGACTGAAAAAGAAAAAGAATACCAGAGGCAGAAAAGAGAACAGGAACAACAGACAAGAAAGGTAGAAGAAATCAAGCAGAAATTTCACATTGCGGAGTCAGAAACTGATCTGGCGTCCGTCTTGCAGAACATGATGGCCTACCTAGCACTCCTAGAACTTAAAATTGACAATGTCACCGCCGAGTTACAGACGGTGGCAAGACTTGTAAAGGGGAAGAACAAGGTTGTGCATGAGGAGGTAGTCGGGGAGAAAGAAGAAAAGGAGCCTCATGAGAAGTTGATGAAAGACGCCATGAAAACCCGTGCTAGAAAGAACCCGAACCCACCAAGAAAGAACCCCCAAAGAAGAAAGAAGGGGAAAGACCGAAAAGGAAAAAAAAAGTGAAAATGGAACTTCTATTTACTTACAATGGTAAGAAAGGTGAGCATTTGCTTTTATGGACTGCTGAAATACAGACTTACTGTTGGACCACACCAGTGGCAGAGGACAACCGAGTGGCATTCTCCACATCTTGTCTTGGGGAAACTGCCAAAGAATGGGTGCTATCATAAGCTAACGCTGCTGGATTTGAGGACATTGGGGACTGGGCTCGCACCATGACATTGCGGGACTTTCTCCAGAAAATAAACGAGAGATTCCTCGACAAAATGACAGCCGACAAGGCATTCGATGAGCTCATCACCATTAGTCAGAAACGTTGGTCCAATATCGAATCTTTGTCCCATGAATTGTTTATTGCAGGTACCTAGATTGAACTTACAGGGTAACCAGGTTCTGTACATCTACTCACACGCATTGTCGGAGCCCATACGAGGACAACTCATGGCATAGGCCAAGTCTGGTAAGTATTACTATAGGCAATTCAGGGACCTTGCCCTTCAACGAGAGCAAATGACCACATAGGTTAAGGGAACTTACGGTAACGTTGTGAGGATTGGACCGACCGGTGGGTACGGGAATGGGAGAAGAGTCCTGTGGCGGCAAAAGCGACATGACCATACTCCCATTGTCTTCGACGACGAGACTGTCGAGAGATTGCCCCTCGAAGAGGCAGGGGGCGAAGTAAGTGGTGGCAGTGAGTCTGGAAAGGGTGACGCCCCCGCCATGGTGGCCAACAAGGGTGGCACTAATCGAAATGGTGGATTTAGGAAGAGGAGGTCACACTCCTTCCCTGAACATCCTGACATTGCTTCTGGCCGGCCTTGGGAGAAGATGGGCCTAACCCAAACGAAATGGCAGGAGCGGATGGATAACAGGCAGTTCTTGAAGTGCGACACTGCGGGACACATCATTGCATGGTGTCCTCTCATCCGCAACCCAAAAGGGAGCAGCCAGTAGGAGTAGCATCTGCTCCTATTGAGTTGGTGGGTTCGGACAAAGGTAAGGTGTTGATAACCCCTTTCAACCCCCCAACTCGCAAGGCGGAGGATGACTCCTCTTCGGCCCATCGCCCAGATCACCATGAAAAAGGTTTTATGTTTTGTCTCACTGGGCGATTCCCTTGATGAACTTGGTTGTGAACTCATTGCGTTACAAAGTTCATGGGCTAAGAAAGTTAAGTCTAAGGGTGAATTGATGATCGCTGACGTGGAGATTGCACGTACACGAGTAGGTGCATTGTTAGATTATGGGTCTACGTGGTCCTATATCTCAGAAAAGGCAATTCGTAAGTTGCATCTGGGAATGTGAGTGCAGGACCTTCCCAGACCTATCACGTTTATGCTTGTTGACAAGAGCACGATAATTGTCTCCTAGTTTGTTGATCATGTAACATGTCATTTCATAACTAAGGGAGGGAAAAGGATATTGCATGAAGTAACCTTCCTCGTAGAAAAAAGTATGCCTGTTGATATGATTCTGGAAATGGATTGGCATGAGGAGGTCGACCCATAAGTCAAGTTCAAAGACAAGATTGTCAAAATGAAGGATGAAAAATCCAAAATGGAGTTAATTAAAATGTTTTACAAGTATGGTTTTGTTTCATCACCATCTTTCTGTTGTATGAGTCTACCTGCTTTCCGAAGTATGGTTATGAAAAACAAGTTGGCACAGGATGTAATGATGATACTCGTCAAGCGAGTAGGAGAATGTTCTTTGTCCTATCTAAAAGAATATAAGGACTTGCCGAATGAACCAACGGGAAGCAACTGAGCATGCTTAAAGCACACAATTGAATTTATTTTCGGAAGTAAGATTTAAAAGGACCAATTTACCGAATGTCCCCATAGGAATTAGAAGAGTTGAAAAAACAACCGCAAGAACTTACAGAGACAGGATGGATTCGACCAAGTTCCTCCCCCTATGGTGCACTTGTCTTATTCGTGCCCAAAACGGGAGGAAAACTTAGATTGTGCATTGATTACCGAGGATTGAATTATGTAACTATTAAGAATGTAGAACCTCTTCCTCAAATTGACGATCTTCTCGACCAGCTGCAGGGTTGCAAGTACTTCAGCAAGATTGATCTGAAGTCAGGATACCACCAGATCGAGGTGGCACTTGCAGATCAACACAAGACAACGTTCAAAACAAGGTATGGGCACTACAAGTTTGTTGTAATGCCTTTTGGATTGACTAACGTCCCCACAACCTTTCAAAGGTCAATGAACGAACTGTTTAGGCAGTGGCTAGATCAATTCGTAGTGGTGTATCTCGACGATATCCTCATCTATAGTAAGACGTTGGAAGACCATGAGAAACACCTACGAATGGTTCTAGGAAAACTAAGAGAGGGTAACTATAAGTTGAATCCTAAGAAGTTAGAATTTGCCAAGTCTAAGGTACTCTATCTTGGACACGTAGTAAACAAAGAGAGACTAAGGCCCGAAGAAAAGAAGATCACTACAGTCAGAGATTGGCCCAAACCTATGACTGTCACTGAACTGCGATCCTTTTTGGGACTTGCTAGCTATTACAGAAAGTTTGTTAGGAACTTTTCCCTTATAGATGCACCCATGAGAAGATTTTTGAAGAAAGAGAAACCTTGGTTATGAGACAAAGATCGTGAGTCCGCATTTAAGAAATTGAAACACACACTAACTCATTACCCTGTCTTAAAGATTGTTGATTCATCACTTCCTTTCATTGTCACAACTGATGCCAGTCAGTCTGGGATTGGGGTTGTGCTACAATAGGATGACGAGAAAGGTTGTAGGCCTATTGAGTTCATGTCTAAATGCCTTCCATCTGATAAGGTAGTTAACTCCACCTACGAAAGGGAATTGTATGACTTAGTTGAAGCATTGGACACCTGGAAAAACTACTTGCTCGGACGACACTTCACGGTTTACTCAGATCAACCCTAAAGTGGATAAAGACTCAACCACGACTCTCCGACAAGTTAGTAAGATGGTTTGCATCCATCGACAGATTTGTATGACTTTCGAGTTGTATGATGGTTTGCATCCATCGACACCGGGAATTGTATGACTTTCGAGTTGAAAACCATTAAAGGAAAATCCAATGTTGTTGTTGATGCTTTGTCCAGACCTTCTGATTTTTGCGGAACGATATTACCTATCTTGACATTGGGAATGAGTTGAAGGACTGAATTAGTAAAGGGTATGTTGGAGATCCGATCTGGAGTTGTACCATCCAAACCCTTCTGAAGAATTTTGAACTCTTTTATGAGTACTGAATGATTGACGAGACTTGCTCTTCTTTATCGATCAAACCGCGGAAATAATTTACGTTCCTCATAAAGAAAACATCAAAAGTATGATTATGGGGGAATGTCATGATGTTGAGGGACACTTCGGGTTTAAGAAGACGCATGCTAACATAAGAGAGTTTTTTGAATGGAAAGGAATGAAAGAGGATGTGCTAACTTATGTGAGAATTTGTCTTGTTTGTCAAAGGGATAAGCCATCTCATGAGAATCCTTTGGGACTACTTTGACCGCTTCCTATCCCAAATAAACCAGGTGAGTCTGTCTCTATCGATTTTATAATTTTATGAGCCTCGCCAAAAGTCGGAATGGAAACAGTCAAGTAATGGTTATTGCTGATCGGTTCTCTAAGTATGCCATGTTCGTTCCTTGGGAGTCCAAACTTGTCATCCAAAAGTTCTAGATGCGATGGGTTTCTAAGTACGGATTTCCAAAAAACATTGTCTCTCATAGGGATGTACGGCTCACCGGCCAGCAATGGCAAAAGTTGATGGAAGCGTACGACACAAAACTGGCCATGTCGTCAGAAAGGCATCCTGAAACGAATGGCTAGACTGATTAGATGAACAGACTGTGCCAACAATTTTTGCGTATGTATCTACGACCAGATCAGATAGATTGGGATGAGAACTTGCCACAGATTGCAAGTGCCTACAACAATAGTGTTCACACTGTTACTGGCAGAACACCTAACGCACTGCATAAAGGTTGGAAGCCTAGATGTCCCATTGATGCATTGACAAGGGAACAAGTCCAATGGCTACCTCCAGGAACCAGAGAATTTGCAATTCTGTATGAACAAGACATAGCTAAAGTAAAGGAGAATATACAGAAAGCCCAACTACAGATGGTCGAACAAGCCAATAAGCACCATCGACCATCTGCATTCAAAGAAGGAGATGTAGTTTTGGTAAAGTCTAAAGAATTCTCCCTCGAAGAAATGTGTCTCAGAGATTGCTACGTGTCTACTATGGACCGTGGGAAGTTCTCAAAGTGATAGGGGACACATATGGACCGTCATATCGAATTGACACACCCCCTCACCTCAAGACATATCATGTCTTTCATGCCTCCAAACAGCTACCATATGTCGAAGGCCACAAGTTTCCCAATTGGCCATCCATGTTTCCTCCCTCTATGAATGGAGGTTACGAAGTTAAACGAATACTGGAACATGGATATTTTTCTATGGGTAGCAGAGGAAGACCATAGCAGCAGTACAAGGTAAAGTTCAAGACACAACCCATCTCAGAATCACGATGGCTCACTAAGAAAGAACTTCTACCTACTGCACCCGATATTGTCACTGCATATGAGCGTGGGTTAAAACTTAAAAGAGAACCGAACCTAAAGAAGTAGCTTCTGCGATGGAACTCGAAATTGGGCCCGGTGGAATGCAATAACTCAGCTCACAAACATGCATCGATCGTGGGTTAGGGGTCGTCATTTTGGTCTAAGGCCGAGATAAGGGATAAACGGCCACGCCCAAGTCATGAATACCGCCTGAATGAAGGCCTGCTAATGTGGGGTACCCGAAGCTAGGCCTAAAACTGGCCTTCAGAGGCCCAACGTGTGACAGTTGACCGTGGAAAGTCAAAGGTCAACAGCACGTCGGAAATTCATGCTCACGAGTCAAAGTCAACGTGAACCCAGTCCAGGCCGACAATCAAGCACACACACTTGGCTGTTTGCAGGTATCCATCAAGGATCAAGTCCAAGTGGGAATCTGTAATTGTATGGATCCAGGTCGGCTGCGAGACAATCTGGGCCACCATACCGAAGAGACCAGAGGCTGGTCAACCAGAGTCAACACTACATATTGACCCAGCCCCTGCTGACCGACATTCAGTCTTGAACTTGCTGCTGGATGCTGGCTTGACGCTAGCTCTACGCTGGCTGGGCGTTGGCTCGTTGCTACGCTGGCTTGATACTGGGAGACGACGCGAGATTGCTACTGCTTTATGTTGGCGCCTTCTTCTATCTGTGGCGCCAGCTGGGTTCCTATCTATGCTGACGTGGCTCTCGCCACATTGTCTACTAGATTGATGGGATACTGGCAAGGAGGAGGAGGATCAGGCCTGTGAGATTGGTTGAATGAGAGGAAAGCTTACCTGTCTGCGTTCGGGTCGACATTGCACATTGATGATCGGCTTCAGAGTAGGCACCATGATGAGATCTGTTTATTGTCAGTGTATGTCAGAGAAGACTGTATGCTCATGTGGCAAGTGGGAGATGCCCGAAGAAGAAGTGGCCCTGAGAGGGAGATCTATCTGCTATGTTGATGGACACTTTCTCTTCCACCCTCTAACTCTGATCTCCCTCCCATCAGCCTCTTCTCTGGTGACTTGACATTGGACTCTACTTGATTACTCGTACGATTTCGGAGACATTGTAACTGCGCTGAGACATTCTGTACTTCGTCTTTCTTGAGCTTTCCACCTGAGTGGGTTCATTGCAGTTTCAGTATAAGACCCAAACAACAACACTGCATCCTCTGGGACATCCGTTAAAATTGGAATGATACAGAGAAGATTAGCATGGCCCCTGCCCATTCAACGATGACACACGAAAATCAAGAAATGGTCCAAATTATTAAAAAAAAAAAAAAAAAACGTTGTGAATGCAGCACAACATATTGAAGCCTTTTCAAGGAGATGAGGACGATGACGGAAGGGAAAATGTGCAATGCATGACCAGAGGAAGGAACAATACAATGACATAACCGCAGTTGTGCAAAACACCACGCCAGAGATCAAGTAAGACACACACACGCACACAAAAAAAAAGATGAATTATCTGAGCATGTGCAGAGGAGCGGCAGGTGTGCAGATGTGTGTACTGCATGCACAACTGTGCTCTCAAAATGTCTCAGAGTGCGCTCAACATGCGTTTGAGGCTTTGTCCAACTTCCGGTTATTAACTCGTCCATTAAAATTGGAACGATACAGAGGAGATTAGCATGGCCCCTGTGCAAGGATGAGACACATAAATCAAGAAATGGTCCAAATTAAAAAAGTGTAATGACTGAGGGAATTGAAGTGGTGACCGCTCGGGCCACAGGGGTAGCGTGTAACGCAGCGCTCGACCCGAGACCTCGGGCCTGGCAGAGCCGAGTGACCTGAAAGTCAGCGCGCCATCGCGCGCGCCACGTCAGCGTCAGCAAGCCATCGCACGCGCCACTTCAGCTTCCTACCATAAGCGAAGGCACGCCACGTCAGCGTCAGCAGGCCATCGCGAAGGCAGGCCACGTCAGCGTTAGCAGGCCATCGCGCGCGCCACGTCAATGTCTTATCATAAGCAAAGGCACAACAAGCACTGGCGACGACACGACAGGCTTATGTATGCTGGTTGCCTCCATCGGACAGGAGTCAACGCGACATCGCTCGAAGGAAGGCGGACATCAGCAGTATCATTAAAAGCCGGGAGAAAAGACTACGAGGTAGGGGTCAAAAACGTGCACCATTTAGGCAGGGATTTCAGACGACGCAGGAGGGGTACGAGGAAAATCATCTTTAACCATAGCAAGTAGGGAAGTAGGGAAGTAGGAGGGGAATTTTTTTTAAAAATAAAATAAAAATTAGGAAGTTAGTAGTGGACGATAGTCGACGGAGATTAACCATCGAGCGAACGTACAGAGAGGGGGCGAGAAAGACGAAGGGACAACAGGATGGGAAGAAAGAAAACAAAGACAAGAAAGGCAAGCGAAGAAGCAAGAAAAAGCAGAGGAAGAAGTGGTCAAAAAGCAGATTGGGCGGGGTTTGGGAGGACAGCGGAAGGAGCAACAGGATTATACATAAGAAAGCCAAGAGGAGAGGTGAAGAGGTGAAAGCATAGCCCGAATCTAACAGGGAGATAAGAGGAGACACGAGGAGACGAGCAGGGCGGGCTACACAAGCAGGGGGGGAAAGGGGAGTGAGGAGATAAGGGGGAGGCGAGGCGAATAAAGGGAGAAAAACTAAGAGAGAGGAACAGGGGCACCAACGGGAGGGAAGTTAATAATCGCCAACCATGACAATCTCTTATGCGGCAGCGGCCCGGAAGGCCATGAGCGACAAGGAGAGAAGGGTCTTCAGCCAAGAACAGATGTCGGCACAGGGGACCCAACCATCTCAACCTACATCACAGTCAGCGGCGCACAACGGAGATGGAGTGGTCAAACCTCGCACACAAGGGCAGAGGGCAATGAAATTTATGTTGCACAAAACTAAAATCACGGCAGAAATCAAGGTCACGAAGGAAGTGCTCAAAGGGGAAGGGGGGAAGGAGGAACAGGTGGACGTATGGGAATACCCAGAGGACGATATCCCATCGCTCAATGAGGTGTACGAAAAGCACGCCGTCCTTTCAAAATTTTTCGGTAAAAACCGGGACCTCTCGCAGAATGAGAAACGCAAATGGGTAATGGAGAGGCTCCGTGCGTTGGAAAGCGTGCCAGGACATGAACCAAAGGTGTCATACCATAAGAGGGGGAAAGTTATGGTGATGATAGTTTGCGTTGATCCAACGTATGCGCAGGACCTTCTGTCCATTGGCTCGCTGAAGTGTAGAAGGCAGTGGTAACAGTGCAACCATGGAAGCCACCACGCCCTCCACAGGCGGAGACTTCAAGACACCGACAGACGATGATGAGGAACCATTTTTGGGTTCAATTTGACAATCTGTCAGAAGGTATGCACAGCTTCGTGCAAAAGAGACTAACGAAAGAATACCCTAGCAATCCCATCATTGACTGGTTCCCAGCCAATCCAGATTTTTTGGCACCCAATCACGATTCGAGGGTGGCATGCGTGGAAGTTCAATCGGGGGCACCGCCAAAATTTCCGGAACAATAGATCTTCAGGAAAAGCGGACAGCGGATTACCATTTTCGTTTCGACAAAAACAAACCCCTTCTGCTTCAAGTGTAGGGGGAGAGGTCACTTCGGATCCTACTGCCCAAAGGCAGGGGCAGACAATAAACAAGCACCGTTGCGCCAGTCGATGCTGCAAGAATGTGATAGTAACCCGGGAGTCTGACACATTAACTTGGTGCAATACAGCGGATGGATATTTGATGACAACCGTGAGTCACCAAGGTGGGTATGGATACTCAAGAGTACACCGACAGTCAAGCCAGACGTTTACCCACCCTACGACAGTAGGTGGAGGCAGACAGGTGCCAAGAGGATGGAAAAGAAGGAAACAAGCTACCTGAACAAACCAATGTTGGATGAAGGTACGGTCCAGGACGATCAGCAAAGGTTGCGCACCATGGAGGAGCTTCACTTAGTAGTGAAAAAAGCGGAGCACGCCTTCCTCGAGAACCTCAAAGCCAGGAACCAGCAGCAGGATCAGCAGCTAATCCAAAAGGAAAGTACCAAAGAGATGCAGGAGGAGCAACCAGAGAACATGGACTGTGAGGAGGGGGAAGGAAGGGCCACCAGTGGAGCGAGTTCCTCCCTAAAAATAAAGGGGTTGTCGGGAGACTCGAAAGGAACGGACCAACGGGAACACCAAAACCAGCTGGGCAAGAGGCAACAATCAGAGAGCGGGAAAGAACAGACAGAAGGGAGTCAAGCGTCTAGTACAGCGGACACCAGCACGCAAAGGGAAGAGGGAAAAGGCCAGCGAATGGGGTCGGAAGCCAGCAGGCCAGAAGGGGAATCTATGGACATCTCCCGGGAGGTTACCTCAACGGCGGCATCCGCGGAGGATAAAGGGGACGCAAGGAGGCGCATGCTCAACCAGGAAAATATGTCAGACGAGGAAATAAAGCACACGGAGGAAGATCAGAGGGACTACACTGCAGACACAGAATAAGAGGACTCATCAGAAGAGGCCGAATGGTACGAGGATGTAGGCGAAGAAGATGATTCACTCGATCAGTGGAAACAAACGGTGGAGCAGCTAGAGTGGGGACGTACGATTGAGTGTGAGATCAGATTGGCTTATCACGAACACTCGAGGAACCTCAAACAGGCTACGCAGGTAGTGGAAGATATCACCTCAGAGAACAGATTTGAACGATTGAAAAGGGAGGGAGCGGTAAACGAATTTTACGCAGAGCAGTACGCAATGAAAGCCCGCCCAATCAGGAATGATATTCACATCTAGGAAGAAAAATATAACAAGAGCTTTCGATGGCCTAAGACCTACTGCAACAAGAGCACCAAAAGTGGCAACAAAAAGAGGAAGGCACAATCAAAGGAAGAACAGGGAAGCAAGGTGGAATGGGGGCATAGTACTCAGGACCAGCAGATGGAAGAGGTAGAACAATGGAGGTAGACGGACGAAGAAGAGGAGAAGGAAGAACTTCAGAGACAAGCAGCGATCCTGGAGGCCCAAGTCAATGCTCTGAAGGATGAGAGCAGGGAGTTTGAGGACGCAAACACAAATCTCCAGAAGATAGCGCAGGAACAGCAAAAGGAGATTGAAGCAGCGACAAGATTGGAGGCAAGGAATGGGGTCAAACGAAGGGTAATCCTACCGTGCCGGTGGAACGAGAGGCATTCCGACTGGGAAGTGGCAATTCACCGCTCGCTTCAGTTGATCAGCGCGCCGGTAAGCGCCTGCGCAGGTAAGGACTTGCAAAATCTCATTGGAGAGGACCTCCCCGATCGAGTCTACGTGCTTGGAGACACGGGGGAAGTAGCGAAGGAAGGGATGGACACGGGAGGGGAGGATATGCAGGTGGATTTCAGACCGTTTCTCATGCATCTTTAGGCAAAAACAGAGTTGAGGGAGGGGTTGATGTGGATGCCGTGGCAGGTGGTGGAAACCATCCCTTACGGCTGCTAGGGGGAGAGGTGGCAGCAGAATGGGTGGCTAGAAGTGCGGCAATTGCAGTCAAAAGGGACGCCTTTGCTTGGAAGCCGAAATTTCTGGAGAAGAACATAGCACCGGCATCTTCGGAAATAGACCTAGTTTTGTCCGCATCTTGAAGATCTGAAACAGCTAGGAAGCACCGAACCACGCAGTATCACACCTAATGGCGGAAGGAGGGATGGGAGGGCCCAGGAAGAGAACAAAGACGGAACAAGTAAGCCAGATAACTCCGGAGCTCAAAATTGTTTCATGGAACGTGAACGGGCTAGCGGGAATACTGGATAACCAAGACAAGTGGAACATCTGATTCTGAACACATCCATCTTTTCTATGCTATTGTATGCAGGGACAATCTGGACTCCACCAGCACAGACAGCCTCCTTATGACGAAGAAGGGCGGCAGTATATCTTTGGACATCTGGGATCCAGCTAAAGCCTGATGCACAGTATGCCAAGTGGGAGTCCCGGAGACTATGTTGCACTGCCTGTTGGAATACGCGGAGGCGAACAGTACATGGGAGGAAGCCAAGACTACCTGGAGTTACTTCTCATGGGCTCCCTTTCCGGTGCTCAAGACTACCTTGCTGTTGTGACTAGACCTCCCAAGCCAATGACAGCCTTTTGAGAAGCACATGTTTCAACTGTTAAGGGAATACAGCCTCTGGACTACTTGGAAACGGCGATGCCAAATCACCCTCGAAAAGCGGTCAATGCACAGGCAGGAGGCAAAAGAAATGCCCCTCACCCTAATCGAAACTGACCTGCGAGCACAATGGAAGCGGGTGGGGAGACAATGCCAGCAACACCCGGAAAGGGCCGAGGAATATAGGACCCGCTTCATCCAGAACGTGATGGGGCAAGCGGCGGTAGCTAGTATCCAGAGAGGGAAATTGAGTTTTGAATGGAGAATGGAAAGACCGGGAGTAAAGTAGGCACCCAATAGTTAAGGAGGCATAGTCAAGACCGCAGCAGGGCCCAAGGAGGCAGGAAGAAGGGTAACCCTGGGGGGGAGAAGACAGAAAAAACTATAGTTGAGGGTTGAGGGTTTGGACAGAATGAGGGTAAACAGGGTTCAGAATAGCAGAGTTCTCATGTGGCTCACACGGGGGATTTACAGTTTAGACACAATTGGCAAAAAAAAAAAAAAAAAAAAAAAAAAAAAAAAAAGAAGGGTGTACTGAAACGGTTTTCACCTTTCTGCAGTTATTTTTTTTATAAAATATTTTTGTATAAAAAAAGGAAACGAGTACAGAGACAGATTCACCAAGCCCGGATCAAGAGCAGCAGCTGAAGGCCCGATTCACACAAAGAGTGCTGGGCCAGGGAAAGGTAGCAGCCTTGCGAGGCACCGGACTACAGTTTAAGTGGAGAGGAAACGACCATTAAATTGCTTCTCTTTAGTAATTCAAGCAGGTTAAGTTTAGATAGGGGAAGGGAAATCCGATTTAAGGCATTCTGGGATGTAGAAGCATATTTAACGGAGTTTAGGATGCAGAAGTCTAAGGTTAAAAGTCATAGGTGAGCAAGCCTTAGGCCTTGAAGGGCTAAGGGCGCAATAGGAAGAAACATTTGGGATGGAAGGGCAAGAAACTTAGAGGCTGAAGGAAGTGATAGGGGATATTATGGATCTATAGGGATAAACAGAGCTATTACTTGTGCTTTTCATTTCTGCCTTACTTTGTCCAGTTTGTGTTTGCTGATTGCAGTGAATGGGACGCTGGACCCGGTTTCCAGCACAAGCCCACCTGGGTAACAGCCCCAGTACATTCCGGGTTAAAAAAGGAAAAATAGACAGGATAAGCTAGGTTTTATGATAAAGGCTTAGCGGGCATAAATTCAGCTTAGTGGATTTAGACGACTAGGGTTTTAGGTAAATACTAAATACGGACTTGGTCTCCACGTCACTGAGGACAGTAGGGGTTAGGGTTCAAGGAGAGTGGACAGAGAGGAGGAGGTGTTGGAGGTAATGGGAAAGACGAGCAACAGCGGTCGGTTCCAGGGCTTAAGTTGAGGATCGGTGGAAAGATAGAAGGAAGGTTCCTTCGTTTTTTGCTATTTTGTTATTTTGTTAATACAGTTTAGTCTTTGTTCAGGAATAGCATGAAGCTTCTTAGGAGAAAGGGACACTGGACCCTGTTTCCAGTAAGTGCCAAATCTGGGTAATGGCCCCAGTCTTCCGGGTTGAGATGTGGAGGGATTCCCGGCCTTTTTTTGCTCCATATATAATAAAGCATGCTATTTCTTTATAAAAAAAAAAAAAAAAAAAAAAGTGTAATGACCCGCCATAACACAGACTGAGAACACTGCAGATTTCTGAGTTCTGCCGATGGAATAGATGCCTTGCTGAGATTCCCGCATTCTGCTGAGTTTTCAAAGTCTGTGTGTGTGTGCGTGCTCGGTGACCTGCGTGCCTGTCTGAGTGCTTGGCGGCCTGAGTGTGTGTGTAACCCGCAAGGGTACTTGGTTGTTTGGGAGGCCCGTAGGGCCGGTACTTACCTGCGGCCGTGACATTGAGGGTTGCAGCGGGGAAAACACTCAAGTGGTGGAGCAAGAGGCCCGCGGCACTTAGAGCAGCGGAAAAACACTCAAGTAGCAGGTAGGCCGGTACCGCACCGAGTAGAAGTAGATGTGCCGGGTACTCGAGAAGAAGACAAAGTTGGCATTTTTAGTTGCCCAGTAGCGGTAGCCTAGGTCTAGGAGGGTACCAGTCCATCCAGTCTGAGTCTAGGGCCTGTACGGGCAATATCAGAGTCTGCAATGATGTTTCCCTCCGAAAGGGAGGAGGCACCAGTTACTTGGGAGGCCGAGCGGCCTGGAAGTCACCGCCCAAGAGGCAAGTAGGCCGCTATATCTTCGGGCTGAGCCAAGAGCTCAGCCTCATTCTTCGGTGTGCAAGTTTGGCGACAAACTGCTGGAGCGCTGGCTGGAGGAGCGCTGGGTACTAAAGCGCTGCTGGGAGGAAGAAGATCGGGAGCTCCCACCTCGGCTATGGCGGAGCTCTACCGGTAGGAGGAGGAGGGATAAGAGGACTGAGGAGGAGAGTGGCGAGGTACCTACCTGGCTATGGTGGACACCATCTTCATCACCTTGATAGGCGCTGCATCTGGAAGGCCCCAGTTGGGGTAGTGCCGCACCAAGGAAGCTCGGGCTAGAGCCAGGCATGGCGGCTTAATGAGCAGCGGCATAGCTGCTTTGTGCTGTCCTTTGGACAGGAGGGCAGCAACATAGCTACTTTGGGTTGTCCTTTGGACAGGAGGGCAGAGACCTCAGTAGTCCACCATAGCCTTGGCATACATGAAGAGGAAGAGGAAGGATGGTCATGGCTATGGTGGACCTCATGTTGTGCCTGCAGTAGAAGAGGGATTTGGACATTGTTTCTGGTTCAGCCATTCGACATTATTATTGTTATTTCTTGTTTGAATAAGAGGGGAGGAGATAAGGAGGAGGAGAGTGGTTGGCAAAGAAGAAGAGCATTATCATTGGTCTATGCTGGTGTACATCATCTTCTTCTTCTTTCTTTCTTCTTCTTCTTCTTCTTCTTCTTCTTTCCCTCTCTCTCCCATCAAGCTCATTCATTTCTTTTTGCAATTGGACGGCATTGTACTTTCAGATTAATGTTGATGTTGATCAAAATTTATCAAAGTTAATTAATGTTATTCAAGCCAACAGCTATGTAGCACCCCTTACACGTACACTGGGAGTACACATACATAGTACATACTCCAGAGTACGAACGCGTACGCACTCAAAAACCCGGCGTATGCTTACCTTTTTTCTTTTTTTTTCTTTTTAAAGGTGCAAGGGTTCTGGGGGCATTGCCACTGATTCCTTGGCAGTTTGATGCCAAGAAATAATGGTTATGAGCAGCAATACCCCTGGTGTTTACCACCACCACCATGACCCCCACGCCTGCAAATAACTCCTGCTGCACAATTTTTTCCCGTTTCCTTTTTTGCTGCAACCTGCATTAGGAAAAGTCCAACTGCACAGTCTGGCACAGTCATGGCTTTTTTGTGGAGTCGTGTGAAGCGAACATGACAGCACACACTACTTGTTCTGCTGCAGCAATCCTGTACTTTTTTTTTTTTTTTTTTTTTTTTTTTTTTTGCAGCAATCCTTTTCTGTTGCAGCACAAGTTCATTGTTCTGCTGCAACACAGACACCGTCAGGTCCGTCACGCACACACACGGAACTTGCACAGTCACACACACACGCAACACGTCACACAGTTACACGCAAAGTCACACACGAACACTTACACACACACGCTCTGCCGCAGCACAACTAACTTATGCTGCAGCAAGACACGGTCACGCACACACACACACACACAAAATGTACAGGAGTACAACTCCCCCCTTTTACTCTGCCTCCTATTGTAACGTGCAAGTGTCCCATCAAAGCACATGGGGATGTGGACACCTGGTGCTTATTAATCACAATCAACGTGGCAAGCGTTGTACGTGAGAGGCATAGTAAAAGGGGAGCTGCTAGAGAAAATAAAAGGGGAACTCCAGACTTCCAAACACTGGCAAAGAGAACTAAATTAAAGACACTTAAGAAAGGGAAACAATGGATCTATTGTGCTCCCTGTTTCTTGCTATAAAGATAAAAACTTATTAAAAGTATTAAAAACGGTTTCATTGCTAGATTGGCTCATCTCAAGTGTGCTTTATTGTCTGCAGTAGAGGTGCAATGACTTGCTGATTTCGACTGCCGAGACTAACTGTGAGGCTGTACATTACAGCAGTAGGATAGATTCGTAATTTTGTTTGGCTGAGGGCTAACCGAGAGACCTACCTGTAAGGAAAATTCGTGAGGGACATATTTGCAAATATGAGGAAAATAGGCCCAGCAGTACTTCGATTTTCCTACAGCTATCTTCACTGTGTTTAGCAGGCCCGGGCTACCCCTAGGACAGACAGGCCCTAAGGGCCTAAGCTGATAGACGGTCCTATAGCCTATAGCCGGGTCCGGTAGAGGCCGAGAGGCCGAAACCGGAACGGTACCGGTCGGTCAGTCAGTCCGGTCTAGGTCTAGGCTAGAGTAGTAGAGTCTATTAATAGTTTGGGGGAATCGGGTTGGGACTTTTGGCAATTCATTTTCGCGAGACAGCGTTTGGAGCGAGGAGAGTTTTGGAGCGGCGATTGTCCGCAGGCGGTACCCTGAGACCCTCACCGCGGACAGCAGCCATAGCCAGCAGGTCTTGCCATAGCTGGGGCATCATCTGCGCACCTACCCCTGCGGGTTTCTGCRAGTGGCTGGGCTGTGTGGAGACTCTTCACTGAGTCCTTGTGGGTGGCGGCAGCCATAGCTGTCAGTTCTTCGTCAGAGTTGTTCAGCGGCACTGAAGACTTCATCACCGGATATGTTCTTCATCTGGGTGGTTGGCGCTGGCCTCTGGGAGGCCATTCTGATGTGGCGCTACTAACTGGGTGTAGGGTAGTGAGTGGAGTGTGGGGTTCTGANCTTCATCTGGGTGGTTGGCGCTGGCCTCTGGGAGGCCATTCTGATGTGGCGCTACTAACTGGGTGTAGGGTAGTGAGTGGAGTGTGGGGTTCTGAAAGTGGCGAGACACTGGAACAAACTCTGTAACGATTTCTGGTTAATTGGCTCATCATCAGTGTGTATTCCAATTGTTATCCTCGCAGGTTCTTTCTTGTGATTGGTTGTTGGGAGTATCGTCAGAGAGTGAGAAACACTGTGTGTCCTCTCCCCATTTGTGCATGGTTGTGCTTCCGCTATCTTCTCTGATCTGTGTGCAGTGTGGACTCTGTCTCCTCTCCCCCTTCTCTTATGCATGTATGGGCGTGTATGAGACTGTCTGTGTGTGAGTGGCGGTAAAAATCGTCAAACAACCAAGTTCATAACAGTTGGTATCGGAGCGAGATTGGAATTGGAGCACTGAGGGTTGAGTGCCAAGGGCATCTTCTTCATCTGGCGAGATACTGGCGAGAACTTCATGGTGATTTATCTTCCCCGGTACTGAGTCAGCAGGGAAGAAGACTTCAAGCGGTGGATTCAGGAGTTCAGTGCTTGCACTGAGCAAGCACACTGAGCCTGTTTGGGCGCTTGTCTGAAAGTGGCGAGAACAGGGTCAATTCGCCATAGCCAACCCTGAGGGTAGTGTTGCGAATTACCCCTGAGTGGCGAAATACCCCTGGAGACTTCAGGGATTGCAGAGCGGCGTCATCCCTGAGTAGCGCTGAGAGTGATTGACAGTCTGTGTCAATCACAGGTAAAAATAACCCCATCTGGGGCTATTTATAGCATCAACGGATCTCAGGTCCTGTGGCGAGATTTTATCAATTGGCGTTTTGGGGTGCCACAGGGTCAGATTCAGTGAATCTGATTGAAGGGTCTGAAGTGCCTCAGGATCCTGAAGAGGATCAAGAAGTTTGAAGTGGTTCTGTGCGTGGAGGACAGAGGAAGAAGTTCTGGAAGAAATTGGCGAAGTGAGGGTATTAGTCTGCCATAGCCAGATCTTCACCAACCTCTGCCAGACACTCTGAAAGTGAGTCCGTTCCATGCACCTACCTGTATAGCGATTCAGATAGGATTAGATTAGTCAGTAATAATGGTCTATCTGTCTGTCAGTGACTGGATGTGAAAATCGCAGACTGCATGACAACCATAGCCACTCTCTCCCATCTTCCTCTGCTCATTTCTCATCCTCTGTTGACTCTTTTCAATCCAAAATTGTTTTGTGACTGCCTGACAGTATTGCGCTGGATTTGGGATGCTTAGATTGTGAATTTTGTACTGGAAAAGTAGTGATACTGTGAATTGCAGTTTTGCGCCGTCTATTTATAGCTTGTGCTAGTTAGGGTCGGTCATAACTCCAATTCTGACCGTCAGAATTCCATTTTGTCAGTTCCCAGTGAATTTCAATCCAAAAATAGGCAATCCTGCAGAAGCGCTTTATTGGATTTCCAGTATATCACTGGAAACAATGAATAGTGTACTTCGCCATACCCTAGGGTATGGCCACCAGAGTCATCAGGGCCGAAAATTGAGTTTGAGCTAAGATATAGGGTCTCTAACTGAATCGCTCTGCTTGTCTGATCCTTCTTGTCTGTACTTGCCATGTTCTGTCATTCTCATTGACTACTCTTGTTTTCTAGTGGGCTATGGAAATCTAGTGTTTCTATGGAAGAGTAGTGAACTGTGTTTACTAACTCCAGTGTGGTGCAGGGTCAGTAAAAGGAAATCGTGTGGTTGATTTTGTTGGACTAACTGTCTATCTGACCCCTGACCCCAGAGAAACAGTTCCAACCCAAACCGTTTGTGCCTATTCACCCACCTGACTTCTGTGCATGAGTTAGCAGCGATTTCTGAGTACCTGAAGGGATTTGTACATCGCTGCATACTCTCTACTGTTTGTTTATTCTTATGCGTTCTGAAAGAGGAAAATGGCTGATCAAGTCGCTCAGCAGCAGCCACAGGTAGAGGTAGTGATGAAGGTAGAAGGTGAACAGCCTTCTACCTCCACTCCTATTACTCCTCTGATTGCTACTCACCGAAGGAAGAAGGAGATTCAGGAAAGGTTGCAGCAGGAACAGGCCTTGCTGGACGAGTTGGAGAGACAGGAGGCAGCCGAGCTAGAGGCTGCAACAGATGCTTCACGACAGGAGTATCTGTTGGAGCAGCTAGGCAAGGTTGTGTCTGATGAGCGTTGTGCACAGGTGACTAGGAATCTGGCGGAATGGGCCATTCTGGAACATAAATCCACCAGTTCCTACTTCACTAACTGGGATGACCGTATAGGCCGTCTGGAGCGCAGGGTGGATGACCTGGCAGCTCAGCAGTCCAAGATCCTGACGGCAATCCAGGATCTGGCTGCCTAGCTGAAAGCAGCCAAACTGATTGCTCCCCTGTCTCCTGTCCTCTCAGCGAAACCTAAACCTTCATCCTCTCCCTCTTCAACCCCCTCTGATTCACGCCATTCTTACCCTTCACCACCTCCTTCCCAAAAAGCTACAGCTCGGCCATCTTATGCATCCGTTGTTGCAGGAGACCAGAGAGGTCCCAAGATCCCAGCTCCCAACAAGTTCAGAGGGGATGACCCAAAGACCGATGTTGGGGACTGGGCCGCTGAGACCAAAACCTACTTGAGGGGCTTTGTCTGTGCAGAACAGACTAAGGTGGCCACGATTCTGGGACTGCTGGAGGGACCCGCCTTGAAGTGGGCCACCTCAACTTCCAGCAGTCTGCAGCAGTCCATGGAGGACTGGGCTTTTGGGCTGGGGGTGGACAAACTTCTGCAGGCCCTAGAGGACCGCTTTGCAGACAAGGAGCGGACCCGCAAAGTTGCTGACAAGATTGCTCGCTTGGGGCAGCAGCGCTACAGCGGTACCTTGCAATCTTTGCTTGCAGAGTTCGAGCAACTCACCTCTACCCCTGGGTTGGTCATGTCTACAGATGATTTGTTGACCAACTTCTGCAGGGCAGCGTCTGAGAAGTTTATTGTTGCTTTATACAGCGTTGGGCACAAGGACTGGAGATCCTTTGGCCGCGCAACACTGGATATGGAGGCCAAACTTCATGTCCAGGCCCCCTCCTCTGACAGGAGGAAAGGTGCCTTCCCTCGTGGTGGTAGAAAGGGAAAGGCAGCCTTCACACATGCAGGATCTGTGTCAGCTTCTGATTTAGATTCCCAGGCTGATACACCATCAGCTGGGACTGGATCCGCTGCTGAAACAGATGTTGCAGCGGCCCTGACTCAGGCTGTTTTGGGAGTTTGCAGCAGCAGAAGAAGTTCTCTCCCACCACAGCCTCAGCCAGTGCAAAGGGGAAGGATAAGGGACGTCGGCCTTCCTCCTCCCAGCACCCTAACTTACCTAAAGACGTCCATATGCCAGCTGACCCTCTCAATCCCTCCATTCTCCCCTGGCATGACCTCAAGATCCAGGAGGGAGTGTGGAGACGAAGAAAGGAACGAGGGGTCTGCCTGAGGTGTGAGGGACAACACTTTTTAAAGGACTGCCCTTACATGCCAGGCCCAGGATAGTCAAAAAACTGAAACAGAACCTGGGGACTGCAGTTCCCCCCAGTGCTGCACCTTCATCTGCACAGGTGGATGAGCTGTTTCAGTTGAGACTGCATGTGATTGTGTGAGTTTGGGGACTGCGCGGGCAGCATCCTTTTGCTGTGAGGATCCTGACCCGGATCAGGACCCGGGGAAGGATGAGCTTCAGGCACTTGTTGCTTTCTTCTTCCACCTGAAGGAACAAAAGAAGCACAAGTCTGATCTCATCCTACTTCGGCCCCTGATCAACCACATCACGATCAAAGGGCTGTTGGATTGTGGAGCCACCAGGAACTTTATATCTCCCAGTGCTGTTAAGAAACTGCATCTGGGGATGAAAGTTCAGCAGCTGCAGCAACCTTTGCTGGTCAGAATAGGTGACTCCACAGTGCTCACCATCAGGGAGAAGGTCAGGGCTATCCCTGTAACCTTCGATAGTGTTGGAGAAGTTAGACACAGTCTGAACTTCTACATATTCCCTGACCTACCCTTTGACCTGGTGTTCTCTATGCAGTGGTTGAAGGCAGTCAACCCAAGGATCGACTGGCAGATCCCAAAGGTTGAACTACCAAACAGCCAGGGGGTGTATCAGCCATGCATGATTGTTGTTGATCACCACCCTAAGACTTCTTGCTACTGCTTGAGAGCGAGAGAGTTCTATTCTCTCTCGCGCCAGTACGACCATGAGCGTCTGTTCATAGCTCTGGTCAAGCAGACTGACGTTCCCCCTGTTTCCTGTCCTCCTGAGGTACATCAGGTTGTGGATCAGTACGCTGATCTGATGCAGGAGCCCTTTGGACTACCCAACCGGCCAACCAAGCATCGCATCGAGCTACTACCTGGAGCAGTCCCTCCTAAGGGACGAGTCTACAGGATGTCCCCTGCTGAGCTCGAGGAGCTCAGAAAGCAGCTTGAGACCCTTACCAGCAAGGGCTGGATCAGACCCAGCATTTCTGAATTCGGTGCACCCGTTCTCTTTGTACCCAAAGGGAATGGCGAGTTCAGAATGTGCATTGACTACAGGGGTCTCAACAAGATCACTAGGAAGAGTACAGAGCCACTTCCTATGATCGATGACCTCCTGGATATGGTGCAGGGCTGCACATTGTTCAGCAAAGTCGACCTCAAATCTGGCTACCACCAGATTGAGATGGTAGAGGAGGATGTCTACAAGACAGCCTTCAAGACCAGGTATGAGACTTACGAGTTCCTGGTCATGCCATTTGGACTTTGCAACGCCCCAGGTACCTTCCAGACAGAGATGCACCGCATCTTCAGGCCTTACCTGGGCAAGTTTATGGTTGTCTACCTGAATGATATCCTGGTATTCAGCAAAACTGCCAGGGAACATGCGGAGCACTTGGCTTTGGTCCTTCAGCCGTTACGCGACAACCAGTATAAGATCAACAGAGAGAAGTCCTTTTTTGGAGTTCCCTCTGTCATCTATCTGGGTCACGTAATCTCTGGAGACGGTCGGGCTCCTGAAGCAGCCAAGATTGCTGCTATTCAGGAGTGGCCACATCCACAGACAGTAAGGGATGTCAGGTCCTTCATGGGTTTAGCCTCTTACTACAAAAAGTTTGTCAGGAACTTTTTTGCAGTGGCTGCACCCCTGACCAACCTAACAAAGAAAGACACTCCTTTTTTTTGGTCCCTTCCCTGTCAGTTGGCCTTCACACGACTCAAGAAGGCCTTGACTCGTGCACCAGTGCTGAAGTTACCTGACCCCACTTTGCCATTTATCCTGATCACTGACGCTAGTCGGTATGGCATTGGGGCAGTTCTTCAGCAGGATGATCGGAATGGTCTACGAACTATAGAGTTTATGAGTAAGAAGATCAAAACTCAAAAGCTCCAGGACTCCACCTACGAGAAAGAGCTATATGCTCTTGTATGTGCCCTGAAACATTGGAAACACTTTCTCCTGGGAAGACACTTCAAGACCTTTTCAGATCACTCCACCCTACGGTGGATGAAGTCCCAGGGAGAGTTGAATGATAAGTTGGCACGGTACATTCAGTTCATAGACATGTTTGACTTTGAATTGAAACATAAGAAGGGCTGCTACAACAAGGTAGCAGATGCCCTCTCTCGTAGACCTGACGCTTTTGCAATGATCTCCTCTACTCACTCCTTTGGAGAGGAGACCCGTCAGACCATCGCTCATCTACTGCCTCAGGACCCGACTTTCGGACCCATAGTCAGGAATCTGCAAGCAGATCCTAACTCTGAACCAGGCTATGCTCTGAGTTCAGATCTGCTGTACACTTACAACAGAGGGGAGGAGCGCTTGTGCATTCCCCAAGACCAGCGGCTCAGGACACTACTGATGTCATAGTGTCATGACGCCCCGTGGACATTTTGGGTTCCTAAGGTCATATGCAGCCCTGTCACAGCGCTTCTTCTGGAAGGAGATGTGGAGTGATATGCTGCACTATGTGGAAACCTGCGAGCTCTACCAAAGGAATAAGGTCCAGCGTAGGCCTCCTTTGGGACTGCTCAAACCCTTACCCATACCTGATGGCCCTGCTGAATCTGTGTCGATAGACTTCACAGATTTAGGCAAGCCCACCCCTCGTGGCATGCGTGAGGTTATGGTCTGCGTGGATAGGTTCTCCACGTACGCAGAGTTCATCCCCTTGCCAGAAGTGGCCAAAGTCCCGACTGTGAGAGCAACCTTTTCAGAGAGGTGGGTTACACACCATGGACCGCCCACTTCTATAGTCAGTGACCGAGACCCCCGATTTTGTAGCGATGAGTGGCAGTCCTACTGTAAGGACTATCTACACTCACGATTGGGCATGACTTCTGGTCATCATCCTGAAGCCAATGGTCTGGCTGAAGTGATGAACCAAGTCTTATTCCAACTGCTGCGTCCTGTCATCTATCCAGATCAGCAGGATTGGGATCTTCACTTGGCTCGAGCACAGCTTATGTATAACATGTTTGTCCATTCCTCGACTGGGTTCAGTCCATACCGGTTGCACTGGGGACGTGAACCACGACAGCCTCTCGATGACATCATCGACAAGGCCAAGACAGACCTGACACCAGGCACCGCAGAGTTCACCAGACGTTACCGCATAGATGTGGAAAGAGCACGGGCGAACTTGTTCAAAGCCCAAAAGGCAATGATTGAACAAGCTAACCGCCACAGGCGGCCTTCCCCCATCCGTACTGGTGATCATGTATGGGTAGCCAGTTCTGAGCTGTCGAGGGAGGAGGATATATCCCCCAAGTTGTTGCCTCGTTATCTGGGTCCATGGCAGGTCAGTGGGGGCCGACCCGTTTGGCCCATCCTACTTCATTGACATCCCGCTGCATCTACGGACCTATCCGGTCTTTCATGCATCTAAGTTGTTGCCATTCACCCCGGCTGATGCATTCCCAGACCGGCCTCCTCAATTTGGTCCACCAATCCCTGGCAAGGGATATGACGTGGAGTGGATTGAGGATGAGTGGGGCACAGGCCCCGATCGGCAGTATCTTGTGAGGTGCGCATTCCAACCTCCTTCTGAGAACAGATGGTTCTACAGAAGGGAACTTCTCAAGAAAGTGAAGTCAGTTGTTTTACGATATGAAGTGGCTCAGAAGGGCAACCTTCCTTGCCGTTCTACATCCCTAGCTCGGAGGTCCTCGCTCCCCGGGGGGGTAAGCCTGCAATGACTTGCTGATTTCTACTGTCGAGACTAACTGCGAGGCTGTACATTACAGCAGTAGGATAGATTCGTAATTTTGTTTGGATGAGGGCTAACCGAGAGACGTACCTGTAAGGAAAATTCGTGAGGGACATATTTGCAAATATGAGGAAAATAGGCCCAGCAGTACTTCGATTTTCCTACAGCTATCTTCACTGCGT
>BFEA01000611.1:771992-784906 GCA_003427395.1 Chara braunii | reverse complement strand
AGAGAGAGAGAGAGAGAGAGAGAGAGAGAGAGAGAGAGAGAGAGAGAGGAAGAGAGAGTTGAGGAGGATGGACGTGGATTTGCGGTTTCTTTGTCTCTTCCCCCCTCTTCACCTGTGTACATACATTTTGATTACGGCTCCGGGCGGTTTGCCCGTTCTTATTTTCGTTTCGGCTTTCTGAAATCTGGGCTTGGATTTTTGCTCACGTTTGTCTTCTCGATGTCCGCTTTTGCTTACATTCTGTGTATGATTGTCGAATGTATGGATGTATGAACGTGTGGATGTGTGGACGATACGCCTGCTTGTATATCTGTTTGCTAAGAACCCCTGTCCTTGCTTTTCGTTTGTAACAAATCTTTGCCCACACCTGATGCAGTTGTAGATGGGATAAGAATCTCGCCCCGATAGCGATTTTGTTCTCATTTTTGCTTGTCTCATGATGAGGGTTGTGATATGGTTGCATCTTGCATAATCCGAAGCAATTAAACGATCCGAGGTCTGGCTCCGCGAACGCCACGCGAGAACACGTGTAAACGCGGCCCGAGTCGCGCCCTTACACGCATTCCCGTACGTCGATTCGCCCACCCAAAAAGATTTGAGGCGGAACCGTCATCCCGTACGAGCACGCTGAGGCGCCACTGAGACGGCCTGTCCTACACGTGCTCGTGCGCGGTGACGATATCCCCACCTGCGCTATCCCATCGGCAATAATACCATGACGCGATCTTGGGGCTCTGACTCGTCCTATGACCCGGACTATTTCACCCGTATAATAAACGAGCTCATAAGGACGCGATACCCTTGTCACACGGAGAATTGGCTATGTCCGCGGGAATTCCAYTGTGCCACCACTAGCGACCCTCGGTACTCCGATTTCCCTTCCCCCGACCACACCTACTACTTCACCCACCCGGGATTCGTTGAGATCACCACCAGTTTTCCTCCTTTCCGCCTCCTTCTCCCGTATCATCAACTCAGTGTTGTTCCGTGGCCGGCCATAGCCCCCTATTGGCCCGACACGTTTTGTGTGAATTGTCGACATTGCGGCGAACAGAGAACTCCGGAATTCCGAAGGCCTTACCCAGGCACGCGGCGACCTACGCCACGTGGCGGCCCCCGATGGCCTAACTTTTCGGGACCGCCTCCACCGTGGAGGGATTTCCCCATAAACTGTCGCCCACAGTGCCCCGGCCCCATCGGGCCTTGAGTCCCCTGCGCACGCGCCCCTTTTTCACCCAATTGCATTCATATCCTTAAGACTCCCCCACTTTCCCAAGAATACTTGGCACACCCCTTTTCGCAATTCCAGGCCCACACTCCACTCCGATGAGGAAGGCGCGCTGGGCGTGAGGTTGGTATCGGAGCCCAACATGTGGTTAGGGTCTTAGGATTGATACCACGTTAATTAAGCGACCTGGCTAATCGTGGGCAACCTCGCCCTCAGAACGCGTATAGACGCGACCCTATTGTCACCAGAAGCAGATCGGCTAACCGACGAGCAGCCAATATGGCTGCCAACGTGCAAAATCCAGTTCCGCAACAAAATGCTAACCCACCTAATCAACCTGCCCCACGTGCACGAGCTCCCATGTCGCCACCAGATCTCTGTCTATTTGATCTGGTGCACCATCTCGCAGGAGCATGGCTGGCCATGCTTAGAGCACAGCAGTACGATGGTCACGAAGCACAGATCAACATTCCGGCTCGAATGGGAGGAGACGCTCATCACTGGTATAGTACCTATGTGTGGGTGGACCTCCCGACCTTTGAACGAGATTTCATGAATCGATTTGATTATGTCCACCCTGAGCAAGCGCTGTACATGATCAAGGACCGAGTGTAAAAACCGCTCGAATCCATCGCGGAATATCGAAACCGGTTCTACCGAATGTTCGTAAAAACTGAGCGAGGTGAGCAAGTAGGGAGAGATCTGTTCATTGACGGACTCCGCAGTCGAACAATAAGGGCTAAGTTGCGAAAGCAGTTTTCCCCCATCACCCATACGCTACAACAAACTATGGCTGCTGCGGAAGAAATGGAACGGAAGTTCGCAATGAACTTCCTGGAAGGAGAAGATTACCCTAGGTACGGAGATTCGACCGAGCTCGCTCGAGCAAGAGCAGAGCTGGCTGCTTTACAAAACAAATTTGAAAACATGGGGTTTGTATCAGGACCTGTCACCTATATGGAACAGATAGGCCCCAAACGAGTAATCCTAAGTGAGACTCCAAGCATCTCTGCTCCTATGATGCCCCCGCCTGTCAGGACATTACCCCCGCCGCCGGTAGAGGCTCCTGTACGATCAAACGAATCGGCGGTCATTTTTGAACTAACCAAAACTTTGATTAGTTTGATCCAAGAAAGCAAAAAGGAACAGCGAGAGCACAATGCTCGGTTGGAAGCCATGATGAGGAACATGCGACCTATTGCGGTGCGTGCCCCTCCGATGCAACAAGGATTAGCCCCTGCCCCTGCTCTCGGAGGAGCTGCGAACAATCTGAATTTTTGCTACGCCTGTCATCAGCCCGGACATCTAGCCCGTGATTGCCCCCACCGACCCCCACAACAGCAGATCGGAGTCGCACCTATGGCTGCGGCCCCCATCGCCAACGGACCTGGACGAGTCGGAGCCTTGATGGAAGAAGTAGAGGGTGGGGGAAGTGCCCTGGCCACCACGGAAGAGGCCGCCGAGCTTATTCCGCTAGATCAGTACGTATCGCTGGGATATCTTGGGCTAGGAATGATCGGAACAATCAGACCAGCGCCATAACCAAAAGAGATGGCGGAGTGGCGACCGTCCTTTGGAGAAATGGAGTCGGGAGGACCCACCTTCGTCACAAGGGAGATCGATGTATTAAACATCATCCGAGCATTGGACCATCGGATTCCCCTTCCGATCGGTCATCTACTCTCGATCTCCGAGCAAGCCAATGAGCGAATGTTACAGCACTATAAAGCGAATCGAAAGCGATTCGCTCTCGCCCGAGCACCAAACGTAAAAGTCAAAGGCCCCGCGTCGGAAGAAGACCCAACAAGCACTCCGGATCCGATACGGTTAGGATTAATTCAGAAAGACGATCATTTCCTACGGATTAAACCCATTCCGTGGAAATCGGCAAAGTGCGATATAGAAATTTGGGGAATTCCTTACAACGCAATTATAGACTCGGGAGCAGCTGTGTTGGCTATTTCACTGAGAGTGGTCGAAAGGGTAGGCAGGAAAAAACGATCTGATCATGCTCACAGAGAAAGATCAGCTCGTTTCGGCAGATGAGGAAAAAATTAAAACTGTGGGGAGAATGACCAACGTCGTCTTCCGACTAGGAAAAGTACACGCGCTTGGGGATATCGTAGTACTAGATGTTAATACGTACGACGTTCTTTTCAGACTTCCTTCTCTTGTGGCGTTACGAGCAAACCTGGATTTCGAACGACGAGCGATCGTCCTCCGAAATACAGGAGGAAACCCCTACGCTGTGCCCATGCGATTGACCCTTCACACTGCTATTAACGCGGTTCCACGGGTTTCGCCGATAATGGCAGAGACTCTCCGCATGATCTCCTGGGACGAACCCGCATAAGGAAAGTCATCAACTGAAGATGCGGAGAGCAGTGACGAGGATGATCCGGAGATCTTGAAATTGGCACGACAACGTGTTTGTTACCCACCGCCCAAAACGATAGCGAGAACGATGCAACTGACCAGCCGAAAAATTCAAAGGACCAAGGCGATGATCTTGGGAGAGCCCCTCGTGCAGATTTTGAGGATGGTCGACTCTTTGGAACTCCCTCAAACTCTGTACGAAGGGATCGCCCCTCTCCTCGTCAGGTACAGCGACAAAAAACATTTTTGCGACATTACAGAACTACCTAAGTCTTTACTAACATCGGCTAAAGAAGTGAGATTCTTGCGCTTGGGGGCGGAAGCAAGCTCTCTGGAACCCCCTGCGCATTTCGAAGAAGAGACAGACGGACTGGGGATAAAGATCACAACTAAGGAAGTGCCATGGCAGGATGTTTGTGACGGGATTACCCCGGAAGGACACGTGGCAATCCGAGAAGAAGATGCTCAGATGATGGTCACGGTGTTCTCCTGGCGATCGGATCATTCATTCATATCGGCGCCTCCACCCGATTTGACAAAACAGGCGAATACGAAACAGATTGACGTTCGGATCTGGGACCAACTTTTCGAACTGCACGTTCCACAATATGTGCCGGATGAAATCCACCGGGTAATCGCAGATATTCTAACGGAATACGAAGGAGCAATTGGTGTGTCGGACACTGACATCGGGTTGTCGTTAGTAATCCAACATGAAATTCAGACAGGAAATCACTCCCCAATTCATTGCAAACCTTATCGTTATTCCTTGATTGAACGCAAAAAGGCTCTCGAACGAATTCGGGAGTCGAAGCCAGTGGTTGGATTGAACCCGCTATCGCACCTTGGTCCTTTCCCGTAGTATTAGTGCCGAAGAAAAACGGAGCGATTCGCATTTGCATTGATTATCGCAAGCTGAATGAGATCACGATCAAAGATGTGTATCCCCTCCCCTGGATTGATGATCTGTTGGATGCGATTGGGTGCGCTAATTATTTCAGCAAGTTTGATATTCAGCATGGCTTCCATCATATTCTGGTAAGGGAAGAAGATCGACCGAAAACGGCCTTTGTGTTGTTTGAGGGTACGTGGCAGTGGGTTTGGTGTCCGATGGGAGTTTGCAATGCGCTTGCCACGTTTCAGCGAGCAATGAACATGACGTTCCAGAATTTCGTCAACAAGACACGGCTGACGCAAGGGATGATTAACTTTTGTGCGATCGTGTACATGGACGATATCCTGGTCTATTCGGAAACCTATCACGGGTTTGCGCAACATATTGAATGGACATTGGGCGCACTGAGAGATGTTGGGTTCAAGATTGCGCTGGAGGGAAAAAGCGAATTTTTCCTCTCGAAAATTTCGTTCTTGGGCTACGTCGTGACACGTGGAGGATTGCGGCCGGACTTGAGAAAAGTTGCGGCGGTGAAGGAAGCCCCGGTTCCCACGTCACTGACGCAGGTTCGAGCCTTCTTGGGGCTGGCGTCGTACTATCAGCGCTTCATCAAGGGCTTTGCCACGATTGCACGACCGCTAACGAATCTGTTACGGAAGGACCAGCCTCTCAGTTGGGACGCGGAGTATCAGCAGGCCTTTGCAACCCTCAAAGACGCTCTGGCAACGACCCCTATTTTGATTCGGCCGGACCCCTCGAAGCAGTTTATCCTCATCACGGACTAGCAACCGGAAGCTATTTCCGCTATTTTAGCCCAGAAGGGGAACGATGGTCGAGAACACGTCATCGAGTACGCGTCTCGAACCGTACCGGACGAACGAAGAAACGACTCCGCACCTCAAGGCGAGTGCTATGCGGTAGTTTGGGGAATCCAATACTTCCATCTGTATCTCTACGGACATAAGTTTTGCCTTGTAACGGATCACGAGCCTCTGTTGGCGTTGAAGAAGCTCACCAACTACACGGGCATGATTGGCCGTTGGGCGGTGCGATTGCAAGAATACGACTTCGATATCGTCCATCGAAAGACAGAGCGACACGGCAACGCGGACGGGCTGACACGTCTGCATTGACCTGCCAAGGTACCAAAGGGCGAGGAAATTACACCGTGGAAGGAGCCGGATTTGACCAACGAGCCTAAGTACGAACAGGTGGCAGTCCTCCCACGTGGCAAGAAGCAAAACGGTAGCGATGGGTGACGGAGGTAACCCCACTACCCCTCTCTCCCCCCATTCCTCTTCGTCTCTTCTCTCCCTGGCCGACAAATTTTGCTATTTTTGCGAAGCCATCTCCCGCGTATACTCGGTCTCCACGTGTCCTAACAGAGAAGGGTATGTCGATTGGATAGATTGTCGACAGTGCGTCGCACGAGCCCATAGCTCGTGCATCCAATACAGAAACGATAGTAAACCGTGGTTGTGCCCCTTGTGCCGGACCAACAAGATTCCGACCGAGGCTCACTTTTTGGATGCCACGTCAGAAGGATTGGAAAAGACCCGGAAGTTTAGCAGGGCCGAAGTATGGACGGATATTGCCTTGATTGCCACCCTAGTAGGTAACCCCCTCCAGGATTTCACTAAGGAAGATCGGAGGAGGGCCAAGGAAAGGGCTCGGGATTATCGATGGATAGAAGGTAGATTAGAAAAACGAAAAATGGACGGTAGTGGGATTTGGATGGTAGTGCCGCATCCGTTCATGCGGTACGACTGGGTTAAGACAGCCCACGAGGAAACTGCGGCTCATTTTGCCGTACGAATCACGGAGTCCACTATCGACAAAAATGAGTGGTATTGGTCCAATATCCGCGACGATGTGAAATACATTGTCGCCAACTGTCAGGTCTGCGCCGCTGACAAGGCGCCGATTCAGCCGCCAAGATCGATAGTGCCCACGGTTGTTGAACGTCCATTTCAAAGAGTGAGCATGGACACTACCGACATAGTGGTGCCCCCTGGCCCTAATAGCTGCGAATATTCAGTCCTATTGGTATTTGTCGACCATTTCTCGAAATGGATCGAAGCGTATCCTTGTCGCACGCGGCAAGCCACGAAAATCGCGCGGTATGTCAACCGTTTCCTCGAGATGCATCAAGATACGGAAGAAATCCTGACCGACAACGGAGCTGAATTCAGGGGAGAAGTACTAAGGAATCTGGTCCTACATGGCGTCGCCATACGTAACACTGCACCCCATATGTCCCAATCTAATGGACTGGTCGAAAACGCTAACCGGGTGATAAAGACGGCGTTGGGACGTAACATCGTGGCACGGAATCCGAGACCCTGGCCCGATATCGTCGATCACATCCTGGCGGTCCATCGCGGAACGCCCCACGAATCGACGGGGCTGAGCCCCTTCCAATTAAGGACCAATAGCGTCGCTTGCGTTTCGATACCAAGCCTCCCGGACGAATCTACAGTGAACCGACGTCCCACCAGGGCCACGGCTAGGGACAAGGCCAAACGGCACCTAGAGCTAATGGCACGGTCACTGCCCAGGCTAGCCTGAAAACGACAGAAAATGACCGAACTAGCCCAAGGCCGACAGATCCGGAGCTATGAGGCCCGAAATGGGAATGCGGGTCCACGGCCCAGTACAAATTGGGGGACGTGGTGCAGGTGAGGAAATGTGCTTGCCAGGGTAAGTTAGCGCCACGATTCTTCGGGCGATATCGAGTGATCGAGCTCGGCCCCAATGACGTGGACACTGTGCGTCTCACCCCGGAAGCCTCTGCCAGCCGATCGGCCCGCCCGATCACACGCCATGTGTCCTATCTTCACCTCCTCCCCTCTGCTCCGTCTCCTTCTCCCTCAATCTCTCCTTCTGAAGAAGCCGAAGACGATGACTCTGACTCTCTGCCATCCCCCTCTTCCTCTTGCTCCCTCTCTGCCTCTCCGTCTCCATCGCCATCGCCATGACTTTTCTGGAGGAAAGAGCCCTCAGCGAAGCATCGCTTGCACCCCGTAATCGATTGATGATCCGAGAAGTTTATCATCCCCATCTCAGTCCAGATCTTCGGCGGCTTGCGCACTTTTTCTGCACGGAGGCGTGTATGTAGCGGCGGTGTTCAGAATCGAGGGCCGGCCCAACGCAGTGGTACTAGCCGAGGCAGTAGCAGTTCATCAGCGAGCGGTGCCAGGCGTCAGCCGCATATCGGTCATCATCAACTTCCGTGGCTAACTCTCCACGCTCCTCCCTTTACGACACACGGTCGCGCCGACACGAGCGATCGAATACGACGGCCTTCAGATGTACCAGCATGATCCGCCGGCAGTTCTCCCTGTTGTTGTTCCCTTCCCTCGCCCCCAATGAGTTTCTCTCCGATCTCCGTTTTTTATCTCCCCTCCACCTTCCCCACCTTCTGGCAGTCCGATATCCATCCTCGCCTTTCCTGCTGTCTAGCGACCCTTGTTGTCCCCGACATTCATCCCCCACACTGGGAACTGTGGCGCGAAGACTTCGTCGAGCTTTCACTGTGCTTGGTCGAGGCACGGCTGACGTGGACCGAGGACAAGGAGCGCCCGCCTTGCATAGAGCGCCTGGAGTTGCTGTTCATCCAGGCTTGGCGAACCAACGTGGAGGGAGAACTCCTCGTGTTTCTGTTCGGTATAGTACGGCCCGGACATCAGGAACTCATCGCGCAAGAGCTCGCGATCCCGGTAGCGCAGCTGGCGGACGATCTCCCTCTCGACATCATCTCGCAAGACGGCGAGCACCCGATTCCTCATGTGCTTTCTCGCACGTTGACGCCGTATCTCCAGTGGTCGGCTTGTGTGCAGGGAGCCGCAGAGCGCATCCCGCCGTCGCAGCAGCAGTATTTGGATCCCAGGACGGTTTGTGATCCTGCCTTCTTCAGGCATCCAACGGCAGAGCAGCTTGCTGCCATTCGAGAGGAAGAAGAGGAGGGAGAAAGCACTGAGAGTGACGAAGGAGAAGACGAGCGGGAAGAAAGTGGGGAAAGCGACGAAGTACTCGGGGAAGAGGACGAAACCCCCGAAGAAGGAAGCTATAGCGAGCATAGCGAGGGGGAGCTGAGCGAAGAAGAAGAAGAAGAAGAAGAAGGAGAAGAGGAGAACGAAGAAGGACCTGTGGAATCGGAGTGGGAAGCTGTGCCGGAAGAAGCGCTGCGCACGGGCACGGAGGCTGAAGATTGGGAGGCGGCCCGCAAAAGAGAAGAAACCACGGCCGGGACGAGGGAACTAGAGTTTGTGAGCGGGGCAAGCTTGCACGTCCACGACGACCCAAACCAAGATCCGGAGCCGCCCCGACCAGAACATGGCGACCTCACGGCCACGACTCCGACCCCATCAACACGGCGACGGAGTCGATCCCCCTCCTCCCCAACCCGTCCCCCAGTTCGCCGACGTACCGATACGGGTGATAGGCCTTCGTCCCCGATTACTCTCTCGCCGTCCTCTTGACTACCTCACCCTCCGCCAGCTCACCACCCCCATCACGTTCCCCTCCAACCCGTTTCCCCGCGATACCTTCCGCTACTTCTATGCTGCTCGCCTCGCTGTAGTAGTGCACCCCCACCCCTCCATTCAGTGCGCCGTCCCAACCTTCTGCCTCCATGTTTTGCTCCTTAGTGCCGCATGGCGAGGCCATAATATGATCGAGGTTTATTGCATAGTAACGGGGACCATCCCCGCCTGCGAAGATCCCGATCGTTTCCGCGCGGCACTTTTCCGAACTCTCACCACCCTCTATCCTGATTACCTCGCGTCCCTCCCTCGCACTGGCAACCGCTTCCCCCGTTTCCACCGCATCGTCCGCTACCAAGCGCTTCCAGAATCTGCAGCCGGGATGGAAAGGTTCCTGCCCCCGCTACCCATAAGCCCTCCACCCCGCCATGCCGCCATGCACCGTCTCCCTTTTCCCCTTCCAATTAATTATTGATGCAACCGGTAATGGATGCGTGTCGCGACGACGGCACGAGAAAGATCCCGTCCTTGGATCGTCGAAGAGCCCAATCTGAGGAACTAGTAGAAGAGCAGAGTTGCCACGTTGGATGACGTCCACACGCAATCGAACGGTAAGTGGCATACAGAGAATTGCTCTGTGTGTCGATCGATTAGAGAAATCGACACGTGTCAACAAGCAAGCAGGAGCTTGCTAAATTTTGGAACCCCCTGGGCGTCACATATGTGACGAACCACTTTCTGTAACGCGCGAGTTTCTACGCGGTTGCAACGAGGGGTCCTAAGCTGGGAAGATTGGGCCAATTACGGGAAATCGGGATCGGTGGAAAATTGCATCAGTACCCTTGCTTCTTCGTCTTTTTCGTCGCTTCTTCGGGGCTGGGTGTGTTCTGGGACGGCCGGTAGAATGGTTGGTCGGATGGATGTCTGGCGCGCCACCGCGCACGATATGAATAAATGTTGACGTCGTTTCTTTTGGTTCGGTTTTCGATCTTTTGGGCGCGGACATCGCGCGGGAAATTGCTTCGTTCTTTTTGAATTTGCTTTTGAATTTTTTTTTTCGAATTTTGTCGAGCCCCCCCCCGATGGCTCTCGGAATGATTTTGCTTTTTCGCATTAGATAGGAATTTAGGAATTCAGTAATTAGGATTTTTCCTGTCGCGCGGCGCCTTTTGTTTTCACGCTTCTTCATGCGGCTGCAACGGTACTCTGATTAGTGGGCACCCTTAATCGTATGTGTAACTGTAATTTTGGGCGGGCGCCATTGTAATTGTATCTCTCTTCTTGCACTTCGTCTCTCCCGCCATCCCTTTCTTTCTTTTGCTGAAATTTTGTAAGCCGCAGCCTGCATGCTCGGATCGATGCGTGGAGAAGGGTTACGTCCCCCACGCCGCGGCCGATCATGCAGAACGCAGGCGTCCTTTCTCTAACCCTCACTCTAAGTCCTAGTAATTCCGCGTTCTTCGCGCATGCATGCACGCTATAAATTTTGGCTGCGCGATTAGTGAGCTCTCTTAACCCGTTGTTGGAAGCCCGGGGTTGCGCGATCAGGAAGGGTCGRCACACGAGCGAAGTAAGAGGTGAGTAGAGTAGGAGTTGGGCGACCCGACGGGCTGGTGCCGAACACGCGGGATTGACGTGGGCCACGACGGACTGTGGGCACGGGCGAATCCGACGGGTGCGGGARGACTAAGCGGGGTGACAACTTCATGGGTTGGTGCGTGACGACGGACTGTCCGCATCGGAGAGAGAGAGAGAGAGAGAGAGAGAGAGAGAGAGAGAGAGAGAGAGAGAGAGAGAGAGAGAGAGAGAGAGAGAGAGAGAGAGAGAGAGAGAGTTGAGGAGGATGGAGGTGGATTTGCGGTTTCTTTGTCTCTTCCCCCCTCTTCACCTGTGTACATACATTTTGATTACGGCTCCGGGTGGTTTGCCCGTTCTTATTTTCGTTTCGGCTTTCTGAAATCTGGGCTTGGATTTTTGCTCACATTTGTCTTCGCGATGTCCACTTTTGCTTACATTCTGTGTATGATTGTCGAATGTATGGATGTATGAATGTGTGGATGTGTGGACGATACGCCTGCTTGTATATTTGTTTGCTAAGAACCCCTGTCCTTGCTTTTCGTTTGTAACAAATCTTTGCCCACACCTAATGCAACTGTAGATGGGATAAGAATCTCGCCCCGATAGCGATTTTGTTCTCGTTTTTGCTTGTCTCACGATGAGGGTTGTGATATGGTTGCATCTTGCATAATCCGAAGCAATTAAACGATCCGAGGTCTGGCTCCGCGAATGCCACGCGAGAACACGTGTAAACGCGGCCCAAGTCGCGCCCTTACACGCATTCCCGTACGTCGATTCGCCCACCCAAAAAGATTTGAGGCGGAACCGTCATCCCGTACGAGCACGCTGAGGCGCCACTGAGACGGCCTGTCCTACACGTGCTCGTGCGCGGTGACGATATCCCGACCTGCGCTATCCCATCGGCAATAATACCATGACGCGATCTTGGGGCTCTGACTCGTCCTATGACCCAGACTATTTCACCCCTATAATAAACGAGCTCATAAGGACACGATACCCTTGTCACACAGAGAGTCGGCTATGTCCGCGGGAATTCCACTGTGCCACCACTAGCAACCCTCGGTGCTTCGATTTCCCTTCCCCCGATCACACCTACTACTTCACCCACCCGGGATTCGTTGAGATCACCACCAGTTTCCCTCCTTTCCGCCTTCTTCTCCCGTATCATCAGCTCAGTGTTGTTCCGTGGCCGGCCATAGCCCCCTATTGGCCCGACACGTTTTGTGTGAATTGCCGACGTTGTGGCGAATTGTTGTACCACAGTGAGGGGAAAACAGACTAGCAACAGCAGGGCTTGTAAAAGGGGTAAGATTCAATAGCAGGGCTTGTACAAGGGGTACGATTCAATAGCAGGGCTTGTACAAGGGTTAAGATTCAATAGCAGGGCAGAGGGTGTCAGTTCCAAGGGTATATACGTACACAGCACAAGAAAGTGTAGCCTAGTGGGAGTTGGGGGGGGGGGCGTGGGGGAAAGGGGGAAAACAAAAAACAAAAACAAAAAAAGTGTAGCATAGTGGAGGTTAAAGTTTGAAATTTGGTATTAGGCCCTTTTATTATTAAAAAAAAAAAAAAAAAAAAAGTTTGAAATTTGGTAGTAAGGCAAAGATTCATCCTAGGAACATAACACACTAGGGCTGTCAGATACACTTGGGCAGCTAGAGCAGTATGAGCCATCAATCTTCCGGACCTCAAATCGGTACAACAACAAAAAACAACAATGGCGATAACAACGCTGATAATGGCAATAACAACGCTAACGATGGCGGTTATGAGGATGACAATATCCGCAATAACAACGAAGGAGCAGGTGGAGGAGGACGAGGAGGAGGACGAGAAACAGGACAATAACAAGACGTTGGTGGTGTCCTTCGGGACATCTGTTAAAATTGGAACGATACAGAGAAATTGATTAGCATGGCCCCTGCACAAGGAATGACACGCATAAATCAAGAATGGTAAAAAAAAAAAAAAAAAAAAAAAAAAAAAAAAAAAAAAAAAAAAAAAAAAAAGTCGGCGGTGGTGGTAGTGGTCTAGTTAGTTACACGTAAAAGAAGATATCCATTTTTTATTTTTTACGAAGCGTGAGGAGGGTGAGGCATAAGGTCAGTCCAGAGTGTAGGATCTCCCGCATATGGGGAAAAAAAAAAAAAAAAAAAAAAAAAAGGTCAGTCCAGAGTGAGGTAAAAAGGGAAGTGCAGGGCCCTGGACCCATTAGCGAAGTATTCTACCCCACTTCGTTCACGATTTCGATCACGTGTGGCCTCGAGTGACACAGTACGACCGTCCAATAGATCGGATCTCGACGGCCTGGTAGTTTCCGAGTGGGGACTGTAAAGATGCCCACCTCCCTCCC
>BFEA01000611.1:741755-765778 GCA_003427395.1 Chara braunii | reverse complement strand
CAACAGTCTGTAGAATCCCCTCACTGATTACACTGTAAGTGATAATCCACCTTAACCAAAATCAAAGTAGACTATCACTCACCCACACCAGATGGAAAACTCTACAGACTGTCGGTTCATATATATATATATATCGTCACAAACAGAATATATATATATATATATATCTTTGTGACGATATATATATATATATGTGTGTGTGTATATTTATATATATATATTGTCACACTAGAAATTGGAGCGCAAAGGCGGAAAAAGACAAAACAAGAAAAAGAAAAGGAAGGAAGGAAGGAAAGCCCCACCTGTTCGTCACCTCTTACGTACAAGGCCAGCCACGTGGATGACAGGTTGAGCGCTGGCTGCCCCCTATATATATTCTGTTTGTGACGATATATCGTCAAATAGAACTGCCCGGTAAACCGTAGGCAGAGAGGGAGAAGAGGACAACGATATATATATATGTGTATATATTTATATTGTATATATTTATATATATCATATATCGTCAAATAGAACTGCCCGGTAAACCGTAGGCAGAGAGGGAGAAGAGGACAACAAACGAGGGGCTGTGACAAACTGTTTCGTCGGAGTTTCACCGACTCATCAGGAGGCTGAACCCTCATATATGTATATGTGGGCGGCCTTGTACGCAAGAGGTTCTGAAAAAAGAAAAAAAGAAAAAAAAAAGAAGGTTCTGAACAGGGGAAGTTTAAGGAAGAAGATAAAGAAAATGATTTCATTTTTCTTGTTTTCTTTATGTTTTTCTTCGCTTTTGCGCTCTGATATCTTGTGACAATATATATATCCCAGAAGGTTAAAAAAAAACGTCACCTACAAAAATTAGATTAAAAGCGGTTGAAAAATAAAAATAAAAATAAAATTCAAATTCTACCTAGGCTACCAGCCGTGGCCGCCCGGGTCACCGTGCTTTCCGGGCGGCACGGCCGTACTACGTTATGCAGAAAAATAAACTGAACAACTTTTGCCCCACGACCACATCGAAATTCTTTACCAAATGTAAATAGTTTTAAAAAAAAATGATTTTTTTTATTTTTTATTTTTGGCCCGGCCGGGCAAGTGGTCCCGGGTGATAGCCCAAAATTATACTCATATCGCGTGGCACAGGCGGCAGAGTAGCATACCATCATCGTCATCATCTTCTCTTTTTTTTCTTTTCTTTTTCCCCCCCCTCCATTTACCATTCTTCTCTTCTTTCTTTTTTTCCAAGCGACGCTTAAAAAAAAAAAAAAAAAAAAGAAAGCAACGCTTGATCCGATTTCCAGCACGCGGAGGTGCTGCTCCCCTTCGAGGGTTGCCGGTACCCACCCCCCTTTTAAAGTGTCTTTTTTTTTTTTTGCTTTTTTTTTTGAAGCGACGCTGTTTGCAAGAAAAAAAAAAAGGAAAAAAAAAAACATATCATCATCATTCAGGCCAACAAGTAATTGTCGAGAGCTGAGAACGGCGGGTTAAATTAAAAAAGAAAAAAACTAGAGAAAGATATTCGGAACCAATTTCCTTCTTACCCTCCTGGCTCGGGAAAAAAAAAAAAAAAAAAAAAAAAAGATATGAAAAAGCTTTCAACCGACAACCGACAACCGACAATAGCATGATGAAGGGGCGCACCTTTACAGCTAAAACAAATATTACGAAGCGGCGGTGCACCGTTAGAGGTAAAACAAATTTACAAAGAAGTCCGAGGAAGTCGCAAAGAAATACCAAGAAGTCCGAACAAGAATAAATAGGAGGAGGAGGAGGAGGAGGAGGAGGACAAAGACGGAAAAGAGGGAGGGAGGAGGAGGAGGAGGAGGAGGACAAAGACGAAAACGAGGGAGGAGGGAGGAGGAGGAGGAGGAGGAGGACAGAGACGGAAAAGAGGGAGGGAGGAGGAGGAAGAGGACAAGAGAAAAAGAAGGCGGAGGAGGAGGAGGAGGAGGAGGAGAAAGACGAAAAAGAAGGGAGGAAGACGACAAAGGGGAAGGAGGAGGAGGAGGAGGAGGAGGAGGAGGAGGAGGAGGAGAGGGAAGAGGAAGAGGACACAAGAAAAAGAAGGCGAAGGAGGAGGAGGAGGAGGAGGAGGAGAAAGACGAAAAAGGAGGAAGAGGACAAAGGGGAAGGAGGAAGAGGAGAGGGAAGAGGAAGAGGACGAAGAAGAAGAAGAAGAAGAAGAAGAAGAAGAAGCAGAAGCAGAAGCAGAAGCAGAAGCAGAAGAAGAAGAAGAGGCAGAAGAAGAAGAAGGAGGACGGGGAGGGGGCAGAAGCAGAAGAAGAAGAAGAGGCAGAAGAAGAAGAAGAAGGAGGAGGACGAGGAGGGGGAGGAGGATGAGGACAAAAAAGGAGAAGAAGAAGAAGAAGAAGAAGGATAAACAGAGAGATGTCACATCCAGCAGTGAATCGTGCTCTGTATCTATGCGCTACTGTTGGCAGCAACCAACGCAGACGACAGCTGCGCGCGCAAATGCCACCGCCCATACTTTTTCCGTCATCCTACTTCGCTGTGTTTTTTTTGAAGAGGCTGGACCTCAAACCTAGATTTTGAATTGGGTAAAAGAGCCCTTGATCCGATCACCTCTTCTCTCATTCCGAAGGGGTAAGGGAGGCGAAAGGGAGGGGTGAAGGAGATGGCGGGGTGGTTGGGGGGGTAGAACACGACCTTGTTGGGTTTAGCAGGCAGCTGGATGAGGCTCGCGTGGAGGGTTTAAGACCAGCATGAACAGAGAGCAGCAAATGGGCCAGATGGGACATGACCCACCCACGGCTTCCGATAGGAAACAGTAATGGAGCGAAAGGGGGAGGGGGGAGGGAGAGAGAAGAGAGAGAAGGGGAGAAGAGGGATTGTTTAACTCTAGTTGCGAACGTATATATAGAGAGAGAGAGAAAGAGAGAAGAGGGGAAGAGGATGACTCGTTTCAACTGCAGGTGCAAAGATATAGCCCAGACAGGTTTTGAGGTAGCTTCTTTTTTCTAGCGATATTCCCTTCCCCCCTGGCCCCCTGCGCCCCCCCCCATCGTCCTTTCCCTCCGAACCAAATTACCTCTCGCTAAAAGAGCTACAGTAGGCAGCCAGTGCAGCTGATGAGCTCTATCTAAATTAGGGTTCAACTTGGTATTGGGGATGTAAGCAGAATTCGGCGAGTTCTTTGTAGAACGAGGAAGCAGAGGAAGCTCAAGACGTTGTTGACGTCAAAAGCAGGTTAGCAAGGGGGAGAGGGGGGGGGGTAAAGGAGGTTGGGGGGGGGGGGGAAGGAGCACGTATCCTAGCCGAAGTCTCTGAGGAGGAGGAGGAGGAGGTGGTGGAGGAGGTGGAGGAGGAGGTTGGCCAAGACACAATTGGTCCAGGTACGGATTTGGGTCCTGATGCTGGTCCAGGTTCATTCGGTATCGCCAGTGACACAGATGGTGTTGTATAATAGCTTAAACCCCCAGCCGTGCTAGGGCGTGGGCCAGCAGCTTTCCATTCGTGGCTCGAGGAAGGGAGAGAAGAAACAGGGGAGGAGGACACAGACAAAGAGGAGGAAGGGGAGGAGGAGGAGGAAGAGGAGGAGGGAGAGGGAGAGGATAGAGAGACTGGCGCTGAGGATCCCTCTACAAGACCAGAGATTGGTGAAGAAGCCTCGGTCAATTCTGACTCTGGAATCATCTCGAACGTCGTCTTTCCTAGCCTCGTTAACGGCCAATAACGAAGCACAGACCGACCGATGATATTCTTCTCCTCTAGTGGTCCCCACAAATGAGAGTCGTAGCTGTTATTTCTGTTGTCGCCCAACACAAACACAAATCCCGGTGGAATGTAGGTTTGACCTAATTCGTAAGCAGGGGGCTCGGCAATGAAAGGCTCAAACTCCCGCGCAATCCCATTAACGATGACGTGGCCGTCGTGAATCTCCACGGTGTCCCCGCCTTTAGCGATTATCCTCTTGATAAATACTTCGGCGGAGCTGTAGCCCTTGTCGAGGAGGACACGTGGCGCCTTGAAAATGACGATGTCATTGACTTCTGGTTTCCTAAAATAGTAAGACACTTTCTCGGCGATGATCCGATCACCTACCTCGAAGGTGGGATACATAGAGAGAGAGGGGATGAACCTGGGCTCGGCAATGAACCATCGAAAGAGGAGAGAGAGGCCGAAGGCAACGAGGACGGTTTTCACATCCTCCGACGAGAGATTCAGCCAACTAGGAACCCAATCTGCCGACGTGGCAGAAGAAGAGTGGTTGAAGTTGTTGTTCTCCCTATCGCCTCCACTTCCACCTCCCTCTCCCGCTCTCCCGTTTCCTCCTCCGTTGATTCGCATCTTTTCCGCCGCCGCCGAATTAGCACTCCGTGTTCGCGCGGAATCGCCGCCGGCGGCGGAGGCGGCGGAGGCAGCGGCTCGATCCGACGACGTGGCAGACGAGGAGGACGTTGCAGTTGGGGAATCGGATGACGTGGACACGGTTCCTGCGACTTCCCCTCCCTCTCCTACGGCCTTCCTCTGCATCTCCCTCGGTCTCCGCGCTCGCCTCCGCTCTTCCCCCCCTCCCTCTCCCGGTCCCCCCCCACCACCGCCGCCCAACTCCCCTCCTCCCCCACTCGCTCCACCATCCGCTCGCACTACACACCACTCCGCGCCTAGCCCCTTGCTTCTCTTGACAAATCCGATTTGTCCCCCACCGCGGCACCACCCTCCTCCTCCTCCTCCTCCTCCGCCGCCGCCGCCGCCCCCCCCTTGGGTGGTGGTCCCCCTCCCCCATCTAATGCTTGTCACCAGCCCGACGCGATCCCGACCCGATGCCACGTGTCTGCAAGCGCCACTCGTCGCGACCACGCAGCGCTTTTGCTCGTCCTTAATGTACATGATGACCTGATAAGGGGAGCAAACGGCGCGCTTACGTGGGCTTGATGTAACGGAAGGCAAGGGAGAGAAGGAGGAGGAGGAGGAGGAGGAAGAGAAGGAGCGAGCCTCGCGGGAAAAATCCCTCGCAAGCACGCATCTCAGAGATAGGCAATTCATATCCCAATCCGCACAGGAAGCCCTCGCCTTGTGACACGTGGCGGACGCTGCAGCCATCACCATGACCATTCTTTCAGCACGAATGCCACGGCTACTCGACGTCGAAGATGGAGAAGATGACTCAGGGGATGAAGACCTGAGGAAGGATTTGCTTCCCGTGGCTGCTGCGCGCTGTGTCGGGATCCTCACCTTGGTGCCGCTGTAACAATGACAGCAAACCGCCCCTTGAGCGAGCGCCATCCTCGAAAGTCACCCCAATTGGAAGAGGCAGTGGAGATTCGGCCACGTGTTTATCGGAAGAGGTAGTGCCGACACGATCAACAATCCAAAACTTTACTGACAGGGCCTACTGATTGATTGCTTGATGAATGATTGATTGAAATATTGATTGGGTTGATTGGATGGCCGACTAATTTTTTGATTTGCGTATTCAATCATTGACCCCTTCGCCGATCGGTGGTTGAGCGCCTGGATGACTGTTTGGTTCTGAAAGAGGACATCCCAACACCTCTCTCTCTCTCTCTCTCTCTCTCTCTCTCACGTCATCTCCATAGGCACGCACAGGGGGAGACACCTACACGCACGTGCACAGACGCAGCGCGCGGGAAAACTTTTAAGCTATGGCAACAGACAACGAGGATGATCTGCAGACAGCTCTTTACTCTGATGGACTGGTCAAATTGCCACGTGTTGCCACGTGGCATTGGTAGACCGAGAAGATCTGGTTATCCAGATCGAGCGGGAAGGACAGATGCAGTGATGCATTGACTACAAGGATCTTAGCCGCGGCCAATGGCGTGGAGCCGTGCTCGATATGTCGAGGCGATGGGCATGTCGATGACCGACGACACGATATCGATGATGACGTGGAGCGCTGACGCGGAGCACTGCTGGGACGTCGTCCTACTACAGCGCCCCGCCCACGTGCCTGAGCACGGCTTGGCAGTCAGCCGTTATCCCCCTGCGTGCGTGAGGATAGGACGTCGCTCCCCCCCCTCCCCACCCCCACGACTTGCCCCTAGTCGAAATCGAAATCGAAGCTCAATCCATTCCCCGGGGGTAGACCTATGCCATTACTGAACAAATCTTCCCGTCATCGGGAATCGAACACGTCAGCTGTTTACCAACGGTTATATTTGCGCTAACATCCACGCGGGGCAAGGTCCCACCTGGGCAAATTAGGAGATTTCGGCCGTTGATCTTTCCGATCTACGGTCAATATCTCTTAAATCGTGCAAGTGGGACCTAGCCCCCGGCCACAGCCGGCCACGTGCACTGGATGTTCTTCTTCCACCCTTTCGCGTCTCACGGAGCTCTCAACAACAGCGTGCCTGTCCAAGGGCGGCTTCGTCACACGGCACACGAAGCGAAAAAACGAAACGAGTGCATCTGCCCACGAAAGGTGGACAAATACAGTCGTTACTATTTATAGCAAACCGAAGAACCTGGCTATTTTCTGCCAGAAGATGCACTCGTTTCGTTTTTCGTTTCGTGTGCCGTGAGGTGACGCCCCAAGGCGGCGCCTTGGCTCGCCGCTGGTGCATAATCAGGCTCGGAACGCGCCGGCGCTATGTCCGTGCTAAACAAAAAAAAAAAAAAAAAAAAGGTCCGTGCTAAGGGGCTGATCCGATACGGTACGTTGGGCCTCGCTCCACTACTGTCCGCTCTACGAATTTGTGGACAGTTCACGGACAGCCGTCTTAACCCGAGAACAACGTACGTACGTTGTACAACGAATATTGGGGTACAACTTTTCCAGGGCAAAGATACGAAAATTTTTAAAAATTAGTAAAAGAAAAAATATGAAAAATAAGAAAAATGAAAGAGGGGGAGCATGGTATCTGGCGTGTCGGGAGGTCCCCGTTGAACACTGTCGGGGCCAGACTTTGCAAGGAGGACTGGATTTCCCACCTACGAATACAAACTTAAAACAGAAAGTATGTGGCGCAACACTCAGTCCACATACAGAAGTAAGTGGAGATGTTATTTTTTCTTGTAGCCCGCTTTTTTTTTCTTTTTCTTTTTCTTCTATGTAATCTACAGCCTCTTCTTTTTTTTTCTTTTTCTTTTTCCTTGTACGGTACGTTGTATTCGAGGGTACGTTCTATTCGAAAAAAACGGCGCGATTTCTCAGAGGCCATTTTTCAGAGGTAAGTTGAATACAACGTACGTTTCGGGTTAAGAGGGTAGTTGCACTACTCGCCATCCGCCAAGAATTCGAATGCATCTGGACAAAGACGATGTCCACATGCAATCAGGATGTTGGCGGATGGCGAGTAGTGCAACGAGGCCCTCAGAGAGTTCAAAATCAACATGGGGGAAAACGCGGCATCGCTCCATGCAGGGCCTCGCCACACCACTGTAGAAATGGAAAAAGTACAAAAGTGCATCTGCCTCAGAAAGTGATCAGATGCATCTGTTGCTATTCATAGTAATGGATGCACCTGGTCAACACGCCACCGGACCATGCACTTGTACTTTTTCCGATTGGACAGTGGTGTGGCGAGGCCCTTAGGCTTGGACCCCACTGCCCGGTGGGTGGAAACAGATGTTGGCCACAAAATATGGCCAAGCGTGTTTGGAAAGAACTTGCCGTGCTTTGTTGGGACCCCACCGCCACCCTGGACTCTCGGCACTGGAAACAGCAGAGCATACCCGAATAGGAAATCTCCCTGGGGTGTTTCCCGAAAAGGCAAGTCGCGCAAGGGCTGTGGTCCATGGCCTTTTATCGCCCTGCACCAGGACGTGTCCGTGTGTGGCCATGCGCGATGGCAAAAACATGAGCATGTCCGCGGTGGCCTCCCGGTCCAAAAAACGGTCCCGGACGAGGGTGCGTGGTCCATGCTGTCCAGCCGTCGTCTAGAAACGGATGGACATGCCCCCCCCCTTGCTCGTCTGGACGCCTCCTTGGAAAGGGAATGGAAAGCGGTCGGCGTTGAATTTCCAGACCGCCGACCGTGTAGAAACGCCCCGTCAGCATTTCCGTGACCTGCTTCCAAGCATGGTGGGGGCTGGAATTCCTTTCCAGGCCGAATTTCCACACCGGTTTCCAACACCGGTGGGGTCCGGAAAAAGCTACAGCGCCCAAACTTTTCCAGGCCGTCGGGCAGTGGGGGCCAAGCCTTACTGTCCTTTGTACACCTCTCAAATTCGTAAGTTCACTACCAGACGCAGTGATAGAACTACAAGATAGGGCGTCCATAGGGTTTTCTCCGCCCAGACTCTCCAGGTACACTCTCCAAATTTGGGTCCGCGTGGTGAGTTTCTTGAACTTTCCGCGAAACAAAGTTGGCAGGCTGGGAGTTGTAAACAACCATAAATTTGTTCATTTGATTTCTAAAAACTCGGTCCACGAGACTTCAAAAAGTTGCAGGTGCGTTCTTAAGGCCGGAGGGTATGACAATGAACTTGCACAACCCATAACGTGTTTTCAACGCAGTTCAAATTTTGTGATGCTCGGTAAGATTAACTTCAATCTGATGGTGACCAGATGTGAGGTTGAACTTGGAAAAAAACTTGCACCCACCTGTAGCATCCAAGAGGTCATCAATGTGAGGCAAAGGATGTGTTTTTTCTTGTGATTCGGTTCAGCCCATTATGACGAATTCATATATGCAGCTCTCCTTCTTTCATCGGAACAAAGAGAATGGGTGCACCGAATTCATATTCGCATGGTCTAATCCAACCCTAGTCAATCATGTCATCAATATGGTTTCATACTTCCTCCAACTCATCTGGCCTCATGCAGTAGACACAGCCTTTGGGGGAAACGCTACCTCTTACTAATTTGATTCGGTGTTTAACTGGATGTATGGCGACTGCATGCAGTTTGGCCAGAACCTTAGCAAACCGATCTAGAAGTTTGTAAATATTAATTGGGGTCTCTGGTAGAGGTGAATAAGAATCATATGAAGAAAAACCAAGTTGTGAGTTTGCAGCCAAAAAAACATCATCCAAAGTAAATGAAGTCGAATTTGAAGTAAATGTAAAAGATAAACAGTAGATAGAGTGGAAATAGATACATCATCAGCAGTAGTAGTGGCAAAAATTACAAAAGTAGAAGGCGCATGAGCACGTTTTACAAAGGCAATACACATTTGATCATTGTTTTCCCGCTTGTGCAATTTTCTGCAGAATTGCATTGCGTTAAGAAAAGTTGTCGGGGACTCGCGCATTTTATTCAAGAGGACAAAATGCTCGACTCTCATACCATTAAGCACCATGAAGCATGCTTTCTTCAAAATCGTTTTTTGGCATTAGGCCTCAAACCATCCTTAAGCAATTATCATTTTAAAAAGACAATCTTCGATGGTGTAAATGTTGAGAGTATGTACGATAGTACAGTCAGCTTCAAAGGTAATGCACATACCTTTGACAGCGTGTGTGGAGATGAAAATGCTTGGTTGTCAATCCTGTGTCTTTTAGGGGTTCTGCAACTCCACGTGTTTCATTCCCAAGCTCGCCTTATGCATATCGTGTGTGGAATAAAAATTTGCAGTTGCACCAAAATCAATCAACCCACAGATGTAAGCAGGGTCAATGTGGAGTTTGAAGAAGATTAACTTTATTACCTGTGTTAGTCCTCAGGAGGCCCGGTTGGGGCAAGGTCGCCCGACTACACTCCCGGGTTGTCCAGGTCGGGCAGGGTGTCAGGCGATCCTAGCGCATAATATTTAAAAAATCAAAAACATTTGAAAAAATATATATATGTAGTGTAAAATTGCAATTCAAATGACTTCTGGTCGAGGGTCACCTCGAAATTTTTGGTTAATTTTAAGATAAAATATAAATGAGAAAACATGAGTCCAAATGTACCCCCTTAACCCCTTTAGTCATTGTTTATACCCCCCCCCCCCCCCCATGGATGACCCATCACCGAAACCAGAGTTGGAACCTGAATCTGCCTACGTAGGCCAAGCACAGTCGTGGCCCGAAGTCCTTTTTTTTTGGGGGGGGGATCCTTGCCTCGTTTTTGACCCGTTTGGTTTTGTCGGGCGACCCCCCCTTTTCCCAACTGGCTTGGGCGTACCTGGCCGGGCGGCGGCCCAACATAGTTTATTACCCCTTCGCGCAGTTTTGGCTAAGCTTGATCTAGTGTTATTCGTGGTAGTGGAGGTCTACTTCTTGAGATTCTCCTAAGGTCTACTTCTTCATAGAGAACTTGAAAGAAGTCAGTCTTGGCATCAACATTAAAATGGGCCTCAAGGTCAGGTTGCTGATCAGATTTAGACTACTTAGAGGAACTTGCCTCCCTTGCGATAGAGAGTGCTGACAACTTTTCTACACCCATTGCTTGTTTCCCTACAAGTGAGAGAATTACTGTACAAAGTTTTTTTTTTTTTTTCACAATGCAAGCAGACTTGCTGATCCAGACATCTTGCCATGATTATGTGGAACCACCCTCTGGCTTGGTTGGGATCTTTGTCCCTATAGGAAGGTGAACTTGTGACTTCATTAAGCTGCCACATGGTCCCTTGCTTTTTCATTGTCATTTATTTTTTCATCTTCTAATTCTTTAGACTTCAAGGCTGAAGAAGAGTAGTCCTCATTGGGACCTACTTCTAGATCGTCACCTAGATTATAATCACCCGCATAGGACTGGTCCTCACCCTGCACCAGATCATGCACAACAAAGCATTTGTTGCCTCCATACCACCTGCAACGAAACGTCATCTTCGCTGCCAAATCGCGCTAGAGGTTCAAGGCCTCAAACTTTTTTTCTTCTCCTTGTCTTTTTTTTTTTCTTTTTTTTTTCCTCCTTCCTTTTTTTTCCCCTCTATCTATCCATTCATTCATTCATCCATCCATCCACGCATCTACTTACCCATCCACCCATTCATCCTTCCTTCCTTTCATTCATCTATCCATCCATCCATCAACGCACCCAGTTATCCATCCACCCATCCATCCTTCCCTCCCTCCTTCCTTCCTTCCGTCTTCCTTCAATCCATCCACCCATCTCCGTCAGGAGTTATTGGATGCCTTTATAGATGTCATTTTCATACACATTGCATGTCATTTATCATTTAATATTGATGTTGTTTGCTTTTCAGTCTTTCCACTGCAGTGCCGCATCTATTATTATATAAATCTTTTAAAATTATGATAAAAACACGGTCTCTTATATTACAAAAAACAACGCACATTATATTGTCTTTGCTTTGTACTCGTGGATTGTTTTTCGTCTCAATTATCCATTTCTTGATATCCTTTGTTTAGGTTCTGGCCTCATGAGGCCTTGTGGTATGGTCGGTCATCGATCATGTTTTAGGCACGTTACTTTTCTTTGAAACTTTTTTTTCGTCAACCCTATTATGAACCCTTTATACGACCCTGGTGTCATTGAACCTTGGGTGTCAGCAGCAAGTGTTCGATAACGTTTTGTTTCACAGTGAGTTTTTGTCATCACAATTACAATCAAACATGGGAGGTTTGAGTTCTTTTTATGAAATAATAATTAGTAAGACAGTCAACTGGGAAATAAGGCTCTGGGGTGGTGGATCCACCATCAAGGGGTGTGCCCCCCCGAGCTCCCATGGGTCAAATAGCTCCCGGAAATGGCCCTGGTTAGGGTGCTGGGAATCATGCTAACGGCGTTAGGCAAACCTGCCTCAAATGATGAATGGATCCTGTAGCCTACTCTACAGAAGTTGGCCCTCTGGAAAGACCGTCACGCCTCCCTTATAGGCAGGGCATTGGTGATCAACAGCGTGATACAGGCGGCCCTCTGGTACAAATCTGCAATTTGGGCCCTCAACAAGGAGGCCCTTCGATCGCTAAAGCGGCAGTTAACAGCCCTGCTATGGAGAGGCAAAGGAGAACTCCCGAACGTGATTAGCAGAGTAGCCTGGCAATCGGTGATCAAACCAAAAGACAAACACGGCCTGGGGGTCTAGCCCGGACACCCAATCCAATGGATCCGAAGACTACTCTTCACACAACATCTCCCTTGGAATGCCCTTGCATTGGAACAAATAGCTAGACTCGCCCCTCAGGCACCGCAGGGGGTCAACCCACTGACCTGGCTGGAAGACCTTTACAAGATAGTGCCACGCCCCCGTCGGAACGGGCGAGCCCCGTACCAGGACACAACCCGTTCGGACTTGGTCAAGGATGACTTTTGGGCCAGGGTGTTGAAAACTTGGCGCCAACTTCCGCTACCTGACAACCCCCCACCAACTAGGTGGGAAGAGGTGGCGCGTCAACCCCTTTTGGGGAACAGAAAGATCACGGACCAGTACAGTAGAATGTATTGTAGCTCAAGCACACCATGGAACAACTGAGTCAAACAAGGTATAACTAAAATAAAGGATATATGAGACTCAAACGTGGGGGCCTGGAAATCGGCACAACAGCTAAGGACCACACTAAAGTATTGTCACAAAGTGGAAGAACACACTAAGACCTTGATCTTTTCTATTCCCCTGGACTGGGTCTGCATCCTGCGCAAAGGGCCACGACTGGTAGAAGGGGACTGGGTAACAACCCTAGGTGATTCGGAGAGTGTAGGCAACGTGGTGGAGGTGCGAGCGGATGAAACCTTGACCAATCTCTTTTACATTGGTAAGGACAACGTGCTCACCCGATACACCCCAGACGTTGTGAGATGGTGGAGAAACTCTGACCTGCACAGAATCCGTGTGCTGCAGGACAAAGACGCGCGGATCGTATATCAACCGGACACCCCCGTGGCTGAGCTCCCCTTCGATCCTGAGGAATGGTAGTGGTCCCCACTACGAAAACGCAGGTCGGGGGAGAACCTCAAGCTGCATGCCCTAACAGTAAAGGTTACTTATCGGCTGCTGCGACCAAAGGTGAACATAAAAGAAACAGTGAAGGTTCAATGAAGGTCTCATCTGAATGTAGGATCAGAGGCAATCCGCCCCATTCGATGGTTCACCGCCACAAGGTCCAGACCGACGAAGATGGCTTCACGACAATGGCAGATGGAACATTGTTGCCTGCCCACCAATGATTGGCTGATCAATCATACATACCTGGAGCAGAAGGGACAGGCGCTGCCGTGGTGTAAGTTGTGTCACTCCGCCTTCCCCTCCCGCAGAATTCCAGAAACCATAGAGCATATTTTCATGTAGTGCCCGAGAGTCGTGCTTACATGGCGGTGGTGGGATAGAATCTGGACACGGTTGGCCACCGGCTCCAACTGGCCATGGGACTAGAGAGCGATATTATGCGAGGCATGGACCTCCCCCACCGACAATACCGTGACTTTTGAAAACAATATGTTCAAGTTAGGGAGGAGAGTTGTCATGTGGGCCCTCTAGAGAAAACGTTGTACCCATGCAATAGAGGGGGTTCGCATAGAAGGGGAAGAGGTAATAAACATGATAAAACAATACATCCAACAAGAACCCAGGGTACAATGGCAAAAAGTTAAAAACCAACTTGAGTTGTTTCATGCATCAAGGGACATAACACAGGCTATTCAACAATTTGCGGGGGACTGGTTGGACAATAAAAACGGGGGTTGGATTGCATTCGTTTGTTGGGATGACAAGCCCAAACAGCAAAGCAACCAGGACAAGTTCAGGAGAGACTACTCTATTCGCTTCAGAGATTGGACTACGGTGGCACAGGAGATCCGCTGCGGCCAACCACAAAATTTCCCGACCCTTTTCCGCCCCACCAACTGGCGATGGTTGACATGCAATGGTACGGTGCGGAGTGCGAAGGGTCTCAGGCAAGGACCATGGGGTGAGAAGCAGTACATGGTAGGTACCGGCAGTAGCCGCCAGGGGAACACGACTGATCTGGCAGTCTGATACAGACTGAAGGGGCGGTGGTACGATGGACCCTCAAATTACTAACCCTGCACTGCACAGTTCATCCTCTGGATGCCAGAGTAATCAAGGCGGGCAATTTTTTTCTCAGTTACTGTCTCCGTAAAAAGGATGTATCCAAGGGACACTGGACCAGCAGCAAAAGGGTTTGGGTCGGTAGGGAGAGGGAGAAACTAGTGTGTAGTAGTTCCAAGGTGAAGAGATTCTCCCCTTCCCTACTTCCTGCTCAGTCAATCTCGTTGGATGACAGGGTAATCAATGCTGGCAGGAATCTCTCACACTGGTTTTCTTCTGTCATACTCCGAATTCAATCTGTATATGGGACGCTGGGCCCGCTTTCCAGCAGGTGACGCTCCCCACCAATAGATTGAGCCTTTTCCCAGGTGCTAGGGGTGTGGCGGTCTAGTGCAGACTGAAGAGGCATGTCCAACGCAACCAACCAGTCTAGGATAATAGAAAGTGATGGGACATTGGACCCGGTTTCCAGCACATGTGCTCTTCCGCAACTCATCTCATGTTTTTCTTAAGAGGGACGCTGGACCCGATTTCCAGCAGGTGGTAGACATGCAATGAGATGGAGCGGTATGAGTGGGCCAGCAGCATCAATAGAAGGTATACCTCAAAGGTAGGAGGTGGGAGGAACCAGGGTGTAGCAGCAGGTATCTGGCGCCAGGTTTCAGGGTGAAGAGGTTCTCCCCCCCCCCCAACATCCTGCTCAGTCAATCCCCTGGACCCCAGGGTAATCAATCCTGGCAAGAATATTCCACACCTCTGTTTTCTTATATGGTTCGAATGCTCATGTAAGGGATGCTGGACCCATTTTCCAGCAGGTGTCACTCCCCACCAATAGATGGAGTCCCCCCCCAAATGTTAGCGGTGTCTGCTCAAGTAATTTAAATCTAGTAATCTATTTGAGTGCTCCACAGTGCCAATGTTTGTTGCAGCGATGCAAGGAGGCGGTTATAGACAATTGTGGTCTAAGCACACATGATGAGGCCAATGTTGCATAATACCAGGAAAAAAAATCATAAGAAGGTAAAAAAAACAAAGGCCGAGCGAAAGAAATTGAGGAGAAAAGACAACAAAGATTAAACTGACACGGTTTTAGAAAAATAGAGCAACATAATCTTAATGAAAAGTCATCTTATGATTACAATAAGAAAAGAAAAGAAACAGTGGAGCCAAAACTTACGGTCATCCGCGACATTCGTCATACGGTCTCGGGACATCCATCAAAAATAAAAAGGATACAAAGAAGATTATCACGGTCCCAACACAAGAATGGTATTCATATATTGATAAATGGTGTAGTAAGAAGAACAAAAGGGAAAGAAAAAAAAATGCACGTGTATGGTGATTCCAAATGTTTAATGCATCTGTATATTCCCCAACCATTTATTTCGGCGTGCATGCAACCGTAAGTTTGGGGGGTTGGCTCACAAGCAAGATGGCTAGCGATACTAGTCAAAAGGAGGTCCGTGTCAGTTCATCCTTTTTGGCATGAGGGGCGTTTCAAACCCTAAAAAAAAATAGCTCAAAAGTATAGGTGGTTGAAGGTAGAGAACTGGTGGCAATCCCTTGGGAACACAACACGACAACTTATTAGAGGGATAAATCATCATCATTATCATCTTAGGTTTCTACAACCCTTCTTAAGTGTGTATCCAACAACACTTGTTATGCATGCATCCACCATTACAATAATACAACAGAGCACAATATGAGCATCGTATAAAATGTAATAGAAAATGGAAGTTTTGAAATATCAATGAAAAACTCAAAGAGGAAGAGTTGTTGGTAAGAGGTAAAAAGAGGTGGGAAAAGGGGAGAGAGGGGAAGAGAGGACGAGGAAGAACATAGGCAGTTCGCATAGTCTCAAATTTAATTATCTTATTCCCTAAAGGTTTATAACCTTCTGTAAGTATTTTATAATGTAGTATAGTGCTACCAACTTCATAAAGGTGTTGTTGAGTTGTTGTTAACTTTTATCACGAGGTATTCGATTAAGCCATGTAGTAACGAGTGAAATTGTCATTTTCACCCAACGTAGCCCCATCCCACCAAACAGTCCCCCTGATCTCCTTATGGGATTGCAAACGCACATCTTGGTAAAATCACTTTTAACATGTGGTTGGTCTATATTTTCACTGTGACCTGAAGTTCTTCGTGATAAAGAACGACTTCATTATAGACTTGTGGACATTATTTGATGATCACGTGTCAGAACAGAACCCCTTACAATTTTTTTTTTTTTAATTTGTATTGGATGTGGGAGATAGTAGTAGCATCTTGCATAAACCTTCAAACAATTTGATGAACTTCGATCTAGTGAAGTTATCTAAGAAGAGAGAAACATGATAAGAAAGGATAATTGTTTGTCATGCCGAAAATCACAACATACTAAGACAGTATGTAACTTATTATTTTGCGCTACAACCAAATTCATGATTTTATTTGCTTATAAAATATTTGTTATTTCTCAATTTATGTCATTTTTTTCTTTGGCCGGTCATTTTGTAAATCACAACGATTTTTTGTAGCATATCAACTTCTTTTATTTGTTTTTTGTTATTGTAACTGGTTCTCGTCATTTCTCATTATTTCATGTACCGTTGCGACTTCATTTGAGATGCCACACCTATCTTCGGATGTGGCTTATATTGTTTTAGGTTGTTATGACCATTTGTACAGAGTGATGGTCGGTTTTCAATTTCCACATTGCTTTTGGTGATGTTGTGGTCAGTTTGGTATCTCCTCAACCATTTCAACTGGGCAATGGCTAGTTTTGGGATTCCCATGCGCGATTCGGGTTGTGTCTTGAATGATTTTCGTCACCAGTGGTGCCATGCCCATTTTTTTATTTCTACGGTCATTGCAAGTCATATAATGGTCAATCTATATTATCCTATATTAAATTTTGATTGTGCAATTGATTAACTTTTGGTTTTTGTTTGCAATGGCATTTTTCACCTTTATTGCATACCTATGTGTGTGCTGCAGTGACCTACAACCGTAAATTTCTATTTTTTAAATCCATGATTGCAAATCCGTCATTCTACAATTAGGGAAATGAGAAAGAAACGCGAACAACCTTTTTTTTCTTTGATACTTTCTTGATTTCGAACATCCGTTTCTAGACAGTTTTGATATCTAAAAGACCAATATCCTATTAAAAAAAACGGTTTATTGATAGTAGCGGGGAACAAAGATATAAACTTTAAATACGTATATATATATATATATATATATATATATATATATATATATATATATATCATCACATAAATGTGCAACTTTGCATTCTTAAAAAAAAAAAAAAATTATAATTTTTTTCATATTAAAATATTTTTATCCAAAAGATCAACACTCAATATACGAGTGTGATTTTTTCAAATTGTTTATCATAAAACTAAAAGAGTGAAAAATTGTCAAAGTCAACAAATTCAAACGCTTGTATGCTAGCGCCGACCGCCTACGATTGCTAATTTGAAAACCCCCTTTTTACCTCCCGCAACATAACATACTTTTAGGAGTGTCATTTTTCAATTAACAGGGAGACTCAATTTTAGTATATCATCCTTGCAAAGGGGTCGTGCTATTATTCTTTGTATTGTTCTATTTCTAATGCAGCCCAGGAAAAATACCGGTTAAAAAATAATAATAATAATAATAATAACTTGAAAGGATCCTACCTTTAGTCCAGATGGTCGGATTTTACAATTGTTGTGGTTTTACTAATCGTTTTGTGTACGGTAGGTTGTTGACCTCTTTCATGACTAATTGTGTTTTGAATCTTTTGACGTGAGTCCAATATATCGTAGGCAAACACTTAAGCAGTAGGGAACGTGATTGAGATTTCCCTGCTAACTTGAAGAGCATTTTTCCTCCAAACGATTCATAACAAAATAATTGCGTTCTTTATCAACTTGCTCGATTTTTCGAAATTTTTATTTTTTGGGTTGACTTTTTACTGTTGTAAAGTTATACCTAGAATACCAATGAAAATTGATAATTTTTATTTTCATAAAAAAAATATATAATACATCAACCATAACAAACACCAAACACGTGCGCTTATAAAAAATAAAACTAAACCAAAAGAGAGTGAGATTTTTCTTGCTTTGTAATGTTCGTCCCACTAAAAATCCTACTCGATGGAAGGTGGGAAATTTGTTGCCTGATCAAATAAAGAGGGAGGGGCGAGAGAGAGAGGGATGCATGTTGCCTATCAGATAGCAGGCAAAAAGAAAAAGGCAAGTGGTCCTGGACCACTTTGGTAGCTTAGTGTTACGGACGGAAAGAGTGAGGACTACCTTTTGGGGTACCACTTCAAGGTCTTCTCAAATGATGAGACCTCACAATGGATTAAGTCATAAACTAACTTATACACGTTGTCCCGCTGGTTGTATGAAATGGATGTGGACGACTTTGGGCTAAAACATAAGAAGGGCTATTGCAATTAAGTTGCCGATGCTTTATCTCACCACCCGAAGTATATGACTTTCATTGTGTGCTCATATGACCTCTGATAAAAACTGAAGGAGGATTTTGTAGAGCACACTGCCAAAAATCTCGACTGAAAGTTCATTGCAGAAATATTGCCAGCCTGACATGAAGGGATCTGCGCATAAGTTTATGGCAGAATGTGATGTTCGTCAAAGGACAAAGATCCATAGACAACCACCCCGTGGTTTTTGAAACCACTACCCATCCCTTCCGGTCCTGGTGAGTCAGTCTCTATTGATTCACGGACATGAGAAAGGTAAGTAAGAGGGGCAATTTTCAAGTCATGGTGATTATCGACCGCTTCTCCTGATTATCAACCTGATTTCTTTTCCACCTCATGCACCGACCGAACTGATCATCCGATAACTTCAACAAAAATATATCGTGCAGTCCCCCCCCCCGAAAACTCTTGTGAGTGATCGGGACACCCAGTTCATCAACTCGGATTGGAAGGACTTCACCACTCGACTTTAGGGAATAAAGTTGAAGATGACATCTAGTCGTCATCCGGAAGCCAATGGACAGGCCGAGTAGATTGACCGGGTTGCCACCCAACTCCTCCGTGCCTTAATTATTCCCGATCAGACCACGTGGGACGGAGAGCGAGATGAAGGGGTTGTACAACAACTCCATCCACTTTGCCACCGGTATGCCGCCTAATCGGCTGCAATACGGATGGCAGATCTGCAACCCTTTGTCCTTCTTGTTCCCTGATCGTTCACTTGGTCTGACTTTTGGCATACCTGGTTACGACGCCCAGTACGAAAGTTTTTGTCGCAGCAATGAACACGCGTCATGATGCCATGATCAAGTTCGCCAACAGGCAATGCAGATCTGCGACATTTAAAGAAGCGGATTACGTTTGGGTAAACATGTCTGAAAGGGAGTATCTCGTACAATTCTTCCGCTATACTACGACCCTTGGCAGATTCGTTGCATACGTCGTTTTGATTCTCTACCATGACGAATTAATTGATTCATTGTAGGCATATGTGTGGTTTTGCTTTTAGTTAAACCAGCACTACCTCTGCCACTCTTGGGAAAAAAATAGGAAAACTCAAAACTGGTAGTTTTCCCACTTTTTCTGAAGTTTTCGGGGGCCGGGTGAGGGTTGGCAAAAGGAAATGTGTGGGCCCTGTGGGCCCGCTTCAAAAAAATTATAATAATAAAAAATCAAAGCAGCTGAATTGAAAGGAAGGATGACGGGGAAGGCTGCGAGAGACGTGTGCTCACATCAGTGCTTCCAGGAACACATCTACCCTGAATTGTGTCTACTTTTAATTTTTTGCTCGTCGAGATCTTTCTTTTTTTTTGGTTAGCTCGTTGTAGTGCCCCGCCAGCAAGGGGCAGGGCGCATTCCGCAGATGGATGACACTTTTAGATGGAGGGCGCAATCTCACATGCACCAGGCATTCTGTATCCAGCTGCTATCACGTCCATAGAAATGTTGCTTTTTTTTTTTCCCGTTGTTATTTTGTTTTGCAACTGCCGTGATGACCGAAGTGTTGCCTGTAACGCCAATCACTTTTAAAGTCCATAGTTTTTTTTTTTTTTTTTTTCTCAAATTTTTTTCTTTCATTGTTTAATTCCGAGGAGTACCAGGGAAAAAAAAAAACAAAAAAACAGTGGAACCCAGGATTGGCAAAACTCGGTGTGCAGTGAAGTTCAGGGTCGGCAAAAACAGGCTTGGAGGTAGTGGTGGTTTAATTAAATTAATGCAACTGACAGGCTTCGGTAGTGTGACCCGCCTGACCTGGCCCTTTGATATGACACAACCTGTGGAGTTTCATCCAGCCGACGCCTTTTTGAAACTAACAGTTAATTGTGTGAGCGTTTTTCCTTTCCAGCAACTGTTTTTCGTAAAGCTTCGCTCCTGAATTTTTTTTTTTTTTTTTTTTTTTGCTTTGCTTTTCCCGTTTAAGTGTGGTAGGGGATGACGCTTTTAGTCCTTCGTATACGATTGACATGCCGCATCAACTGTGCACGTACCCAGTCTTTCCCGATTTTAAGTTTTACCCCTATACTGCTGCTACTTCCTTTTCTGTTATCATACGTTAGTCGAACTCAACTGGATATCTCCGAGTCAGTTGAGCCACTACTACTCAATGCTACACATCGTGTAGTTACAGCCTACCAATGTCATACTGTTCTGTTTCCAAACAGACACCAGTGTTCACTGCAAAGCTCACTGCGTCTGAACAGGCGACAACACTCTTCGTGTTAAATGCCTAGTATGACTGATTTTGCAGGGACTGAAACTGAGTGACTTGCTCTGAGGACCTCGCTGCTGTTGAGGGGGGGTGGGTTGATGTAATGACCTGCAAAATCACAGACTGAGAACTCTGCTGTTTTCTGAGTTTTGCCGCTGCACTAAGTGACTTGCTGAGGTTCCCGCATTCTGCTGAAATTTCGAAGTACGTGTGTGTGCACGATTGCTCAGTTCCCGTGTATTTGGTCTAACTGCATGATCGCTTGGGTATGTGTATGACCCGCCGGTGTACTTGTACGCTGGAAAGCCCCTTGGGCCTGGTACTTACCTATGGCCGTAGCGGGAACCTAAAGCACCAGTACATGGGCACCTGGGCCGCAGGCCTGACAGCTCAAATTCTGGAAGCGCGAAACGAAAACATGACCGCCGATCCAATTTATCAATGGCAGGCCCAGCGTTTGACGTTTCAGCCTCGTTTTCTCGCGGCGACAAGTTTCGGACTGCAAGGCTGCGGCCGTGTACCAGTGGTTTAAGAGGTAGGCTACCGTCTTCACCCGAATAGAACTCCCAGTCATTATCGCCGTATCTAGTCGGAAAGTTGCCCCAAATGCAGCTAAATTGACCGGCCATTCTGTTCGCGTGAAGACGGTAGGCCCGTGTAGGAAGGAAAACACTCAAGTAGCAGGTAGGTAGGCAGAAGAAGACAAAAAGCTAGTACATTTAGAGGCCAGAGTGAACCTAGGGTTCCAGTAGGCTTAGAAAGGGAGGTACCGGTCCAAGTAGTCCGAGTCTAGAGCCTCCAGGAGGGGTTACCAGACTGCAGTCATGTTTCCCTCCGCAACTGAAGAGTCATGTTTCCCTCCGCAACTGAAGAGTCATGTTTCCCTCCTCAACTGCAGTCAAGCTTAGAAAGGGAGGTACCGGTAAGCTTACGAGGCCGGTGGGCTGGAAAATCAACACCCGAAAAGGCAGCAGTCCGGTATATCTCGGAGGAGAGCGAAGAGCTCCTCCTCATTTTGCACGGGGCAAGTTTGGCGATCGGCTGCTGGAGCGAGCGCTCAGCTTGGAGGAGCGCAGGGGAGGAAAAAGGAGGGGCTTGGCCCTCCGCAGCAGCTATGGTGGAGAGAATCGAGGAGAAGGATCCGGGGAAGGAGTACGAAGAGGAAGACGGTGCGCAACGAGGAGAGTGGCGGGGGTGTTTACCTGGCTATGGTGGTCTGCAACTTCATCTTCTTGGTCGCCTGGAAGGGCCCCGATTGGAGTTGGCTTCTTCAAGGAAGACTTCGCGGTAGTGTTAGGCATGGCGGCCATAGTAGGAGGGACACGTTGTTTTTGCATTCTCCTTTGAACACCGGAGCCTTGCTCCGTTAGTCTGCCATAGCCACCTACTTGACTAAGGAGGAGGAGGGTGTATGAGATGGCTAAGGCTATGGCGGACCTCACGAGGGTCAGCGCAAGCTCACGAGTGGTTGTTGGAGCAGAAAATGATGGCAACGTTCGCGAGTGAGAGGTGAAGAGAGTGCCCTTGATGATAAAGGAAGGGGGTGAGTGAGAGAGTAACTCTGTTGTGTTCTAATTGCATGCACCTGGCTCAAGATACGTCCAGGTACATTCAAGAATGAGTCAGGGAACTGGTTCACTCGTTCGTTATTAAAAAAAAGGAGGTTGGAGATGGTGGCAAGATGAAGGGGGATTGACAGTGGTCTTTCCTGGTGTTCTTCTTCTTCTTCCATTCTTATTTCTTCTTCTTCTTCTTTTGTCTCTCTCTCTCAGTTGCAATTGAATGGCATTGTCTTGCTTTGAATGCTTACAGTGCAAGATAGCAACAGGAAGAAGAAGAAGAAGAAAAAGAAAAAGAAGAAGAAGAAGTACGTGAAGAAAAAGAAAAAGAAGTACGCGAAGAAGAAGAAGAAGAAGAAGAAGAAGAAGAAGAAGAAGCAGAAGAAGAAGAAGAAGAAGAAGAAGAAGATAGCCTACATGGACAAATGGAGAGAATCAATGGAGAACTAGGAGAACCACCTTCCAAATGCTCCAATTCAACCTCTCAGTTTCTCTTGAGAAGCGAGGTTCCATTACACGGGCAACCCAACAAAAAATATATTGACATCCTGTTTATGCGCGGTCACATGTAGCTGTGACCTATATCAACCTACTCCCTCTTCTCAAAACATGGCATCCACTGGCAGGCTCCCAACCAAAGAGGGTCAAGCAGAAAGGCACAACTGGCCTGGACATCATAGAGGGGGTCCTAGGGAGGGGGGTGGGGAGGAAACACAGTTTTCCCCCCCCGGAAAGGCTGAAACATTCACACAGCACCAGGAAGCAGTTGCCTGTGGAAACAGTCCAGGTGCATTCAACACAAGCGCTTCAGACACCTCCTTAGCCCTGCTCGTCACTTCGCTAACAAAGGACCTCCTCATCCTCCTCCTCCTCCTCCTTGAGTGCTGTATGCAAGGGAGCTTGCACATATGGTTACAGGAAAGCTCACTGACGCCTATGAGGTGCTTTTTTTTTTTTTTTTTTCAGAACCTCTTGGTTCTGGCTCCTACCATGAGGTGCTAGGAGGCTTCTGACATACATATGGAATATTATAGATCCACAGCGTCCAATGTCTTGAACAAAAGACCCCATTAGAGGTACCGGTGATCCAACACTAAGAGAGAGGCAATGCTTGCCATTGATTTCCCATGGCTGCTTGCTTTTATAGTTAATTCTGTACAGCAACTCAAAAATTTGGGAAAACATTTACATAAAGGGAACATATCGGAGGCAATTCGTTCACATGTGCATTTACGCTACACCCCACCAAGCTGAGGAAACAGTCCCGGTGCATTCAACAACACAGGCTTCAGACATCCTTGGCAGTGTTGGCACCCATCATCATTCATAGAGCTCTGCCTGTTCGTTGAGAATGACTTGGTGGTGAATCCAGAATTTACAATTGGGCTTTTCTTTTTTTTTTTTTCTTTTCTTTTCTTTTCTTTTTTTTTTTTTTTTTTTTTTTTTTTTTTTTTTTTTTTCCAAACAGGGCCTTATGGTCCTGGCTCCTTCTATTCTGGGCAATTAAGATGTCATTTTTCCAATTTCAGTTCGTAGCACCGTCTGCCCGAACACCATGCATCATCCAACACATTGCTACCACCGTTGGATGCTCCGGCGACTCGATGCCAATCCTGGCTCCTCCTCATATTTCCGCAGAAAGACGGTACTCCGCATGCTCAGATTCCTCCCCCTCCTGAGCCGTGACCGTGCATCCAACAAGAATAAGACTTCTTCAATCACATGCTACTGCTTCTTAATCCATAGGTCAGCTTGGATAAACTTGCATCCAAATCCCTTGAGGTTGCATGGCCTTCCATATGAATCCCTGCAAGTTCTCAGCATGCTAGACCAGATGGACAACAACTTGCATCTCTCTCTCTCTCTCTCTCTCTCTCTCTCTCTCTCTCTCTCTCTCTCTCTCTCTCTCTCTCTCTCTCTCTCTCTCCCCTTCGTCCTGTCTCTGTCTGTGCATGGGC
>BFEA01000611.1:720450-731781 GCA_003427395.1 Chara braunii | reverse complement strand
CAGCTGTTTACTGCTATTCTCCCCCCCTATCAGCTGTTTACTGCTATTCTCCCCCCCTATCATCCGTTTAGGGCTATTCTCCCCCCCTATCAGCTGTTTAGGGTTCACCACTCCTACGGGGGGCCCTCGCCGGAGCCACTTGTCCAATAAGCTCTGATGGGATCCGCTGCTGCTACCTTGAGAAGTATTCTTCTTCGTCTTCCCATCGCCATAGCCGCTCTTCGTCACAGCAGAGCGAACACCCTCATTCAACAACTTCTCCCCAGCGGCAATTGCTCTTGCAGTCTCCAGGCCGTTGCCACCACCTCCCCCTCCCCCTCCCCCTCCCCCTCCCCCTCCCTTTCCAACAGAATCCAACCCCCTCACCTGATCGGCAACGCACAAGGGGGGTTTGTGTAAGCCCTGTCCACCATTCTTAGGACTACCAACGTTGCCCTCTTCCATATTCAATACCCCTCCATCGCTATCGCGTGAGGCAGAGGCTGTGGAGACAGAGTGACAAAGATTCGATGAAGGGGGGGGGGCAACACCACAGTGGGGAGAACCACGGCCCCTCTCTTCGCTGGGAGAAGTGGAAGCCAGATCCGCTGTTGCTGGGGATTTGCCTTTCTGCCCCTCCTCCTTGCCCCCTCTTCGTCTTGGCATAACCCCAAAGAACCCAGGTGGGAGGGCCATCCCTCTCTCTCCCAGGCCCTTGTACAGCGACAGCAGCTGCTCAACCTCCTCACACGCGCGGCAAATGTCTACACGCTTGAACCCCTCTTCGATCGATGGCAGTTTGCGCCCCCTCAGCATTCTCTTAATTAGGGGTTCAGCTGCCTCCCCCACAACCTTCCCCTCGTGGTCCACTCTGTTTGCCGCTCTCCCCACACAGATCTTCAAGGGCAGGTTCAAGAAAGCAGCATAGGCATCCACATTGCGCGCCCTCGACAACTGCAAGAAATCCTTCCGCTGATCTACTGTCATATTGCATCTGTCTATGAGCACGCTCCTGCCTGCCTTCAAAGACTCCCTCGCCTGTACCAGACACTGCTGTCTAGTCCCTGGGGTGCCCCTTCTAGATGCCACATCCTGTAAGCCCAGATCCCAGCAGACAGGCCAATCATGACCACCAGCAGCACCACAACGACCACCACCACCATCCCCACCAAGCACACTTGAAAGAAGGTTCACAATGCACACACAGACAAAATGCAGCCAAGTCATTGCTCCTCCCTCCCTTTCCCCACCATTGATTGCTATCGTCTTTCCGGATTTCTCCTTGACATCATCACATTACCTCCCGCAAGGTTATAAGGCTAATATCATCGTTGGCGGTTCTTTGGCTTTCTTTTCTCTGTTCTTTCTCTCCCCCTTCCTCTCTTCTCTATCTTTTTTTTATCTCTTCTTTGCTGAGAATTGCAAACGAGAAAGGGGGCGAACCCCTATAGCATTAACAATTAATAATTTACCAAAACAGATCATGTAATCCAGCTGATTCCATCAGGATTCGAGCGCATGATCTGTTCGCTAAGAAAATTCTTACATATGGAACCAACCAACCACCCAATCAACGTCTTTCCACGCGGGGTTGACCAGGTCTTCAGGAGGTTAGGGTGGAGGAGGTTAGGGAGGTGGAGACGAGGGAGATGGGAGGGGAGTTAACCCGGCCTTGATGAGGAGAGGAGGTAGAGGAAGTGGAGTAGGTAGAGGAGGTAGAGGAGGTAGAGGAGGTAGAGGAGGTAGAGGAGGTAGGGGAGGTGGAGAAGGAGGAGGTGAAAGAGGAGTTCGGGGGTGGAGGCGGAGATGGAGGAGGTGAGATGATGGAGATGGGAGAGGAGGTGGAAGGGGTGGAGATGGGAGAGGAGGTGGTGGAGGTGGAGGTGGAGATAGAGAGAGGAGGCGAAGAAGAGTGAGGCGAAATTGAGTGTAGTGTGTTTGATGTGCACGCTTGCCTGGCAGACACGTGTCCATTCCACATCTCCATCTGACATGAGTCGTCTGCAGAACGTGCTCTTCCCGCTCCCTGGAACGCCACCGAGCATCAGCATAATCGGGCAACCCCTCTTGTCATCCCCATCGACAAGGGTTGATGACGACAACTGTCGTTCAGCTTGCACCCCCCCCCCAACAATGGTCTCGACCGTCGTCTGAGATCCCGGCCTCTCCACGCGCTCCACCTCCGTAGTCCTCCTTTCAGTGGAGACTTCATCCTCCTCTCTTCCATCACTTGCGCGGGAATCGTCCTCTGCCAAGATGGCAGCAGAAGTGCCGTCTGCATCTGACACGTCACTCTCATCACAGCGATCCAGACTTTCATCATCGGCAAACTGTTCGTCAGTAAACCCTAATCCACCAACAGATCGACAGCTGCCGCCTACTTGTGCCACGTGTCCGTCGTCACAGGGATCGCCACTCACGCCTGATGATGAAGGAGGCAATCTGTTGCTGCTGCTGCTGGGAAGATCGTCGTCGCAGCTGACGCAGGCAATACGACGAAGAGGATCAACCTGGACATCCTCTCTTCCCAGATCTTGACCAGCCACCCCCTTCGTCTGCCACGTGTCACTCTCCTGATCAACAATCCTTTCCCTCCCTCCCACTGCCATCTCTACCCCCTCACCTTTCCGGCTAGCAGCTGGCTTCACTCCTCTATCCTTCCTACCCACCCTCTTCGTCTGCCACGTGTCATCACCGTCTTGATCCGCCACGTGCCTTTCCCTCTCTCCCACTGCCGTCTCTCCCTCACCTTCCCGCCTAGCGGACCTGGCTCCTCCGTCCTTGCCGGTCACTCCATTCGTCTGCCACGTGTCACCCTCTGGATCACTGCTTGCCCTTCCTCCCTCTGCCATCCCTGCCGCCGCAGCTTCCCACCTTGCTGGCCTCGTTCGTGCATCCCTCCCCTCTGTTCTCTGAGGCTCGTTGCTGTTAGATATGCCCGGCGAAGATACACAGGCCGAAGACGCTGCTGCTGATTGCTGACGTGTCTCCTCATCGACACCTGTCGAAAGACCTCGACCTGCCAGTGCCGTTAAAATGTTCATTCTCATCTGCTTCTGGACTTCGACACGATCCCTGTTCCCATCGTTATCCCGATCGCGATCCCTAGCTCCATCATCCTTATCGCATGGCACAGAAGAATGACACATGTGCGACTTTGGGCGCTGATCTGTCACGTTCCCTGACGACGACCCTCCTCCCCTCCATTTCACATCCTGCCCATCCTTCATTTCCCGGTCCCATGCCAACGCCATGGAAATTCTCTCCCCCCCATTGCCATCCGCTGCTGCACAGGAATTGGACACGTGGACCGTTTTCCCAGGATGACTGAACTGCTTGAAATGATCAGGGTTTTTCCGATAACACAGTGAACCATACTGGCACGGCGGTAGCTTTGCTACTCCCGCCGACTCCATCCCTGCCATTTTCTCTCTCTCTCTCTCTCTCTCTCTCTCTCTCTCTCTCTCTCTCTCTCTCTCTCTCTCTCTCTCTCTCTCTCTCTCTCTCCGTGCGTTCGCACCTCCACAGGTAATTGAGCGCGTCACAGCAGCTGTAGACTAAACTCTCTCCCATCCATCGGTATCTCCGTCCTCTCTACCACCTTTTCCTGCATCAGACATGACCTTGGTAGATGGCGAAGCCAACAACCCACCCACACACAACACACACACACAACACACACACAACACACACACAACACACACACAACACACACACAATACACACACAACACACACACAATACACACACAACACACACACAGACACGCAGAGCACCCACAAAACCAGACAATTACGATGACGACAACATCGTCATTATCTTCTTTACGAGAAAAAGGCAACGTGTCGTCCATACCTGTAGACAACGATGGGCGCTCAATCTTTAACACCTGTGCCATCAAGACGGACACCATTCCCACTGACACCCAATGATAGAGACTAATACTACCGTAGCCAAGAGGATAAGAGAGAAGTCCTTTTCATTTCCAATTGCCTCTCTCTCTCTCTCTCTCTCTCTCTCTCTCTCTCTCTCTCTCTCTCTCTCTCTCTCTCTCTCTCTCTCTCTCTCTCTCTCTTTTCAATCACACAAATAGCAACAATATGCATGTAACTGGCAAGAAAGTTTCTCGTCTTCAACAGTCCAAAACATCTGATGATCAGGTACAGACTGTTTAATGAGGATTGTTATCTTACTGTAGTATACTAGAGAGACAAAAGGAGAAGCGGAGGGGGGATAGAGGGGAAGGAGATATAGGCCTTGACATGATTGTTCGCATTCGGCAGATTTTTGTATCCAGGTGACTCATCATGGATCAACACATAGCGCGCTTGTTTCCTGAAAATATAGCATTAGCTATCACAACATGGTCAACGCCAGAATACTTTGTGTGTCTCCACCAACTCATCCCCTTTCTCCTCCTTTTCCCGTTCTTTGTACCTCAAGTCGTTCTTTATTTCCTTTTCTTCCCTCTTCTCTCTCACCAACGAATTTCACCTCTGGCATGAACACGGCCCAAAAGACGGTACTCTTCACTATTCTTCTTCAACTTCTTCTTCTTCTTCTTCTTCTTCTTCTTCTTCTTCTTCTTCTGCTGCTGCTGCTGCTGCTGCTACTACTTCCCCCTGGTCTCCCCTCTTCTTCTTCTTCTTCTCCTCCTCCTTCTCCCTCCTCCTTCCTTCTCCTTCTTCTCCTTCTTCTTCTTCTTCTTCGTCTCCCACCTTCTTCTTCTTCTTCTTCTTCTTCTTCTTCTTCTTCTTCTTCTTCTTCTTCTGCTGCTGCTGCTGCTGCTGCTGCTGCTGCTACTTCTCCCTGGTCTCCCCTCATCTTCTTCTTCTTCTTCTTCTTCTTCTTCTTCTCCTTCTTCTTCTCCTTCTCCTTCTTCTTCTCCTCCTCCTTCTCCCTCCTTCTCCTTCCTTCTCCTTCTTCTCCTTCTTCTCCTTCTTCTTCTTCTTCTTCGTCTCCCACCTTCTTCTTCTTCTTCTTCTATTGCTGCTGCTGCTGCTGCTGCTGCTGCTGCTGCTCTTTTGCCTTCTTTTCTTGTTCTTCTTCTTTTTCTTCTTCTTCTGTAAACGTTGGACAAGCGTAGAATGTATGAGGAGGGCAAGGTCGTCTCGGGCCCTCCACGCTAAGACGGGTTGATGGATAGGTTGGTGGGCCGCAAGGCATAGTACTGCTGAATGCCCCCTGAGGACGATCCGAGCGCAGCCGATCAAAACGCGCCTCGGGGAATGTGCCGTGTTGCTGATACATGTCTACGCGGCGTTATATTGCTTACCTTCATTGCGGATGGGAAAACCAGTTGCCCCCTTTTTTTCCCTCTTCTTCTTCTTCTTCTTCTTCTTCTTCTTCTTCTCCTTCTCCGTCTTCTTCCTCCTCCAACTACTACTACCTCTTCTTCTTCCTTGTCTCCTTTTTGTTGCTCAGTAACGAATCATACGTTTCACTTCTTCTTCTTCTTCTTCTTCTTCTTCTTCTTCTTCTTCCTTCTTCCTTCTTCTTCTTCGTTCAACTAGTACTAAAAAAGAAGCTCCTACTACCTCTTCCTCCTGCTTGTATTCTTTGTGTTGCTCACTAGCGAATCATACGTTTCACTCTTCTTGTTAACCTTCTTCTTCTCCTCCTCCTCCTCCTTCTTCTTCCTCTTCTTCCTCCTCCATATACTACTACCTCTTCTTCTTCCTGGTCTCCTTTTTGTTCCTAAGTAACGAATCATACGTTTGGCATAAACACAGCATTATGGATGATGTTTCCTCCTCCTTCTTCTTCTTCTTGTTCTTCTTCTTCTTCTTTTTTCGTTGTCGTCTTCTCTCCCTCTGATCACTTACGAGATAGGCCGCAAGAAAGTTTTGGGGGGGCATAACATAATCGTGCGCGCTCTGCTCAAAGAAGACTAAAACACAAACACGGCAAGAAAACGAAAAAGGAAAGAAAAACAAAAGAGAAAAGGGACCGAGACGATTCATCACCATACCTCAGAATCTTTTCTTTTCCACAGGCAGAAGGAGCTGTTCCATCTTCCAACCAGTTTGTTTTCCCCTTTGTCTGAAAAACAAAAAGGTTCTCCGCAAAAAAAAAAAATGCTCTCAATTTTTTGTTCATCGCGCTATTGGCAAAACGTTTTCCTGTTCTGCTTGCACAGGACCCAAGCTAATCATCCCTGCATCGTTCCGTTTCGCTTTTGTTTTTTTATTCCCTAATTATCATTGCTGCATCTGACAAGCATAGGGCATCGCTGAACTACTCTCGACATGCACAAAAGACAAAAATCATGGGGGCGTATCTCGCCATGTTTCAAGCAAAGATTCACTCTCGTTTTGCACATTTCGAGAGTAGTGCAGCGAGGCCCGTAGAGTCCGTCTGCATTCATGTTCATGATGGTAGGGAGTTATGCGCGGGGGAATAACGTAGTGTGAGTATACCCTCGATCGTCGGCCATAGGGCCTCGCTCCACTACTTTCCAAATGTGCAAAATGAGAATGAATCTCCCGCTAAAACTTGGAACAATGCACGGCCATTTTTTTTGTCTGTGCGCATGTGGGAAGTAGCGGAGGCAAGCCCACAGAGTGCCGACCTCAGGTGTCCACGTGTACAGCTTGGACGTGGCGTACCGTTTCTTCACAATTTTTGTTTTTTTTTTAATTCAGTGATACCCAACAGGGGTGTGAGTGTGAGTGGGTTACGTGTGGTGTGTGGTGTGTGGGAGAGTGTTGGCCTTAGAAAGCAGTTATTCGGTTAGGGGTGATCGGCATTGAGCAGCGTCTGCTGATGTTCGTAGGGGGGGGGGGGACCACCACCTGAGGGGAGGCACAGGGATTGGTCCTGTTGGCATCTTCCCTGATGCTACGGGCTGTCCCCTTCCCCTAGCCGGTATAGCCCACCTGCAGGTCAGGAGCAGCCCCCGCATGTTCTCTCGTGAACACTGTTCTGGCTTCTATGGGGTTCCCCGTATGCCTATAATTGTCATCAGAAATGAGGCCCTCCAGCACACGGTCAACTCTTTCAAAAGCCGGGATGAGATCTATTGGAAGAGTGTGGCCAAATCTGCCATTCAGGTCACCCAAAGAATAGTTGACAAACTGTGGTCGGTACAACCTCCGGAATCAGGAACACAGAGGATGCCTTTTCAATGGATGGGCAGACATGGCCACAAGTCCTCGTTCAGGAGATGGGAGAGGTGTTCGCCGCCCGTCAGGGTTGCGTTTTCCCCCCCTGAGCCCCCTGAGACATTTCGTCGTCGTCACCAAACGGTGCGGTAGTTGGAAGGGTGGTGTATTTGCTGGGGGTCCAATTCGTGGGAAATAGGCAGTTTTCGCTGTTGGAGGACCGGTAGCTGCCCGCAGGAGGTCGGGGAGGCCGGGTCCTGAAAATTGGCATTCCGCTGAGTTAGGGCGGGTTTTTAGGGGGGCCACCGACTGGAAGGCGCAGGCGGGTCCAATCTTGCAATTTTCGAGCGCCAACTTTGGCGATTTTTCATACGCAGAATAATTGGAGAAAAGATCTGAATATTTAAGCGGCCGGTGCGGGCGATTAGCGTAGCGCTCCGTTCCGGACCGTCGCCGCACGCTGGTCGTCGGCGCTACCTGGCCGCGAACCCCGCCATCACGACGGGGAGCGGGCGTCTCTTCTTCACGGACGAAGAACATGGTTCGCTCAGGTAGTCCTGTAGGATAGGTTAGTGTAGGACTGCCCCGTGGATGGTGTGGCTTGTACAAGAGATAAGTGTTCAACAGATCTCACTAAAATGGGATAGCCCCGGGCCAGGAGGGATGCATCGTAATTTTCGAGGGCGATAGCGTGCTTCCAGTTTCCCGTGTTTCCAGGTGGCGATTGCCCCCTTTTCGGTTTTCCTCGCAGGCTACGGTAGCGACAACGAGCAGACGCTGCCTCCTCACAACTACTTTATCATCATCGTCAAAATACCTGCGGCAGCCCTTGATCGAAGGTGATGGCGAATCAAGATATACACAGGAGGGGCGACCCTCCTAATCCATCGGCGAACGCAGACATGGAGGATAGATTAAAAATTTCAGTAGAAAAGTGTTATGTGCAGGGAATCTGTCTGAACGATGTGGCGTTGGGGGAGGTAATAGAGGATAGGGAGGGGAAACACTTTGTTGTTAATGGTCAAGTCAACGCAGTCAAAGAAGCATGGTTGAAGGACCATACTGTAATTGTTTCGTTCCGAGGAAAAGCGCGAAATCTCTCAAGACAAGTCAAAAAAAATATAATCAGAGCGTATGAGGACGGTCGGTTTGTCAAAAAACTGTTCGGTCCGGCAGCGGAGAGAGGAAGGGTAAAATTTGATGGTGCAAACGTAGTGTCCTATGTCGCGAGATCGAAGGAAATCGCAACCTGGCTACTCCGTCAGAAGGAACTCAAGATCAAGCTCCAAGAGGTAGAAGAATACGTCGTCTCGTTCAAACCTTGGCTACCTCTTCAAGAACTGAAGGAAATTAGGCTCCAAGAGGCGGAGACGAGATTCTGGATCATGGCGTTGCGAGTGCCCCTAGACGCATATTACTACCGTCATAGTGCTGTCCAAGGCATGTTTGGGGAAGTGTGGACGATGCATCCACCATAATTTGATAGCTCAAGACCGAAACTGATGAATATCAAGTTTGATATGGCCCCAGAGGCAAGAGAGAAAGTGGACGACGACATAACTATCCAAGCTCCGTCGGGTGAAAGATGGAAGGTGGACATCGCCACTCCGTACACCGATTGGTGTAAAAGATGTCGATGGTATTTTCACACAGAAGACAGCTGCCCACGAGTGCGTCAAGGAAAAGGATTGGGCTTCTCAGGCTGAAGAACAGGGGGCCACAAGGCGCGATACTCCCAACATCAGCAGAGACAAGTTAGACAAACGGGAGCCACCCAAGTAATCGAGGAAAGACCTACTATACCTCACCAGGGTCCTGGCCCGAACACGAATCAGCGCGACACGAACGCGTCACAAGGTCATAATCCGAGATGGGTGGATCAAGTCGTGGTGGAATGCTTTGCGCGTGTTGAGCAAGGGATTAGAGGGGGCGCGTGGCCACTGTATGGAGGGGACGGCAGAAAGAGATCGAAGTCCGGGACCGCAAGGGAGCAATCCTAGGTGGATGGGCGCAGCGGTGGAGGTACCATGGAGGCAACCATCTCAGAGGCAGCCCTCCACGCAGGCGTTGTACAGTCGCTATGAAGCTGCTAACGAACCTCGTCCAGAGGAAGGTTTGCTTGGTGGGAGAGGGTACAACCGACACTTTATTGAGCACCCAGGTGGAGTGCATGGAATCCTACTTTGGAGGGAGAGGTCAGTCTGTCAGACAGGTCAGAAGGCAGACTGGCACGCGGGCGAACAAATCGACGAAAGGGAGTTGTTGGCAGCTGGATCGATGCATTGGCAGGAGGGTCGTTGGGCCGCTCGCCAGCAGGACGCACGTATGCAAGGATTGGAACAGGTTCATCAGCACCAGCATGAGTGGCGAGCACCAGCACACCCTCTCCCAAGATACCCCTCCAACCAATATAATTGGAGAGACTTCGTTCCTCAGGGTAGGGACGCGCATCCTATAACGTCCGGCCCATCCAGGCGTTCGGACGACCTAGGACCATCACGATTAGGGAGAAGGAACCCAAGCGGTGATTGGAGGGACCAGGGGAGAGAGGGTGGCAGCGGAGGCAGGGAGGAGAGAAACTGGAGGAATCAGGGCGGTTAGGAGGAGCGAGGCCGGAACGATGACCGAGAGGTTGAGGTGCCCTTTCATCAGGGGGGGGTATTTACAGGCAAGATCAGGTTTCCTGCAAGAGACAGGTGGCGATCGGAATCGGATCTCAGAAGGAGCCGAGAGGGCAAACAAGCCACAAGAGGAATTATCCAAAACTTCGGCTTCCTCTCAGTCCAGAGTCAGGTGGGGCAGTGAGTGGTATGAGGATGAGCAGGCTGCTGCCCAGTCGGATGGAGACCGATCCTCAATGCAAAGTTCCGCTGCCAAAAAAATATTTGAGAAAGAGGACGACATGGAAGTGGGGATGGACGAGCAACTGCGTGACCAAAGAGCCGACACACTACAAAGCACTCAAGTGGAGAAGGTACAAAGAAGAGTAGTCCCAATCCTGTGTATGATGTCAAATGAGGGAGTCTGTTTTTTTGCGCTGGCACAACCGGATGGTTCGCCACTACTACCGTCGTCTGACATAGATCACTCCCCTACTCTCATGGACATTCTCAACCTCACTAAGTCTCTTTACGGGCAACATGTCCCGATTAGATTAATCCCCCGCTCGACGATGATGAGCCTCATTGTAGAGTCTGAAAACAGCTACTTTAAGTTGTATTTCCCTTTATTAGATGCTCGTATTCCGCAGGAGTTGGCAGGCTCACTTACACAGGCTGGGGTGAGATGGATCCAGTTGTCAAGACTGTCAGTCGAAAAGTTAGACCTGATTAAAATCATGCCAGGCATTTCTGCGAGTATCCTGAGAAGTGTCAATGAGAAACTGCAGACTGAAGATAGCCTCCTATCCTTCTTCTTAGCAAGTGCACTGACTGCAGGTTGGCAGACGATGGCAGAAACGAACTCTTCTCGAGGCAGCACATGAGACAAGTCAAAGGCATCACGAAAAACTCGGGCCTCTAGAGAAACTGGCGTGGATAGGGCATCGCAACATCATTCCAGTTACACACAGGTGGCAACCCGCATCCAAGATTAGGCGGAAGCAGGAAGAGTTGATGAACAAACTTAAAATGGTGTCCTGGAATATTAGGGGCTTAGGGGATACGAACGGAAGATGGAAGAAGAGAAGTCTGAAGTCTTGGATACACGAGAATAACAGGAATTGCGTGATGCTACAGGAGACCAAGTTGTGTGAAGAAAAGATCAAGGCTTTGGGCCCTTGGTGGCAGGGACATCAGATTTGGTCCCCTGCACAGGGGACAAGAGAGGGAGTATGCATTTTACTCCACCGAGACCTGCAGGTGCACATAATTGATAAGGAGGCTTTACACATTAAAAAAAAAAAAAAAAAGATTAACTACTCATTCGGGCCAGGCAGGGGCCCGGCTGGAGGTTAGGCCCAATCAGTACAACGGGCACAAAATTGCATCTCAACAAATGACATAACTCATGACTACAGAACAGCACTCAGATTGCTGGGTCAAACAAGGGACTGGGGCAAAAACGACAGAGATGTGGCAGAGGCCTGACGGATGGTAAGGAAGCAGAAATTAATGCACCTATGAGAAAGACAGAGCCCAGAACAGCGAAGCACTAAACAGGGGGGTAGGGGAACAGGACGTAACCAAGCCTCCTGGAATCGGGTGTTTAGCTCAGGTCACAGATCGGGACTTAAAGATGACGACATTTG